>JANSVA010000006.1:5789320-5812051 GCA_025504915.1 Erythroxylum reticulatum
AGGCTTGCTCATGGTTTGAGCCTTAATGGATATGTTGTGAGTGTACTTAAATGTGGATGCTCCATGTTCATTTATCATCTCAAGCATTAGTTCTTCATTATGAAAATGTTTTGGTGTTGGAAGCATTCCTATGACTATATCCAATTCCATTCCTATTATTAGGACCCTTTAGTGAATTTCGACAATGAATATTTGAGAGAATCAATTTCCTTCTTTAACTATTCATTCTCCTGCTTTAAAGCATATAAGTCATGATTATCCATTTTAGCTACATATTTAGAAGCTTTGATCTTATGTAATTATCTTTTCATTTTCACTCATACATTCATCTAGATGCTTTTGAAATTCTTTGAGTTTAGAAGATAGATTTTTCTTTTTCATGCTCATAACTTCAAGACTTTTAACAAGTTCAACATATGTCAAATCTATATAGCTATTATTATCACATGACTTAAAGTTAGAGAGTATCTCATAATCTTTTTTAATAAAGTATATATGAGCTACATCTCCTTCCGAATGCTTACCTTTGGAGTCACTAATGTCATCATAAGTAGAGGCTTTGAGTGCCTTTTTTTTTCTAACTTTGTCCCTATTCTCCTTCTTGTAATTTGTTTTTATGTTTGTAATTTTCTTTTATGGGATGGCCATGAGATTTCATGTGTTCAGGTTTCCAACATTAAAAGAAAATAATGTTACTTGATTTGCATTTTGAATTCATTTTACCACCTTTGAAGTCCTTTTTGTAATATCCTATCTCCTAAATCTTTGAGGGTTAGAGGGTATAGAAGATATCACTAGATGATTAATTTGGTGCATTATGATACAAAATTTGTTATTCTATATACATGCATGAGATTAGCATACACGCACATTATTGTTTATAAATATAAGACATAAGTGAAAAATGTTTTATGTGCACTTAATTGACATTTTCCGGGATGCTTGGATATGATTTAGATGAATTAGAATTAAATTAGAAATTGATGGATTTAAGTTAGTGATTTGGAGATAATTCTTAAAAATCAGAAGTTTGAGTAGTCAATGTATAAATTGGCTTAATAGAATTCCTAAATGGTAAAAATTGGATACAAGTGGAACTTTATATTTGTGATAAGTGGCACTTTATATTTGTGACAAACAGCACATTAAACTTGTGACATGTGGAGCTTTAGAATGGTGACATGTGTAGCTTTACAAATGGTGACATATGTAGCCCTACAATTAATGACATGTATAGCCTTACAAGTAGTGGAATATGGAGGCTTAAATGAGTGAAATGTGGAGCCGAAAGTTAGTAACACATTGACCAATAGAAGAATAATACGTGGACCAATAAAGAATAACACATGGACTAATAGAATGGTAACATATGGATTAGTTTGACTTTCTTTGAACCTTCTAGAGAAAATAGATGAAAAAGGCAATATAAGGGAGAGTGAGGGTCTTCCGTGAGGTTAAAAGAGGGAGAAAAACAAAAATGAGGGAGAGAAGGAAAGAAAAAGAGGAAGAGAAGAGGAGAAGGAAAGAAGTTACCGAGGTAGGTCAAAATTCTGGTTTCAATTTCATCTTCCTCTTTCTATTTATTTTACATATCTTTAGAGCATGAATTTGAAGAAACTAAAAGAATGAAAGTTGTAGATATAAGTCTTATCTTTACTTCTGTAAAATTTTCTTGATAAAATAGTGACTAGATCTTGAATTATGCTTGTTTCCCTAATACTACCCGTGATAGACCCCTGTGTAGGAGCCTTGTATTAGTTCCTAATTTTTGAGAGCATTAGAGCTCGAATTAGTCAAATTATTAAACATGAAAAATGATTATTAATGTCTTATTAATGATTCTTTGAAATGTTGTGGCTAGAAGATGTCTTGATAATGATTTATTGTTATTTGAGCATTGGTTGCTAGCTTGTTTCTTACCAGAAATATGATATAATTTGGATGGGGATTGTATTTCTAAGGAGAGATTTTGTTCTTGTAATTTTTAACATATTAAGACTAATGAAGTCTAGTTTTATGGGATCACAAGAATCATGGCATTTGGATTTTTGTAGAGCGGTTTATGAAAAATAGTGCAGCTTATTCACAAAGGAACATTAGGAAGAAAAGGATATAAACATTACACTTAAGGATTACATACATATTCTCGCTATTTGTTATCAGTGACCAATTTTCATATGCATGTCTAATAGGCACTCAGAGTTATTTTCAATACCCAAATATTTTCAGGACATCGAGGCAATAGCTTGTTAGAGTATTCTGTGAGTTAACCTAGATGTTTCTCACTATGATTGATTTGTTTTTGGTTAAATTTCAGTTAGTGAATTATTACTTATATGATTGTTATAATTCTGAACATTATTGGTCCAAGGAGTTTGATACTCAGGACTATATATGAAAGTGTTTTCAAATTGAGTGTCAATTGCCAATTATGTGATTATCCCTAAAATGCTTATTTGATTCAAATTGAATGTGAATTTTGAAAAATCTGTTACACTGATGGAAGCAAATGATGTGTAAGATGATTCATATAATTGCATTTGACATTCGTGATGAGTTAATGGGAGTTGTGATCAAAATGACCAACACACAGACATTTAGGGCAAGATGCTTATAATTAGGGCCTAAGGCTCGTAATGTGAAATCAGGGCTTAATGCTTGTAATTTGAGATTAGGGCTTAATGCTTGCAATGTGATCAGGGCTATAATGCTTGTTAAGCTGGCCAACAGAAATTTGTTTGAAACTCGGGGTGTGAATTGGCATATCTAATCACAACACAAGGAAATAATAATGAAAGCATATTTGCATTTTCATATACATGCTTGATTAAATTGAATTATGATTTTTTGAAATACAATTTGATATTTTTTAATGTGATATGATTTTCCTGAGTTCCGCCTAAGTTGATGTGTGTTGTTGAAATGTAACTTGATATTATTGGTTAGGTGGTATGTTAATTTAAACGATCCTGTATGATATGGTTTGTTGAGTGCATCGATTATGGTTCACTCATTGAGTAAACTCATTAAAATTACACATTTTTTTCAAGTTCAGGAGAGGTTTAGAGTTAATTGGAGTATAACTCCTACATTTTGGAAGTCATGGCTCAAAGGTCCCGATTAGCTGAAATCTACAAAGTGTACTAGTAGTTTTCCATCTGCATATCACAACACGTGGCTACATTATGTATAGTGTGTTAATAATTTTGTAACTGATATATGTAGCTTTGGTATGCTGTATTCCTGTATACTAATTTTTAAGATATATATATTTATGCTGAGACTAAATTATTGGTTAATGTACGTGTTTGGTAGTAATATAATGAAAAGTACTATGAATTTATTTATTATCAAATACTGGGAATGACTATAAATGTGATAATTGATAAATGGGATAATAGAAATGTTTTGTTATACATCTTTTCAGAGATCATTAAAGAGGAAAGTTGAGCTTCCTTGAAATGTTTTCACATAGGTTGAATGTAAGAAAGTTCTGAAATTTAGGTCAAACTCTGGGAATTTGTTGATTAAAATTCTTTTATGCTATATGATATTACGTATAAAGTGGAAAATCTTTTTGAATTGTTTGCTAACATATCATGTCCGTAGAGTATATTCTGAATATCCCTTTACACTTTTGGGAATATGCCTTATGGGTGTAGTATACTACACTTTCTTTTTTAGGAGATCTTTTTTAAGAATTTTTTAAATTTTCTAGTGATTAAAGCAATATCTTCTTCATCACTTTCACTAGATGATATCGCTTCCTCTTCACTTGATTATTCCTTTGGGACTTTGAATGTTAAATTCCTTTTCTTTGGAAGCGACATTTCTTTTTGTGTCTCTTGGGAGCCTTATTTTCTATATAAGGAGGGATCTAATAAGCTCCTCTAATAGTAGATTTGTTAGGTCCTTAGCTTCTCATATGGCCATCACTTTAGCTTCACACTTTTTGGCAATGACCTAAACAATTTCCTCACCATTTTAATGTTAGTACGGGTCTTTTCAAGACCCTTGAGAGCATTAACAATATCAATAAATCCATTATACATACCATATATGCTTTCATTATGTTTCATTTGGAACAATTTATAATGCTTTGCTTTCCTTAATTTGATTTGTTCCTTCATAAGTAACTTCTAGTGTATGATAAATTTCTTGAGCTATTTCACATAAAGACTATTTAATTCATTTCTTCATAATGTATAAAATAAAATGTAGGCATAGTTACTATTTAAGGAGATTAATCTTTTTTTCTTGAGGATCCTATTCCTCTTTCAACTTAGGAATTTTTCTATCATGTATAATTTTATTAAGAATGTGTGGACCATTTGAGACATCTAGTAAAGGTAGTCCTTTCCATTAAAGAAAAAGGCTCTACTAATGTTTTGACCCTCTTAGTTAAAAGAGGATGAAGATACTCTTAAATATTTCATTACGACCTTTACTATAGGATTTTGGTTAAAATACTAGCCCTATAGTCCTACTCTGATACTACTTTTTATTGCCTAATGACTTCTAAGAGGGGGATGAATTAGGTAAGTTCAAGATTTTAGCTAAAGCATACTAACTTATAAAAATAATGTCTACAAATTATCACAAATGTAAGAATGAAATAAAAATAAATGAATTTAATTGTGCTTATAAAAATAAAGTAAAAAGTAAAGGAAGACAAACATAAATTGATTTATAGTGGTTTGAAAAACAATCTTTGCATACGTTCACTCCCAAGACTAGTCTTGGATTTCTACTATAGTTCTTCTTTTAAGGCAAAAAGAACTTAATGGAAGAATCAAATAAAATTAAATGAACTTAATAATGCTTATAAAAAATAAAGTAAAAAGTAAGGTAATAGAAACAAAAATCAATTTATAATCGTTTGCAAAAAAATCTTTGCCTAAGGTCACTCCCAAGACTCATCTTGGATTTCCATTATAGTTTTTTTAAGGCAAAGAATAAACTTTGTACATTCTTTTACAATAAATGCTCAAATGATTAAAAAAATACATTAAAATGTGTGTAAAGGACACTTAAATGCTTCTTGATCCTAAAAAAAAGTGAGAAAACACCTATTTGTAGTGTTTTGGGACCTAGATATCAGTTAAACCTACAAACTAGTCGTTACAATAACTATATGCTATACTGTTCAACCAATATGCATTAAAAACTTTAGATTCACTAGCTGTTGGAACACTTGTCAACTAATAAAGGATGTTGGTTGATCAATATGACTAATTGGTTAACTAATATATCAACCAATGTGACAATAAACTCTTGGTAGTTCAAATTTGACAATTTTAACCTATATTGGTCGACCACTAACTCATAGAAATTGACTGTTCACCCCAAAAGCATAATTTTAACACCTTTAAATGTTCAAACTCAATTTGATTAATGCATTATGATTAAAAACATTTCCTAAAAAGTTTTCCAAATATTAATTGAAAGATCAAGAGGCTTTTATATTAAAATAAAAGCTTCAATACCTCTTGATGAATGTAAAAACTTACACACTAAGGTGAAATGAAATGTTTATACTTTTAGATTATTAAAGACAATCAATATGACATTAAAACAATTGATACATGAAATAACCTTAATATATCTTGATTTTCTTTTTGACTTGATCTTGTATTTTGTGTTTTCATCAAATCCTTGATTGGAACCTCCCTTGGTTCAACAATTATGTTTAGCTAAAAAGAATAATAAAGGTCCTTTGAATACATCCTTAAGAGACCATTTTATGCTCTATCATAAGTGATGTTTAAGTTTGAGTAGTATTCTCTCCATGAGTAATTAATCTATATACAAAATAACAAATATGTGCACATATATATATAAACAAAAAATAATAGCAATTTCAAATTAAATACATGTGATTATATGAAAATAAATACTAAGAGAACAAGATTTTAATCTATATATGGATTTACTGATACTAAAAAAAAACCCACCATTTCAAATTCATAGGTCTATTCTTTTATACTAACAATCTACCATAAGTATTTAATGTTTGTTATATGAGGTTGTATAAGCATTCAATATCTGTTACCCTGAGTTCTAAGTAATAGTTCTACACTTAGACATTTTTTACTATCCTTACAACATACTTCCCTTGAATATCTTATCATTATCATTAAATTGAGTTATAAACACATAAAGAAATATTTCAAAAACTTCACTCTACATGTATTTCTAGGTAAGTAGAAACAAAAGGGGAAAAAGGTAAAGGGAAGGGAACTTGAGCATCAAGAAATGGTATTTTTATTTTCTTTTAATTTCTTCAACAAAAAATTAACTTTAGCATCAAATTACTAATGGTTGAATAACATTTGACACTATTATCTATAAAAGTTTAGATACAAATTTAGACATACCTATAAGCAATATATGATAGAAAACATATAAAAGATTTATATGATATCAATTGTTATGGGAATTTGCTTGAAAAGCTAAGTATATATGATATTAATTGGCATTATTAATTGGATTTCATTTTAAGAGGATCGGCAAACATTATGTTTCTTAGCTTACAAAAGAAAATCAAAGGACTTATAGATATTTTTAAACAACATAAAGCTCCTTAGTAAGCATAAAAGGTGACAACATCCTAATTAGAAACTCTTTGGTAGATAAAAGTAATGATAACATCTTGTTAGGAAACATCAAGAACGGTAATAACATCTTAAAGCCTAGGAAATAGTCGATAGTAAGGCATCTTTAATGACAGGCCCCTTTCCTGATGACTAGGTGACCTACATGACACTCTATGAAAACCCTTTAGTCAATATCCAGTGCAACTGGAAAGTTCCCCTAAAGCTAAGCCTTTTCTCTTTCCTTCAAAATATTTTAAAATTAATATAAAGAAAAGAAAAAGGAATAGTAGTGGAACATTATAAAAGTAACCTTCATTAAAAATTTTAGCAGCATAACAACTATTATTTAATAAAAAAATTTAGGTTCCTGAAAAGCAATACAAAACTCTTCTATCCACTTAACCAAAGCACCACCGCTACTTCTAAACTTCAAGTCCATTTAGAAACAATCTCAAAGGGTCAAGCACATTCACGTATAGTTAAATAACCAAAGGTTAAAGAAAAGAACATTTTTTAAATAACCATATTTTCACAAAACCAAGATCAGGACATATTTACAAAGATGTTAAACTATACGTAGTAAAACATTTACAATTCATCTTTACATATAATATGTTCAAAACATGTTCATAGTTATGTAATACATGTAAAGCAGATGCACAAACAAAATTGCCTACATAGCTGCATATGACGAAGGTAGCTACTCGAATAGTGAAGCACGGCTACTGAAATTCCTTAGTGTGCACCTGGGAGGTTAAATTTTAAAAAAAGAAAATAAAATAAAGTGTGAGCTAAACGAGTTTAGTGAGTGTTATGGTTTCCATTCAAACATTTATACAAACATTAAGTCCATAAAGAATAGAGATAATTTCCTTTTCTTTTCAAGCAATAACCAATGTCTTGACATAACAAATTCATATAATCAATGCACATGTAAAACATAATCAAGTTACTCTTTTCTTGTAAGGAAAACAGAGATGGAAATCGATAGTTTCATAAAATTTCTCTTTCAAAATTTTCTTTGCCATTTGGTATCGTTAGGTGGAAGGCCACGGGGCTAGTTATGCACCGCTTACCCATACCTGGCTAACCTCTAGTAACGGAGCTAGTTTTGCATCGCTTACCCACACTAGGTTAACCACTATATAACAATTGTTATGGAGCTAGTTCTGCATCACTTACCTATAACGGTGCTGACACTAAATATAAATCAATGGTTGCAAAGTTAGTTCTGCATCGCTTACTCGTAACAATGTTAGCATAATATATACTCTATACGTGTAGAGGGCGACTTATAAGACATATTAACAGACATGACACCACCCACCTTTAGGAACAGACACTCCCCTCAAACTCTGCCATGCACTTTAGGACGTACTCTGATCGGTATAATTATATGTATAAGGAGATCTAATAGTGTACCACAGGCTAAACAACAATTAATACACAAGTGCACCAAATTTCTACACCAATTCAGTTCATGTTCAAATTCCATTATTGTACCAATTCAGTGCATATTCAATTTAAATTCGATGCCATCTCAAAGAATTATATAATTCTCATAACAATTAGCTTTCAAATTCAAGTAGCAATAACAAATGAACTTATTCATAAACATACTTTTCATGATAAAATAGAAACCAATTTTCTTTCATAAAATAAGTTTAAAGATACACTCACAAATTTGCACACTTATCGTCGAGCACACTCATGCGTTTAGTGACTCTCCTTTACCTACACAAAATGCAATTTTATTAGGCATTTATTTCCAAATTAGAAAATAAGGCATTAAAACTATATATTCAGTTTAATTGAATTCAAGATTTGTATTTTATCGTGTAACATATATGCTGATCATATTTTTTCTTACAGAAGTAAGCTAACTTATTAGTCACCGTTTCCAAATCTAACTTCAAAATTCACTCAAGTACCATATTTTATCCATTCTGACTTACTAATTCCTTCAAAACACCATCTCACCCAATTTAATTCACCATATCACGATTATGCATTATGAGTCACTGTTATGACCCATGTCCAAAATCCATGCCTCCACTTGTTCCTTTATTTTCACATAGTAAACGTTTAAATTAATCTTTTAAGTCTTCAATACATTTATTCCCCTATGTCTCTAGTTTCTACATCAACAAAAATCATGCCATTTTAACTTCTAAATCATGAAAAATATATAAAATATCACAAGCTGTTTCAACATAGGGGTAGTATCAGGTTACCACTCTCAATCTCAATTTTTAATATCATTCATCCTGAATTAAGTTTAGTTATACCCTAGATAATTTTAGTACTATGTCTTAGGTTTCAGCTCCAATTGGAATCACTCAATTTGGACGTCTGTAGGCCGAGTTATGGCTAAAACATTAGGACTAGGTTAAGTTAACCTAAGACAGAATCCCACTACACTTTCCTCTCTTATCATATTCAACTAATCCTATACAAACAAACATTAAAGTAATACCAAGACAACATTGATCTTAAACACATCCATATCACATAATAAAAACCATAAATTTGGCAATTTAAGCTAGGAAACTTACCACTTTTTCCTCCTAATCTCTTAGGAAATTGGTGAACACCAATCCTAGGTCAAGATTCCTTCAATTTCTACAAATCCACCAAAAAGTGTACCTCTCTTCTTCCTCTTCTCCTTGGATGAATTCTCCCTCTTTCTCTCTTCTTTTATCTATTTCTTTTTGGTTCTCACAAATCCTCCTTTCAAATGAACCAAATTTTGCCTTCTTTTGCCTTCTTTTGCCTTTTATACTACTTTAATACTTTACAAATGTCATTTCTTATTAACATCTTGAATGACTCATCATCATCTAATTTAATTTTTCTTAAACCATATGGAATCTTGTAATTGGTTAATAAAAGTGAGTCATTTAAAATTTATTAATTAAGTCTATTTATGTAAAAAGATCAATTCGCCATTTCATGGATTACTACACCTATAAACTAGAATAAATCCCGAAAATATTCCAGAGCCATCTCACCACCAAATTGACCATCGGATACTTTAATTAGGATCAATATTTAGTAATTAGAAGCCTAAAAAATTATGAATGGGTATAAAATCATTAATAATTATTATTTTCTAAAAAGGGCATTTTTGTCCTAAACTTATAAAATTTTCAAAATTCATCTGATTGGACTTGTTTTTGATCCGTTTCAAGGTCATTTGACTCTAATACCTATTTTGGGTATTTTCACTTTTTTTTGGGTTAGGTCCTCAAAATCCCTATTCAAGTGAAAATACTATTTACTTGGGTTCACTATTCATCTGGAAATGCTATTCATCCAGAATAAAATATATAAATAGATAGAAGGGAAAGCTCGGGGTTTTACATTTAAGGAAACAGAGAATCCAACCATATTGTTAAGTCTAAAGAGCTGTAAACATAATACGTATTTCCCCATCGTAGGATCTTTAAAGAAAGTGCATAGAGACACTAATCCTTTTAATGCCTCACAGGACTAAGCCCACCTAACCATTGACAATAATTTCACTTGGTGGATTACAAGGAGGATGCCTATTCCAAAACTTCACTCTACCTAAACTCGAGGATGTATAGTAATATGACAAACCCTTATGTCGTGTCTTCATGAACTAATAGATGATAGATCTATAAATAGTCTCATGTACCTTAAAATGCAAGGCCTTTTCTTCAACTCTAACAGAAGCTGCATAGGATTGGTAATAGACCATCTTGAGGGGGTTAATCTTTAGCTGTACATAACTTAAATATAGGTTTGAGACTCATTTCAACATAAATAATATGATACCTATAGATTCCTTTCCCCTCTTCAACATGTGCAAGCACAAGGGGAGAGACTCTAGTGATGCATCTAAAGGTGCAATATTAAGGTTATGCATGTGCCAAAATAAACCTTATTGTAGCAGCATCAACCTTTAAAAAAGGTCTGCATTATTATAAAACTTCACAAAAATTCACTCCTAATTGCTAAGCCATATATGTTGAAGGAGGTGCATGATCTAGCTTATTAATTTATTACCTTAAAAGAGTTAGAGCTTTCTCCATAGAAGATTGAGCGATCGTCCTAGATGTAGTATTCCTTTATAACCTTTCTTTACTTGAATTTATCCTGATTCAATTTTTAACTTTTGTTTCTTAGGCTGATATAAATTTCAAAGTTACAACTATATTCTTTCTCAAGATATGCAGGAAACATCCTTAATTTGATTGGTTAAAAATTATTTTAAATTAAAACTACTAAAATGCATTAACTTGTTTTATGAATTGCCTTGATAGATTTTACTTTAAGGAAAAATATTTATATGATCTTATTTTTAAGACTCTATTAAACTTTTATTATCATGCCATGATCTATTCATATGTATGATTTCTTAATCCCTATATATGAAATCTAAAATTGATTCAAAACACTAGTAAATTTCAATTCAATCATAAGTAATAATCTAGAATAATGCATAAAATAACTTAGGTCTTTCATTAAATGAAAGAATAAACCTAAAATAATAGTTATAACATTCATCCCATCTAGATATATTCCAATTTAGTTCATGCTAAGAATAAGAAACCTAGTAACAATCAAGAAAGAAAATAAGGTGTAAGAATTCATTCTCATAGATTCTAAAAATTTTGAAGTTCTTTAATTGAATCTTGATGGAATCCTCTTCTTTATCTCTAAAGTTACCCCTTCTTGTCCTAAGATGCTCTTCTTTGGCTCTTTATGAATGATCCTTTATCTCAATCCCTCTCTATTCTTTTAAGCTATGATATTCTAGAATTTTTATAAAATTTACCACCAACATAAAACCAACACAATTCTATATACACCTATGTTGGCTTAGTAAACAATAATGATGATGCATTTAAGGTATTTTGAAAAAACGGGCCTGAAGGCTATGAAAACGAGTCTATGTTTAGGTTGTATGATTAGCCTATACACACAAGTATCCTACACAAGTTGAACATAAGTGTATGTTTGCCCTGTATTCTAAGAACATATGTCCATATTTAAACCGTATTCCTCCAAAATCATGTCAAAACTTCTTTAACTAAGTCTTACTTGCTCGAATTTTTTTTTCTTTTTTCATTAGAGATCTAAAACAAAGCTTGCAAATAAAATACAAGCCATTTTTAGTACCAAATCCAATAAAAACCATTAAAGTTCCAAAAAAAACTCTCAAAATCATGCTAAGAACATAATCTAATTGACATTTATCAGTCTATTAACCATATTCTTAATTATATAAGGATAAAATATCTCATTTACCCACAAAAACCATTGATAAGTAGCCCTAAGATTGGACATTGATACAAGTTTTATCGATTCCATTAAGAATATGGACATAAGATAGAGGAGTTAGAACATTTTATACTAAACAATTATACAAGTTTTATCGATTCTATATAAGAAGTTTTATATTCGAATTTCAAGAAAATATACAAGTTCTAATAATTCCATCATGCAAGATTTATGAAAGGCGCTAAATTCCTTATTGAAAAAGGTAGTTGAAACATCTTATAGTAGATGATACTAAGCCTGGAGCTAGTGGGACATAACATAATCAATCTCGATCCAAAAAGCATCACAGTAAACCTAAGGGAGCATCACCTAGGGGTAAGGTTAGAAATATAATAATAAGGGGATATTCAACAATCAGTTTGTCATAGTTAAAATAATTCATAGAAGCTTAAGCATTTAATCAACATTATGGGTGAAGCAAAGAAAAGAAGGAAGTTAACAAAGAAAAGTATATTTGAAGAGGAAGACCTACAAGTGGCTATCCCTAATGATTAATTTGAGATGGTGGTTACAATAACCTTGGTCAACTACAAAGTGATAAAGATCCTAGTAGATAATAAGAGCTTTGTCAACATCATATTTACAATGTGTTTAAGGCGCTAAGATAATACACAAAAACACAACTTAAACCTATATCAACACCCTTTATTGGCTATTAGGGAAGGTAGATCTGTTACTTAGATAAGATCATTCGATTATAAAAGTTAAGATCTTAGACCTAAGTAAACAATCATATTTCTATAAATTCATATGGTAAATAAATCTTCAATATACAACATGATTTTGGGAAGACCTTTTATATGTTATGTTAGAGTTGTGTTATTGTTCTACCAATTACTGATAAAGTTTCTCACTAAGAATTATATAACATAAATATATAAAGACTTAAGAAACATCTAGACATTATTTAACATTATTAAAGACTAATGAGAGCTTATGTATTCATGAGATTGACTTAAGAGAGTGGAAAAAGGAGTACAGAGGGAGCTTGCAAGTGAACTAGTATAATTAAATGTGGGAAGATCTAAGGAGATTTATGTGTAAGGTATAATATCTAGAGTGGCTAGCCAATATGATATTGGCTAAGAAGAAAATCAATAATCACCATATGTGAGTAGACTTTACAAACCTAAACAAAACTTACCTAAAATATAATTATCCTTTACCCAAAAATAGATCATTTGGTGGATTTAGCAATTGCCTATGAGTGGTTTGGTTTTATAAATATATATTTGAGATATGTTTAAATTTTAATGTATTAGCTAGACATGGAAAATACTTGATTTATTATATATAATGGAACCTATTATTACCGAGTGGTGTTGTTTAAGTTAAAAATACATGAGCAATTTACTAAAGTTTTGTCAATAAGGTGTGAAAGCCTCTATTAGGTTATAGTGAAGAAGTTTATATTGATGATATAATAGTCAAATCTAAGAGAAGTAAAAGCCACATCATATGCATTAGAAGTTTCTTTGAAACCCTTAAAAAGTTTAGGTTGAATCGTAACCCTTAAAAGTGCATATTTGGTGCATTAACAAGAAAGTTCTTAAATTTTATGGTCGTCTAAAAATGTTTATAGGTCAACTCCAAGAAGATAAAGGTAATATAAGTAATAGAGCCCCAACAATCCATTAAGAAAATATAAAGACTCATAGAGAGGTTGGCAAGTTTGTTTATATTCCTTTTTAAGTTTATTAATCATTACAAATAATTTTAATTTGTGGCCAAATTGTCAACATGCCTTAAAGCAATTGAAAATTTACCTACTATAACACTATTGTTATCCATTCATTCCCTAATATAATTCTTTTTGTTTATTTAGTTTTTTAGTATAATTTATTAACTTAGTTTTAATAAAAGAGGAGTAAAGCTAGTAATACTTAGGACATTTTCTATCTAAGATAAGACACACTCAAAAGATGCAGATTTGCTAAGTGATCATGCATCTAAGATGTTTTTGCTTTAAAGTAAAATGTACTTGTAAGCTAGATCTACTAGTTGATCATATTCTAAGACATTGTTACTTTGAGGTAAAATATACTCATGAGGCACATATTTACTAAGAGTGCATTTAAGTCATCTTTCTTTTAAGGCAACCCATACATGTAAAGCATATCTACATTATCCCATGCCTTCAACAAAGTATAAATTTTATAAACAAATGCTAGGCTATATGTTTAAAGGTTAAGAAAAGAAATGGCATCCATATATACAAAGATAAAGGAGAGAGCATATTGTAAAAAATACAAATAGTTTATATTAATAAACTACGTTAAAAGGAAAAAAGTACAAGGAAGAAATGAAGAAAATGACAATGCATCTCTAATTGATTAAAAGGAGTTTTATAAATGCAAACACAGACACCTATAAGATCGTCAAAGGCATAATCTTGGAGCATTCAATAATCAACTCTTAACATTATTTAAGGGGCCACAACTCTTAATTCTCATAATTTGAAGGGCTAATCACAAACCTTTAAAAAGGTTTCTAGAGGATTGACACTATTAAGAATGAGAGGACCTAATTCCCTTTCACATTAGAATCCCTACCTAAATCCTTCATCAATTTGCTAAAATTAATAGAGTGGATTCAATTACAAGCTCAAGCATAAGGTAGGCTTAAGCATAGACAAGTTGTTCATACTCAAATCATCAATATCCAAATCTAAATTCTTTGATTTTATTAGATATTTACATTTGTTAACTTTAATGAAGGATGTGGCCACATTGTTATAATTGTTAGTCTCAAAGGCATACCTTTTAGGAAATAATGACATACATCCTTCCTGTATTCCTTCTTCATAAGATAAATAGTGTATTTTTTAGAATCAGATTGTAACTTATCATAGTTTACAATCAGACTATAGATATTTACATTAAGAGATTTTATATCCTTATTATAACCCTTAATCCTTATTTCATGCCCTTCATAGTCTTGTTGTAAACACTAACCATCTCTTTTTGGGTCTTAAAAAGCCTCTTCTTCCCCCTCTCAAACCTCTTGCTATAAATCTCTGTGAATATAAGGATATGTAATACAAATTGTCAACTATAATAGGCTTGACCTTACGATAGAATACAGAGAAAAGCTAATCACTTTTATGATATTAACCTTAAGTTGACCATATAAAATGAGGCTTTAACACAATTATAAGCGACTATAGACTCCCTAAAAACTCAATCGTATGGCTTAAACTTATAGATGAAAACCTTAGAATCATACTTCTTATCTTTATCATTAATATTCATGACCTTTGAAGTCATTGTCTAAGCGGAAGTCTATACAAGTATAAAGGGCTTTTGGGCTAGTTCACTATTAGTGGCAATCTCAATGATGGGGTTAGCCTTAATAGTATGATAAGACTAAAAAAACTCCCTGTTGTGGCCCCCGTGACCTTTTCTTAAAGATTTCCTACTTTTGACAAGTTACATAAATAAGATTGTGAAGATCTATCCATTCACAAGTTAGGGATTAGTAAAAATAATCAATATAATAACAACAAATAAATGAAAAAGTAATATATAAGCCTGTCAGTTAATAATGCTTGCCTCTTAAAATAACTCTACCTCTAGTAGAAATTCTTTAGGAGGAAGTGGCTTAATAGAATTTAACAAGGCCTACACATGTAAAACTAGGAAAGCATTTGACTTTTATCTCCTATTGAAACTCATATCAACCTTTCCCTATATTAGCCTCAACCCCTAATCATTTTTTCCCTCTAGGGTTTAAAAATAAAAAAATCAATCCTTCCATGTACAAGTCCATTTAAGGGTTTACTTATAATCATCATAAGTTTGACATTCAAATTATACCAGTTAGGGAGTTAAATTAAAAGATGAATTTGGAGCATAAAATTGAACAAGTCTATAATAGGCTGTATATTTCTACGGTAACAAATCACTTTGAATGAAGAAAAATGACATCGAGAATAGGGGGTGGAGTTGTCCTATAGTCAAACCAACTTTTTTTAAAAAAAATTAAACAAAATGTCTTTAAAGGGAGTTTCGTCACACACTTAAAACTTATCAATAGGTATAACTTATGGACCTTATTTACATAGATTATGGCAAAAAATAATTGTTAGGATTATGATATGTGTGTGTGTGTGTGTGTGTGTGTATTATCTCCTTCAATAAAATATTAATAATTAATGTGACTATATTCTTACTAAAAATAGAATGTATAACAATTCTTATTTAATTTAAAGGATCCTTATAAGAGAGGCATTTTGCTATTTACTCAAAATTGTTATGGTATCAAAGTTTCAATTCTTTCCTTTGAAGTTTTCTAGTTTAGTTTAATTTTAATTTTTGTTAATTAATTTTTAATCAATAACTTTATTTTGAGATTTTTAAGATCAATTTGTAGCTAAGTCTTACATTGAGATTTTTAAATTTTAATTTTTTAAAATTATTATTGAGAATATTTTTAGAAAAAATCTATAGAGACTTAATTTATAGGAATGAATTAAATAACATAGGAATTTCAATTTAAAATGTTTATGGAAAGAAGAAGCTTTGGTGTCACAGTAGTTACCCTTTTACTACTTCTAAAGATGATAAGAAACTTAGTCAATAGGAGGCAAAGAATGCTTAAATTATCTCTTGGATTTTACAGTTTATCTAGACCATATGGTGAACAACTTACAACCATTTAGTATAGCCAAAGGGATGTTGGATTATACCATCAACATAATACTATGAGATAATTTCTACTTAAACTGAAAATTAAAAATTTTAGTAATGGTAGTATTTTGATTGATTGATATTGTTTTGGATTTATTAATCTATGGAGCAAATATTTTTGAATCATCCAATCTAAGTTACCAATAAAGGCCTTAGCTAACCTTTAGGAGATTTATGGAGTTAGTATATAAGATTAGTTTTGATGAAACTGAGGTCAAAATTTGAAGTTACTCAGATTAGATTGTTGAATATAGACCAAGTTCCTTCTTAGGATGTATGTCTTGGTGAATTACTACATAAAGAATGTAGAATGGCTATAAACTATTATAGGTGGATCCAAGGAGATATTTAAGGCTATCAATGTTACTTATGTTAATCAAGGGAGGAGTTAAGGAAAAGGAAAATTGCAATGATATTTACAAGGAGTTTGGGTGTATTGCCTAAAATTATAATTAGAAAATTTTGCAATTACTATAAATAGAATGGATACATAATCAAAACATGCCCCACTTGTCTAAAAAAACTAGCAAGCCTAAGCCTTTCAAGCTACTACTCTAAACTCTAACACCATTAAGCTACTACTCTAAACTCTAAACCCATCAATTAGTCTATTGTTATTTTAGAAATGGTACAACAAATGATTTTCAATGGATTTTATGATTTTAGCCTTCAGGTTCAAAGCAAGTTGTCTCTTTCCTTGTTTTATTAATTATTGAGTCTTTAACTAAACGAATAAATGACTTGGTTTATTACATAATCTATGACAATACCCTTATACACAAAATATTCATATTTATAATGGTAGTAATCTTTCAGTTACAACTATTGGTGATATTAGACCTTCTTTTTATCATGTATTTGCCTCTTTGGATTGTCTATAAGTTTAATTTATAATGGTCAAATGGTGCATAATAACTATTAATGAGTAAGTTTTACCTCTAATAAAACTCCAAATATCCTCTAGTATACGAATCGTAAACTTATAGTATTAAAGGCGTCGATCCCATGGGAAAATAGTTAAAACCAAGTAAACCTAACTTTGTCTAAGGTATTAGAATATGAATTGAATGAGAATAAATAACAGAAATTAAAGCAATCAAATAAATTAAGCAAATAATCAAATAATAATTAAGCTACCACAATTATGTAGGGATGATCAATGCTGAATGCATATGATTTATTCTTTCGTTATTTTACTTCCTCAATGATTACTAATAAATTAAGTGTCAATTTTAGATTTTCAAAGAGTTTGATTACTCTCTCTCAAATCCTAACCAATTAACCTTAATTGAATATGAAAATTCCAAAATTGCAATCTCTCAATTAACAACTCTTTCCCTAACGTTTTCAATTAGTTTTGAAGATATCTATCGAATAACCAAGTTCTCACTTAGGATCTCTCTTCGAATGATAATTGATTTGTTAATTGTGTGACATATTAATTCTTGAACTCTCGTTGAACAAATTAATCAAATAACTTTTGACTCATACTCTCAATTTATTGCCAAAGTATATGCATGCACCATTATCGCAACATAAAAATTATATTGAATCAATAAATATTAAAGTCACATGACAACATAAGAACAAACCCTAATGTAGAAATATAAAACATTATAAATGTAAATAACATCTTAGAATCTAGTTTACACATCAAGTTTAATGAAAATGACAAAAGGAAAGAAAGAAAAAATTGATCTGGAACTTGATATGGAAATATAGAAATCACCGACTTTCTTTTTGATCCTCCTTGCTTGATCCAATTTTATAAGATGGTGGCTGCCTTTTTTGTGTCTTTCATGTTCTTAAATAGTAGTTTAAGGTTCTAGGGTTGTTTCTAGGGTTTTTCCACTTAATTTGGTTCTAAAAATAACCTAAAAACGTCAAAAAATTTAAGAAGCTCGCGTGCTGGAAAGGCTGAAATTTGCTAGAGTTATTGTCTGGTAAAGGCACAATATGATGGATGGTCATGCATCACCAAAATTACTGAAAGTTATGAATTTGCATGACCTAAGAGATGTGCACGAGATGATGCACGGTTGTGTATGTCTTTTGTGTTTTGAATCTTCATTTTACACCTTGTTTTCTTTTAAATTATTCTCATTTTTTCAATTTCCTATTTCTATACACTTACAAACATATCAAACACATCAGAAAACATAAAATTAAGTTCTAATTCTTTCTCTAGACCAAAAAAAACCTAGAATATAAATAAACACACACACTAACATAATTCTAAGCCTATATATGCAACAATCATCTAAAAACCATCTTTAAACACACTCAAACATCTATCAAAACATAGTATAAACTGCACCTATCAACTGTGATATATGTTTCTCTCATAATGGTTGAATTATTTAAGATTAGGAGTTCATCAAGGAGCCTAAAGTAGGAAGATTATTTTTGTTGCAATTTACTATTCCTAAAACTTTGTCTTTGGCTTTTATTATTATTGAAAATAAGGTTGAAGTTTGTCATAGACAATTGGATCATCTAAATAATGTGATTTTGTTTAATCTAATAAAGCTTGGTTTTCTTATCAATAAGGATCAATGTTTTACTTATAGATTGCCTCTTGATTACTCTGCATGTAAATTAGGAAAAAAAAAATAAAACTTGACCTTCCTTAATTATAGTATTCTTGCTAATATTTGTTTTGAGATTAAATATTCTAATGTTTAGGGTATTACTCTTATCATTTCATATTTGTAATATAAATTTTTTTGATGCTCTTCCATGACTATAGTCATCTTATATAGACATATAATATTTTCTACATATTAAACTAAGGTTTTTTACTATTTTTAAGTATTTTTGGCTCATATTAAGATACAATTTTTTACTTGTATTAAAGTTTTTAACCTGATAATGGTGGTGAATATGTCACATAACTTTCAAGCTTTTTGATAATATAAATTATTATATCGTTGTGATCATATCCTTATATCCCTTAATAAAATGGGATGGCTAAATATACAAATTATCATTTTTTACATATGGTTTAAGTGTTACACTTGGAGTCTTCTATTTCATTTAAATTTTAGGTGAAGCTTTAGCTACTTCAGTTTATTTGAATAATCATTTTCCTTTTTAACTATTAACTTTTAATTTTCCTTGTTATTTTGTGTTATACATCTTGATTATCATATGCTACACATATTCAGATGCATTTGTTTTGTTCACTTACCTTTTTATAAGTGTCACAAGCTTACAACTCTATTAGTTAATTGTGCCTTTATGAGCTATAATACCACTCTTTAGGAGAATTTGTGTTATGCTATTATTGCTAATCATATATGTATCACAAGAAATGTGATTTTCTTTGAACATAAAGTTTAGTTTTAGCAATATATCTTTTTTCAAGTTCTTCCTAATTCTAATGATATCTTTCCATCAGTTAGGTGTCTTAAACTCGATATTGTCTATTAGTGATGATAACCCTTATCATCACAAATCCTTTTTTACCATGATCTAGTTCTTATTCCTGTGGCTTTTTAGAGATGCCCACATATATCATTCATCCTCTTGATTGGTATGATTTCTTTACCATTTTGGTTGATATTACAATTCCTACCTGTTATTCTTAAGCAATAAAACAAGTATGTTGGGTAAAAACTATGCAAAAAGAACTTTAGGCTCATTAAAAGAATCATACTTAGGATATTATTCACAGTGTATTGATGTTAATCCCACTAGTTATAAGTGGATATATTCAATTAAGCTATAATCAAATGGCTCAGCTGACATATATGACGCAAGGTTGGTAGCACTCAGTAATTTATAAGAGTACAGGGAATACTATAAGGAGATTCTTGGACCTATAACAAAGATGAATAATGTGCAACTTATACTAGTTATCAATGCTTCTAAGGACTGGTCGTTGTGAAAAATGGATGTTAAGAATGTCGTTTTGTATGAAGATGTCCTGGAAGATATTTATATGGCTCTACCACTAGGGTTATTTTTTTACAC
Source organism: Erythroxylum reticulatum (assembly GCA_025504915.1). Lineage (NCBI taxonomy): Eukaryota > Viridiplantae > Streptophyta > Magnoliopsida > Malpighiales > Erythroxylaceae > Erythroxylum > Erythroxylum reticulatum. The sequence goes on from JANSVA010000006.1 coordinate 5,809,890, forward strand.
CATCTTCTAATATTTATAAGTTAAAACTGTCACTTTATGGTTTGAAACAAGCTCCATACGCTTGGTTTGATAAATTTTGCTATAATTTTTTTAGCTTATCCTTTATCTAAAATCAATGGAATTCCTCTTTACTTCTTTAAAAGACTATTATGGGAATTATCTTGCTTTTAGCATATACTAATGATATTATTATGATAAGGACCGACCCATAGTTGATTTGCTAGATTTAGAAGCAACTTTAGAGTTCTTTTTGTAAGAAGGACCTAGGTCTATTATGGTACTTATGATGCCTTAAAATGCATTATACCTCAACTGGTAATTTTTTACATCAACATAAATACATCTAAGAATTAATTACTTTGTTTGGCTTTCAAGGTGGTTGTTCTATTGATACCCCTTTGGAAATGAATATTAAATTTCATAATTTTGAAGGTGCTCTTCTCTATGATCCCCTCTTTATATAGATAATTTGTGGGGAAACCTAAACTATCTAACTATTACTCAGCTCGGTATTTCCTTTGTTATTCAACAAGTTAGCTATTTATATAGGTGCCTAGGCACCTCCGCTGGTTATTTTTTGTTGCATTGTTTGTTATTTATAAGATACTTCTACTTAAGGTCTTTTCTTCCCTATGGACTCTCATATTCATTTTGTTACATATAATGATGCTGATTGGGTTGGTTTGTCTAATACTCAATGTTTAATTATTATCCGGTGTATGTTTCTTGGTAATTCTTTTATTTCTTAGAAAAGAATGAAGCAAGAGAAAGCGTATAAGTCCAAGAGTAAGTGTATAATTCCTGTATTGAATTTGAATTTCATGTTATGTCCTTTATATGTTGAAAAATTATTTAGCTTCACAGACTATTAGGAGAGATTGAGCTTTCTCAAATTAAACCTACTCCACTCCATGTGAATAATAACAGATCCATTGAAATTATTACTAACCCAATATTTCATGAGTGCAAAAAGCATTTTGATGTAGATCATCACTATATTCATAAAGCATATGATGTTTTTGTTATCTCTCCTTCGTATATCACCACTAATCTCTAGACTGCTGATATCTTTACTACGAATCTCTCTTAGCAGTGACATCACTTTCTTGTTGACAAGTTGATGCTTTTTTTCACTCAACATCAATTTAATAAGGATATTAATGGGTAGAAATTGTGGACCTTAATCGTATAGATTATGACAAAACATAATTACAAAGATTATGGCAGAAAACGTGGTTGAGATTACGAGATTCATTCTACCATAATTAGTTTATTAGTTATATATATATATATATCCTTACCTATAATATAATATCATTAATTAGTGTAAAAATATTATTACTAAAAACTGATTGTATAATAGTTCTTATTTAATGGAAATGATCCTTATAAGGCATTCAACCATTTACTCAAAGTTGATAAAAATATCATAGTAGAAACGAATCTTACTAGGGTTGACAAAATAAGTCCATTTAAATATACAAGGGCACTTTATGCTAATATAAGGAGGAATGACAAAATTAAATCTCATTCCCTCCATATCCCTTATGTAATTTTATCCCAATAACCCTTTACCTCAAATTTCATCATCAATTCCATGTACAGATTATGATTTAACAATGTCCACCTTTAATCCTCCTAGTTGACTCACCACTTCTTAATACTTTAGGCCTTACACATTCATGCTAAAAAACATTAAAACTGTGACTCAAACTATCTGAATAAGACATGGCACATAAAACATAAATTCAAAGAAATGTACTAGTAGAAACCCAATAACACAAAGCAAATGTCTAGATAGAGATGATGGAGAAATTGGTACAAACTTTCCTAGAATACTAAAGTGAAGCATATATTTTATTAGAAAAGAATGGAAAAATATTTATAGACTCTTTAATAATTCATAGACTTTTTCACTTCCCAATGACATATAATAGTTTCTCGCTTCTCTCTCAGTTAAAAAAATTGTGTGAATTAAAGGTGTGATGGCTAGTGATAAGGTATAAGGATTCCAATTTTCGCCTCCCTAAATGATCAATTACATGCCCCCCAAGTTGCCATAGAATAAAAGGTTGCCTTTTCATATGTTATGACTCTTTTCAAGGACCATGACCTATCTTTCAAGTGGTCAACGCCAATTCATTCTTATATGATCTATGTTT
>JANSVA010000006.1:5826263-5844209 GCA_025504915.1 Erythroxylum reticulatum
ACCTACAACATTCAAGCGAAGGACAGAGGTCGGGATCAGTTCGCGTTTGCGTTACATTTCTCTATTTTGTATTGAGTTGTACATTCCGCAACTTTTTGTATAAATTGGTTTTCCGAAAAGACTCAACCGTTTTGTTTTTGTGAAAGGTCCCAAATGGCTATTAAAAATGTTTATGAATGAATGTGAGCCCAATTTGAATATCAATTTTCGCATATTGTGTTTGTCGTTGTTTCAAATATATATATATATATACCGATTTTTGAACGATTGAGTGGTTTAGCACACCACCCTCGCGGGGTACGAAATCAGATATCACCCATCGATATCGGGTTCGAATCTTGCGGGAGTGGGGTGCTACATTTGGAGTACTGTAAACTAATTTATGGACAAAACACTAGGACTGTTCAAGAAAACTGAGAATCTTAAAACTTACCACTTTATTAAAATCATGCTCAAACATTCACGTAATTCATAAGGAAATTCATGTTTCCAGCTTAAGCATTCACGTGACTAGCTAAAGAGGATGGACAAGAGTGTTTTAAAATACCTAAAATCATATGGTAACGTGTTATGCTGTCCATCTTTTCCCTGCATGTAGTTGGCATTGATAGAGGTGTTGTCTACGGTTGGAGGCTTAAACAACATGTAGAAATTATTTCCTAAAGGCAACAACTTGGAGATCTATGCACAAAGGGAATAGATGCAATTTAGTAACTTCAATTCTGGTCTAAGAGATAAGTGAAGCTTCAGTGGAATGAAGGTGGAGTAGCTCCTCCATCATTCTTGTTTAAGCTACACGTTGAAGAGGGTTGACCTACACGTTGTAAGGTAAATTTCTAACAACTGTCCATTATATAATCTCTTACCATCTTTGTTTAATTAATCCTTTAACTCCTTATTGCTTCCACGATAATTCTTGTCTCCTAATATAACAAATTGTTATGATTTTGTCTCACCAAAATGACACATGTCCACACTATGAATTGGTCTCTCATGTAATGAATTTTATGTCCCTCACATCTACTCCTTCATAAACGTGACAACATAACGTTTTCATGCATTCATGTTCCAAAATAATAAGGACTTCTTTATGTACGTGACAGCTACCACTTAAGGCCCATTCACATGTACATATATTGTTTCTTTTCCAAAATAATTAAATGGCTTAAGAAAAACATGTCCAATTTCGACAGAAATTTCATGTCCACTTAATAATATGTTATTCCTAAATATATCAATATATAAGTTAGATCGATTTACTTTAAGTATCTATAACTATGACTGATTCTTATGTCCTTATGTTTCAACCCAGTAATGCTTCAAATTTGCTCCACAATAATTTAAAACAAGTTCAATATTGATCTATCATAAATCCATCCGATTAAATTTATTTTTGGTCCATTTCTATATCAATCAAATCCAATGTTTTTCAACTACCATTTGACTTTAATACTTGTCATTCAGGGTTGGGTTCCTAATTCACCTTTTAGCAAAAATAAAATTTACATTAGTCCGAAAACATCATTCACACAAAATGAAATTTTATAGACACGTGAAAAGAAAAGTTTCAGGTTTTACAGGATGATTCTTAAACTTTCAATTCTTTGGAAGCTTCTCACGCTTTATATCTCTCTCACTTGGTTTAAAAATTTTCTCTTGTAAGGTTTCTTGTTAATAATTCTTATATTCTTCAAGAGCTAACTTCCCTAAATCCGTACATAGACTTACATCATCATCTTCAAGGCTTTTCTTGGAAGCAATGTTTAATATTCAAAGATATCATGTATGGATTCTTCAATATATCAATAGTCTTGCTATTAAATACTCTATATTCTTTGTTAGTTAGGGAGTAACTAAGAAAATTTCATTCATATTCTTTTCAATTAAACTTACCCAAGTTATCTTTAATGTTCAAAATATAACACTTATAACCAAACCTTTAAAATAAATAATCTTTGGCTTTTCCCATACTAAAGCTCAAAAGGAGTTTTATCTATATTTAGTCTTATGTAGACTATTAAATATATGACGTATAGCTACTACAAGTTTTGTCAAAAAATACTTTAGGAGATCATATTCATTTATCATTTTTCGAACAAAGTCTTGTAATGTTTTATGTTTCCTTTCAACAACACCATTTTGTTGAGGAGTTATAAGCTTAGAAAAATCATGAAAATTTTCATTTTCTTTTTAGAAAGACTTAAGCAATTCACTTTCAAGTTCCTTATCATGATCACTTTTAATTGATGTAATGGAGAGTTCCTTCTCAACTTGAACGCTTTTGACACTTGAAAAATGTCCCAAAGTATTCATACTTTCTAGTTAAGAATAAAACCAATGTAAAGCTATTAAAATCAACTATGACAAAAGCATAGAATTTATCAACTACACTAGTAACTCTATTTGAGCTAAACAAAACTATAAGAAGTAACTACAAAATTTTAGTGAAAGTGACTGCCTTTTTACTCGTCATGCACTCTTGGATGCTTTTCCTATTTGGCAAGCTCCATAAATCTTATCTTTTCCAAATTTGACCCTTATATGTTTATTAACAAATTACTTAGAGTTAATATTGAAGATGAGATCCATGCTTACATGTCAAAGTATCTTCTACCAAATATATGCATCTTAACTAATATACATTAAGCATTTTACGTTCTAGTTAGAGAAATCATCAATATTAATTGTATAAATATTCCCTTCTTTTTTACGTAAAAATGCAATGTTATTGTCCATTTACTCTAGATATAATGCGTGATTTTCTCTCAAAGCATACTTTGTGTTCTTTGTCATATAATTGAATTACACTTAATAAATCATGCTTTAATCCTTCCATCAAAAACACATTGTTAATTGTAATATGATTTTCCTTAATAAAATGTTTTATGCCTGTTATCTTACCCTTGGCATCATCTCTAAATGTGACAAATCCTTTATATTTGACTCTAATAGTTGTAAATCAAGATGACACTATCCACTTACCATTTGTTTCTCTTTCTTTTATATACCTACAGAATAAAATAGTTGAAGTATTTTAGGTACTCAAATGAGAATTGGTCCTTGATTTTTAGTCTCCTTCTTTTTCTTAACCAATATTTTAAAGATTTACTTATTATTCTTTGTTTTGGAAGCAAAATCTATAAATATGTCCATATTAACTCATATTATATAAATGATATAAGTTGATGCCATAGTAATATTGATGCGTGTAGTCATTGTTTAGTCTTCTATGTGTAGAAGCATGATGGCAATCCCTCCCTTGGAATGTGTAAGAAATATTATAAATGGAAATTTGAAGCATAATTCTAAGTTTATTTTCTGCTCCAAAGGAGTGTGAGTGAGAATGCAACTTATGATATGTCTTTATATATACATATATATATATATATATATTATGTCTATCCTTTCCTTGAGAATGTTGAGATCTGCACATAAGTTTAGAACCATATATGAGAGTATAGGATTTAATTTTAGAGTAAAGCATAAAAGTTATATCATATGCATTTGATGTATTTTCTTGGAAGTGGATACATCATGCCTATTTGTCATCTTGGGCAAGGATTCTTCACTATGCAATATTTTTCCATAACAAATATAGTTTTAAAATTGGATGTACTTTTATAATTATGTCTATTATTTATATTCTTTTTAAGTCCTAACATGCTTTTGAGTTTCTCACTTCTCTTAGAGAATTTGGACAATAAATCTTTGAGAGCATTGAACTCCTTTTTCAATGTACCACATATGCATATATCAAAATAATTAGAGTTAGAAAGTACCCTGTTATCATTAATGATCACATTCTTAAATTCTAATTTTCATCGATACATGCATCTAAATGCTTCTAAACCTCTTTGAATTTGGAAGATACCTTCTTCCTTTTTATACTCATAATTTATAGAGTTTTTACTAGTTCATCATATATCAAATCACTATAATATCAAAATAACTAGAGTTATAAGTACCCCATCTTCATCTTTTTCCATGACGCACATATGAGCTACTTCTCCTTCCAATCGTTTGCTTTTAGAGACACTCGAGTCTCCCTAAGTTAATGCTTTGAAAGGCTTCTTCTTCTTCTTCTTCTTCTTCTTCTTCTTCTTCTTCTTCTTCTTCTTCTTCTTCTTCTTATCTCTCTTCTTTTTCTTTTCATTTCTTTCACTAACCTAATTAGTATACTTATGTGTGACAAATTTTGTGAGTAACTTCATATATAGATATCCTATAAAAGGGACACTCCTTACAACAGAAACAGGTTCTCTCTTCTTATATTTTTTGCAATTCTTAATCTTTCTTCTATTTTTATTATTAGATCAAAAGTCATCTGTGGCTAAACTCAATTATTCTGACTTAAGGGGATTCGATATTCTGGTTGTAACTTTGTAAGATTTTGTGTTCTTAACTTTTATTTATGTTTTAATCCAAGTATTTCTTGTTTTGAGTTCTCATATTTCATGAATGAATAATATTGATTAAGCTGACAATTTAATTTAATATTGATTATTTATTGCTATCTATGAATTCAATGATCCATAATTGTCATAAAATATTGGTACAAGTAGCTAATAAGTTAGTTATGAAGTTGCATATTTAACTTATGATAAACAAGAAAACTAAGTTAAATAATTGCAGCTATCTCGATTATTTAATTTAGGGTTAGTCTTTTTCACTAAGCTTATTACTACCATTTATTTGATATGGAATGCTATCACACTTGGTCAATGGATGGTAAGTTTTGGTTTGGATGTTGGGTTTGAACTAATTAATTTAGGAAATTTTGAGACTTATTATGGCTATCCTAATATGCTTCATACTAACTGCTTGAATTGTGAAAATATTATTTTTAAACCAATGATCAATGTTACAATTAGATGAGATCTTTCCCTTAAATCAAAGTTTGGTAATCTTGTCATTCTCACTTTTATATTTAGTTGATTTAATTTGATTTCTTATTAATTTTAGTTAATCTGTTACTTAATCAAACCACCCCTTTAATTTCATTACTTGAAATTAAGAAACCACTTTATAGTTATCTTGGGATTTGACCTGGTTCCACAACTACCATAAGAAGTTTGGAGAATCATAATTATTTTTAGGGCTTCCACAACCTGACCAGTTACTAATCAAGCCATAATACATCTTTCATTTAGTGAAAATGATTATTTAGATTAATAAGTTCTTTAATGAACTTGCTATAGTTTCTTGCATTATTAAAATAATAATATGTACTATAGAATGTTAAAGTCATTATGCATGCAAAAGGAGTTAAGGTCTCATCAAAGATATAAGTATGTATTTTGGTAGTCTCTCTTAATTATAATGACATTTGAGATGAGAGTTGTAAGATTTAAGCAACTGCTCACTATAGAGAATTTTATAGAATTCTCTCACTAAACCACTGTCCTAACAATAGTATGATTGTCATATGGAGATATGGTGTAAGAGAAATAAGAGATTGGCTTAATGTAAGTGGGAGATTGTTGGTACATTTCCTACAACCATTTGGTTGATTGTAGATTTTATGACATAATTAATTAAAGACACTTTTGTCTTTATATTTTTAATTGTATTTGATGTTTTAAGATTAAAGGTAAAATCTTTGAAATCATTAATGAGCAATTGAAATTATGATGAGATCATAATTATAAAATTCAATTTGTATTTACATATTACTCCTAAATTATTCTTAGTTATACAAGATATAGATAAAACGATAAAATTAACAAATTTTATATTTCTTTATTATAAAGAAAGTAATTTATCTCATAAATTAAAGTATTGATATATTTAAAAAAAAGTGTGAGTGCTTATTAAAGATTAAGTTCACTAAACTGACTCCAATTATGAAGATCCTAAAAAGAATATTACTTATTTTCCTGTGCATTTTCTCATTATCATGTTTAAATAATTGATCCTTAGACTTAAGATTACCAAAGTATCTCATATAAAAATTACTATATTTTAATGCTGCTTATGACCTATTTTATTTATGGTAGCTTAGTCAATAGTAATTGGATATAGTATAAATCATATGGAGATAGTTCAACAAGTTAATAAAGTAGTCGTTACTCTAAAATAATTAGGCGTAACGTTCCATTACTCTTCATTATTAATGATTTAAGGAACTTTTTGGCCAAAGTGAATTGAAATTTGAAAAATATGTTTTTAAATAATAATTATGAATTAATTACTAATTAGCAGGAATGAATATGATTGGAGTTAAAAGAGTAGACACTAAATATATTCTCTATGTCCAATTAGAACATTAGATAACAAAATGATTAAATTATACATCACAATCGTGTATGGATCGGTTAAGTCAAACCATTTATGACATTCCTAATATTTGAGTGGTCATGACATATTGCTAGATGTCAATCTTAATATATGATTATAAATTGTTTACTTAGAGAATTAAAGATATATTAAAAGTATTTTTAATTTATCTAATGCTAATTATGAATTATAATTATAATTTATAATCATTGTCAATATATTAAAAATCTAATGAATCACACATAAAAATAGTTAAAAGAGAGAAATAAATTTAGATTAAGTTAGACTTAATTATGAAGTTTGAAAAAGTTTAGAGATCAAATATGAGATTTTTTATTTTATTATAATTAAATTATAATTATAGTTAAGAGTTTGAATTTAATTATAGTTAGGAATTTTAATTTTAATAAGATAGAAATTGTTTTGTCTTTCTCTATAAATAAGAGAAAAGCATATGGAGCTAGCACTCCTACGTTAGCCTTTTAAAAATTTAGTTCTAGATATTATTAGAGACTGAACACTTCAACAACTCGTTGTTGATACCTCGTGAAGAAGTTTTTGCAGGAATGCAAATGAGTTAAATTTTAGTTATCTTTTATTATTCATATTTTTCAAGTTATTCAACTAAATAAATTTAATCAAAAATTGTAAAAGCTATTTTTTGTTGAGCTTGTGATTGGATCATATTTATTTTGCTAATAGAGCTTAGCAAGAAATGTACTTAAAACATACAGACTTGCCCATTTTAAGTAGTTGTGTTCAATGGAAAGTTTTCTTCCTGTTGTCATTCCTTTGGGGCAAATGAATTTTTTAAGACCATCAAGGTTATGGTACAATAAAGAAATTAAGAATTATTCACGTTAGACCTGAAGTTATCAATATACAATATGGAGAATCATAAAAATAAAGAGTTAAAGTGTAAATAATCATTAGAAAAAATTTTACCATATTTTAATCTAATAAACATAAGAATGATTTTAAGGTTGATAAACATAAGAATAAGGTATACTACTAAAAAATAATGAATAATTAAATTTAAAAATAGATGAAAACTATTAAAGAAAATTTTTCTTAAAATATAAAGTAGAGTTTTAATATAAAATATTCCATACCACATTAACAATATTATTTACTATCAGGTCAATTTTTGGTCAACTTAATAAGAGGAGTGTTTAATCATCCCTCAAATATCAAAATTCTTAATAAAGAAAATGTTTTTAAAATTTATGAAAAATCATTTTTGACAAATTTCTATTAGACAATCTTAATAACACATTTTGTTACACTATCATCACCTAATTTAATAAAAACATTATATTTCGCCAGCTATATTTAAGAATTAATAAATTTAACTATTCGCTAAATAAAAATATAATAAAACAATGAGATTTGATAATCATGCAAAACGTAATATTATCAAAATCATGAAATTTGAAATATTTCAAATTTATTTAAAGTTAGAAATTTCAAATAATTTCATAATAAACATGATAATTAGATATTAGTTATTTTGTCTTTATTCCATCATTTATTGTCCTTACATATAATTTAGTCCTTTAGCTTAAAAAAAGTGTGGCTTTGCTTATTGGAATTTTTCACACACACACACACACACACACACACACACACACACACACACAATCAAGTTTATTCTTGATAATATGACATGAATGATGTGAGTTCATATTGTATGTTTTTATATTAAAATTTTAGTAAGTGGAATGAGAGCCTATATCATTTTGGATTATTGAGATTATGTTTGCTTTTATATTGATGGCTTTGTCTCCTTTAAGGTTTTCATGGTTTTAAATTTTAGGTAAATTAAAAAATCATATTGTGATTTGTTGGTTTGGCAAAACATTAACTATACTTTTTTATATTTATAGGTCAATATCTATTAGGAATAAAGGTTAGTCAAGCATTATACAATTATTTCATGTTATTTATATAATATTTTAAGGTTTACAACTTTTATGGTTTTCAATTTGAATGGATTAATAACCTTTATGATTTTGATTTGTTGGTTAAAATAAAATGGATTATAATATTAATTTATTAATTGATTACTTAAATTCAAATTTTGGCATTTTTGTTTTTTAAGTTTCAATAACCAATATTTTAAACTATTAATCAGAACATGTTACCAAACTAACCTCCTTTGTGAAGATTAATTAATTCTAAAATATCAAAGTGAATATGTGTGGTTAAGTTTTAGGTAAATAATAATTAACAAAGCATGATTTTTGTTGGCCAAAATTTAAATATACTTGTGGTGATAAATATATAACAATTATTTGACTTTCTATGGAAATTACAATTCGGTACAAAGAAAGGCTTATGATTTGACAAGATCTTATTTTCAATTTTTATCATTATAATAAGAGTACCACTTACAAATTGTTATTTCTATCTATAGACTATATTTCAATGTTGTGTTAAGTATCTTATGATGGGAATGCCATTATTTAAATTTCTTAATTATGTTGCATTTAGATTTTAATTATAAGTTTGGTATCTTTGTTTAATTTTGTTCTTAGTGAATACTTTTGTTGCTATAATATCTGCTAACATTAACTCTATACATATGTTAAATGACACAAACTTTAAGGTTTAAAAGGAGAATGTCATGACTATTCTTGGTTGTATAGACTTAGACGTTGCTCTTCAAATTAAACGACCATTTCTCTTACATATACAAGTTCCTTTAATGACAAGAAGGACTTGGAGAACTAGGATCACTCATATTTCGGAAGTCTTATAATCATGAAACATGCAATTCTAGAAATATGTAGGGGAATAGTATATGAAGAGAAGGATGCCAAATTGTTTCTTAAAGAACTTAATCAACATTTTGTTAAAAAAAAGAAAAAAATTGCTCTTGTAATAAGTCATGTTTCCATGAGATATAGGGTAATAGAAACATCAGGAATAACTATCTAAAAATGTCCCTTGATTCAAAACTAAAACCAATAAAGTTAGTGCTTTCTAAAGATTTGCTTGTGCATTTAGTTTTGATCACTGTTTCCACACAACTACGTCAATTTAAAGTTATTTATAAATTTCAAAAAGAGAAATGGACTCTTAATGAGCTCATTTCACATTATAAGCAAGAAGAATGAAAGATTAAAGGAAGAGACGGTTGAAAGTTCTCACTTGCCATCCACCTTTAAAGGTAATAATAAAAAGAGAGAGAAGGATAAGGAGGTTATTGTTACTATATCATAAAAGAAGCAATATAAGAAATGAAAACAACAAATTGAGGAATTTTCTTGCTACATAAATGAAAAGACTTTGCACAAGAAAAAGGAGCTTACCAAATATTATTTTTGGCATGCAAAGAAAGGTACACTTCTTTCTTTAATTTGTTGTGAAGATAGTTTGATATTAGTACCTAGACACATTTGGCAGTTAGATTTTAGTGTAGTAATTCACATAAATATGTCTATATAGCGTTGTCTAGGCTGTCAAAAATTTAATAATGGTGAAAAATGTATCTATGTAGGCAATAGAATGGCAGTTAAAGTTGAGGCAATAAGGATTTTTAGGTTATCATTTAGTACTGGATATTATTTGGATTTAGGAGAGACTTATGTTATACTATCTTTTAGGTGGAATTTGGTTTGTATTTTTGTATTAGACAATGTTAGTTATCACTGATATTTTATAAATAGACAATTTAGTCTTTTTCATGATTCAAAACTTATCAATTATGGTTCTTTATCAAAACTTATGGTGTTGTTAGGAGATGAAACAAAACATTAAAGGATATGGTAAGGAGTATGATTATTCATTTTATCATACTATATTCACTATGGGGAGAGGTATTAAAGATCGTAACTTACATTCTTAATATAATTCTTGCTAAGATAATGATTAAAACCTCTTATAAATTATGGACATGCAAAAAGCTTAATATAAAGCAATTTCATATTTTGGGTTGTCTAATATAGGCAAGACCTTGTAGGCTAAATGAAAGGAGACTAAACTCAAGAATAGTTATTTTGTTGGATAGTCTGAACAATCATAGGGGTACAATTTTTACAATTCCACAAGTAAATATATTTTTAAGATTAGAAATGCCAAATTCCTTAAGGATTTTAAGTCTGAAGTGGGAGATAAGGTTAGAGACTCAATCTTTGAAAAGGAACGCATTTCTCTTCCTACAGTTGTTATTAATCATAACCAAGCTATCATTCCTAACATAGTTTAAGAAGCAACTCTAGAGCAACAAGACAAGGTTGAAAATCTACCTAGTTACGATCAATTGAATATTCTTAAAGAACAAACTCAATACCCTCAAGAACAAATGTTATTAAGAAGATCCACTAGAGAGGGTAGAATTGCAATTTTGAATGATTAGGTTGTCTTTTTCCAAAAACATGACACAGATATTGGCACAATGGAAGATGTTCCAATCAACTTCCACAAATCCATTAAAAGTTCTAATTCTCTAAAGGAGATTTATGCCATAAATGAGGAAACTAAGTCTATGAGAGACAATGATATTTAGAATGTTGTCCTATTTCTTAAATGGATAAAAGTCATTGGTTACGAATGGATATTTAAGATCAATAAAGATTTAAAAGGCAATGTGGAAAGATATAAAGCTTGTCTCGTTGTGAAGGGTGTTAATCAAAAGGATAGAAACGATTATAAAGAAACTTTGTCACTGATTTCTTTGAAAAACTCTTTCAAGATTATAGTGGCATTTGTGAGATACTTTGATCCTAAGTTACATCATAGGATGTTAAGATAGCATTTGTTAATTGTAACATTGATGAAACCATTTATGTGGAGTAGCCTAATTTTTTTTTTACCAAAGATTCAAAGTAGATGGTTTGCAAATTAAAAACATCCATCTACAGAATGTTATTACATGTTTCATCAAGTTGCCATCTCTTTTAGATTTTTGGAATTATTGGTTAATGACTATATATATAGTTATATGAGCGTTAGTTTTCTTTTAATTTTATATATTGATGATATACTGTTTAATAGCAATAATTTAGGCTTATTGTAAGAAACTGAGAAATTTTTATCTAAAAATTGTAAGATAAAAGATCTTGCCTCTTTTGTATTAAAGATTCATATACAATGAGATTATTTTCTAGTTATTCTTGGGTTATCATAAAGGAGTTATATTGAGAATGTACTTAAAGATATAGCATACAAGATAGTAAACTAGGTGACACCCATGTTGCTTAAAGAGACAAATTTAGTCTTAATCAATGCCTCAATAATGATTTAAAAACTAAAGAAATGCAAAAGATTTCTTATTCTTCATCTGTAGGAATCCTAATTTATACTCAAGTGTCTATGCATCTACATATTGTGTATATTGTTGGAATATTAGGAAAATATTTGAGCAATCTAGGAATAAATCATTAGAATAAGAGAACATAAAACTACATGCCTATATATATAGACGATCAGATCAGCAAGAGATCAACAGGCATTCTGACTCTGATTTCACGAGATGTCAAGATAGTTATATATCCACTTCAGGTTACATCTACCTACTTACTGGAGGAGTTATTTCCTAGAAGAGTGCTAAGCAGATACTCATAGCTTCTTTCTCCATAGCAATTGAGTTCACAACATATTATGAGACATCCAATCATTAGATATGGCTATAAAACTTAGTCACTAGACTATGGATTATAGATAGCATAGAATGACCACTAAAATTATTTTGTGACAATAAGTCGATATTTTGTATTCTAATAATAGGAGTTTGGCAAAGTTGAAGCATATCGACATTAAGTTCTTGGTTATTAAAGAAATAATTCAAAGTGGTCAAATATCTATGGAACATATTAGGATAAACTCTATGGTTATAGATCTGTAAGTTTAGTGATAGTTTGTATTTATGGATTCTTAAGGTTATATACATATTATCCATTTTTATGGTTTAATACATCAATACAAAGGATTTAGTGAGTTTATAGTCTAATTTTATTTGGTTTTATCTTACTAAGGAATATGGTAAGATCAATTGAAAAAATGCATGTTAAGATCACGTGACATGAAATTTCCATGCTACATATCCATATTTGATCCATGTCATTAATTATATTAATATGTATGATTATTGATGGGATAATTGCAACAAAGATCTTTTTGATCCTATATTGATATGATTGATGGATAAAATTGTTTCTAAATAATTTTATAATAATAACAATTATGATCTTGTAAGATTTTTTATAACATATAATTATAAGGTATTATGCATGTATATATATATATATAAGTCAAGGGCTATTATAAGATTTGGTTCAGGATTAAAAGTAATATAATAAAGGTCAAATTATCGGGCCTAAATCATCTATAAAGTATAAGCTATTATATACGTAAAAAACCAAGTGTTATATTACTAAATTATGATGAAAACATTACAAATAATTACTATATATAAATAAGTGGATAGTTCTCAAAACAGAATTATAGGTTTTTTTAATATCCCATTAATCAAAAAGATACATGCATTTCTTTGAAAGCCAAAAATCAAAAGAAACTGTAATATCTCAATCACATTTAGTTCAATAATTTTTTTTTTTTTTGTATTTAGGTTTTTTCTTGACAATATGACATGATTGATTTGGGCTCATAATATAAATTTTAAACCAAAATTCTATCATCACTACTTATTGGAAGATATATTTATTATTTAAGTTGCAATATTTACACGAAAATAACACAAGAAAGCGCTTTTTTTTTCCATATTTCTGACTCTTATCTTTCAAATGTCTAGTTACTCCTTGGATGTGGATATTTATATTGTCTCCCTAAGAAAAACTGAAATCTTCGAGAATTGTCGCTGCACCTCAGATACGACGAACGAAACAGAATTATTGGTGCAGAGGTCCGTCCCTTCAACTTCTGCAATGTCTTATGTCTATGTTTATGTTGTTAGAAGAGTATCCGGCCTTGGATTTGGTACCATGAATTTGGGCTTCCATATTTGCATACTATCACCATCATCGCCTCACCACCGCAAAAATCAACGCATCGCAACGAAGTAACAAAAAACCACTTGGGGGTTGCTAGTATTTTTGGTGACTGTGATTACGTGGGATCCACAGCATATGCTAAGACCAAAGAGACGCGGCGAGCCGATATGCAATTGTTTCTCTCTTCCGTAGGAATAATCTAATAAGGACCTTCCGCTGTTGATGTTGTTTCTGTCTCTTTCATTCATGTCGAAAAACTGTTTCCTTCTTTTTTTCGAGTGTTTGATGCCGTGGAACCCACTTCCAATGGCGGAGGACTTTTTCAGAGAATTGCTGACGTGCATCGCACCCAATTTTTTCCCATAATTTATCCTCTCACGTGACCCACTTCCATACATAAAACATCTTAATGTTTTTGCTTTGGCTTACTCTCCCATCTGATCACCTTGGATTTAGCATGAGACCGCAGGTCAAAGAACCATCTGACTTGCATGTGAACCGCACGCTCTTCTTTTTGATTTGCCTTTCTAGTGACTTGGCATCAAAATCCCATCATCTTCAAATAAAGTATCCCCTTGGGATTAATCCGGATCAGATGCGGCTATTAGATGGATGTCTTGGAAGAGACATTCAATCCTTTACTTAGTTTATATAATTTGAGACGAAGGGAACCCCATGAGCATCTACCCTTTATAAATCCAGAATTTCTTCGTTGTATGTCTACTCGTACAATAATTTCACCTACCTTCATATGTTGTGGCAATTGGCATATACGGGAGTGATTCGTTATACATTCGTTTTATCTACCCTTTGTATAATTTGGCAACTAATCAGTAAAACCGGTGACACATTTTGAGATACATGTGAATGTTCATGTAGAAAATTCTACCTCTTCCAATCTTGGGATGAGTCGAAGAACTTGGAAATTTAACTACACGAACGTCTCAAAACAACCAAATCCAGAACCATTTTCTACCGAAAGACTGTTTAAAAAAGCTGAAAATGTAGGGTGTGTCAACTCTGGAGTCTAGAGATTGTGTCGCTCCAGAGGCACAAGGTCCATGTCAAATTGCTGTTCTCAACAGCAGAGACCATGGGAGTTTTGGCAGTTTATCTCTATCTACTAGCACAGCTGCCACACTCAACCTTCTCTCCTATACATTTACAAGTATCGTTCAAGACAAAAATGGCCACCTACGCAACTTTCCAATTTCAATGCTCGTCAATTATCGATCAGACCAAAACAAAACAAATCCTCCACACACCTTCAATGGATATGCAAACAGCAGAAAGCAACTTGAAGAAAGAAAAGAGAGTTCATAACCCTATTCCAAAAACTTCACCGGACTAAAATTTCCGATCTTACACTTATAGTAACAGAAGGGGTTACAATTACATTTTCATTATTACATATCACCCGCCTCAAAAACCATCTTCATGCCGTTTTCTGTTTAAAATTCTAAACGAAAAGGTTTAAAAGTTTCTTTCCAACTTCGCCACTGCTTCCCAAGCTCGTCATGTCCGATTGGTCGGAGTAAAACGACAACTCGTCTCTTCCTCGCTTCAGTGACTTTCCACTTTTACCTGCTACCAACTTTGGTTCTACAGCAAGTCTCAGATCAAAACCCTGACTTTGTTTCTCTTTCCCAACGCTCATCGAAGGTTTTGCCTGAGACCACATGTCGCGCATCACCGAGAAGCTCTCTGATGTTTCATCGTAATTTGGAGCATAAACTCCGGTGCGAATGCCCGAACACGGCCGCAGAGTTCCTCCGGCGAGCACCGTCTCAACCGCAGCCTGACATACGTGCCAATTCCCGCTCCACAACAGCCCAACCGCTCCGTTCACGGTATTAACCGTTCTCCCACAAGCCTCAAACAACAATGATTGGAACAACGCTACATACAGAAACTTCAAACATTTTAAAAGACAGAAACTTTCCCAATTACAACACACCACCAACAGTGAACGTGCGGACATCAAGGTAGTATATACCTGGTCGTTGAGGTTCGGGGACAGCGGAGATAAGAGACATGAGATCACTACGGCCGAAGAATTTAGCCAAAAACAACGTGGCGTTGGCTTGAGCTTCGGGAGAGCTGATCCAGTGCAGGCACGACCTCAGTATGCATGTCTCGCTGCATCCCTTTCGAAGCACTCTGCATCCGTTGCAGCTCATCTTCACCGTCGATCGCCGTCTGGTCTCCAAAAATCTTGAAACCCAATTGAGAACACGAAAAGGAAACTCTCTTCTTTATTTGTGAAGTTGGAGGAGTGACTAGAAACAGGACAAAGCAAACAAAAGCTCGCCTAAGAGAGTGGTAGTGATACGATATAAGAAGAAGAGTAGAAAAGTGAACGTTCGGTTTTGGTTTAGTTAGATTGTGACCGTAGTTGAGTTAAGGATTTTGCAAAGAACGGTCCTAGATTAATTTGAGGAATGTGGGGCCCAGTGAACATAGCTTTAGGTTGCCTTTTATCGAACCGAATATCTTCCGAACCCTGGGTTTTGAGGTGCGGCTCCGAGTTTTCGCGTCTCTAGTTTTTCCTCATACACTGTTGTCCGTAGGATTGAGGTACTTGATTAACAATGGCCGTTGGATCAGTCATTTTTGTTTTAATTCCTTGTACCTTTTTAGAAGTACGGGTACGAACTCCAGTAGTCCCATTATTAGTGGACCGTGCCGCAGAACTAGGAACAAGTTGATCTTCCGTTAGTTTTATTATTATTATTATTATATGTGTGGACAAGGACAGTTAAAAATGGTAATTAATCTGTGGTAAATTTTAGTTTGTCTACGAAGATGAGGATCCATGGACTAGGTTGATAATAATTACTTAATCGCTATAAGATAGAATAAATTCTCTACACTCGAGGATGATGAGCGTTGTTTAGCGTGATGATTATGTCCACAAACGCAAGAGATGACGAATTACGGATTTATAAGATTATCGTTAGAAAGACCATCACATTAATCAATATAACTAATCAAATTTCCCATATTTAGATACCCGGATTGTATAATTTCTCTTTATTTGTTTTAAGTAAAGAGTGGGGTGAATTTCGGGGAAAAAAAAGTAAGGATTGGAGTGGACTAAACCATGAATTGGTATAGCTAATTTTTTAAATAATTTTTAAAAGTTTAAAATATAAAACATTTTTTTCACTTGAATCCAAACTTAAATTTTCCGAATTTAAGCTTACTCGAAGCTCTAAATAAAATGATGTCATTTTACTCTCAAGTTAAGAATTGGATAAGGCTGAGCTTGATTTAGCCAATAGATCAATCTAATAAAAATACTTGAATTTAAACTCACGAGACAACTCATTGTTATCTTTAATTTTAAGGTGATAAGCTTACTAATTTTGGCTTATTTTGTAAACAAGAATTGAATATTTCAATAAGAAAGTGACTTAATTTTTGTATTTTATAAGGAAATTATTTTCGTGACTCCAATCGTAACATGAAGTTCCAAAAAAAAAAACCTTACCAGCTAATTATTATATATGAAAATTTTCACTAGTTTGATAAGATCAATTTTCAAGGTTTCCAAGTAGTCTTTACAAACAAGCTCCCTAAATTCCACGCATATTTATTTACCGTTTGATGTTAAAGACGAAAACGTGCAATATTTTATGTTCAGCTATTTTAGTTTCTTTTACTAAGTTGTCACAACACAGTAGGACTCTGTATGGCTTTGAAGAGCAAAAAGTAGCATGATACATACATCTTTATGCTTAATGCAATCTTCTTTCCATTTTAGAATAACCCTTGAGGCTAGCTATCCTGCATGATTTGCTATAGATTTCTCTCTCTCTCTCTGTTTTTCCTTTTTTGTTTTTTGGTCTGTGGTTTAGGACTGGAAATTTCTATCAGAATCATCTCTCTTCTTGGCCTGTGTCTGTCAAAACCTGCACCGCAGTTTTAGTTCGAGACAAATCGAGCAACTCTTGACTTGGTCTCTAGTCTCTAAAATGTATAAACCTTTACGAGGATTTTTGACTGTTTGGGTTTGGCTTGAGAAGAAATAACTCCAAGTTTTTAGTTACAAAACAATGATGTTTGGCCTTGAGCGCACAACTCTCTGTAATTTTCGTTGGGAGGCTCTAAGACGAACGAGCATGTTGAAATTCTACAATTAATAGTAAACAAATAACTTATATTAGAGAAAACGCTTTCTCATCCTCCAGAATTAATTCAAGCCGAAGATCCGACTCTTTTGCATTTATTTGTTTGTAATGAATGCAAAGGACATGAAGATACAACGACCCTTAAGAGTAACGAAACACCAATCGTGTAATTATTGTGAGCAGGTCAGACGTTTGGATACTGTCTCTCATATGTAAAGACGGAACGAGATAAAAATTTAGAATCTAAATAGAAAAAAAATTAAAAATAGTGAAGTGTTTGATTGTGATGGATAAAACAAATAAAATTGTCCCCGTCTCGAGGACAGAAATGTATTTGATTGCAATTGACTGAACATAAAAACAATATCAATGACTAAAATATCCCTGCAGTATAATATGATTGGAAATATGTAATTCATTGATTATTTTAAAACAAATGATTTGTATTAGTAAAAAAGTTAACAAATAATAATAATAATAATAATAGTAATAAGAAATTAATTTCGTATAATAATAATAATAGAAGAAGAAGAAGAGGAAGAAAATTAATAATAATAAGGAATTTAATAATCACAATAATAATA
>JANSVA010000006.1:5864195-5883089 GCA_025504915.1 Erythroxylum reticulatum
GTGAAATGTGCAATAATGTGAGATGTGAAATAATGTGAAATATGTGTTATGTGACTGGGTGAGCCATCGATGATAGTTATTCATTGAGTTCGCAAAACTCACCCAAAATTTGCAATTATTTTTCAGGATCAGAAGAATACCTCGTTAGGCCAACGGAAGTATACCTACGGCATACAAGTGAAGGATAGAGGTCGGGATCAGCTCGTGTCTGCATTGCATTTCTTTAATTTGTATTGAATTGTTTATTCCACAACTTTTTGTATAAATTTGTATTTCGAAACAACTAAAATATTTTGTGTTTATGAAAGGGTCCAAATGGTTATTGAAAATATTTTTGACTGTATTGTGTAGATTGAAAATGGTTATGATATAAAGTGAGGCCTGATTTGGTTATGGATTTCTACATATCATGTTTGTTGTTTTAAACAAAAAAAATTTTTATCGATTTCGGAATGATTGAATGTCCTAGCACGCTACCTTCGCGGGGCACGAGCTTGAACATTACCCATCGATGTCAGGTTCGGGTTTTGCAAGAGTGGGGTGCTACACTTTTTCATTCTTTTCAGCCACTTACTGAACTCTCGTGTTAATAGCTCAATATCCTTATTCTCATCGGATTCATCTTCTAAGTCATTTACGACTTTACCAATCTTAGCTTGCAATGCTAATCATTTCTTCTTCTCTCGATTATCCCTCAACAAATTGATTTCGAAATTGGTAAAAATTCCAATTACCTTCTCTAATGACAAGTCATTGATGTCATGAGCCTTCTTGATTGCTGCAATTTTCGGAATAAATCTTGGAGGTAGTGATCTCAACGTCTTCTTAACTAGTTTCAGATTGGAATATTTTTTTCCCCAATTGATGTGCCTGATTCGCTATATCTCACAATCTTTCATGAAAGTCTCTAATAGTCTCATTTTCATCCATCCTTAATTCTTCAAACCTCATAACTAACATCTGTAGTTTCGAAGCTATTATAGTTTTGGACCCTTCGTGAATAGTTTGCAAAGCAACCCACGCTTCTTTAGCCGATTCACAGGCTGATATCATTAAAAAGCGTCCCTTATCAACAGCACTAAATATCGCATGCATTGCTTATGAATTTCCAAGTACACTTTGTTTTTCGACTCTTGTCTATTCAAATGGATCTTTTTGAACTGTCTCTCCTTTATCATTAGTGATCATCGGATGCGTCCACCCATACACTATAGAATGCCAAGCTTTTGTGCCCTAAGCTTGGATGAAGACTTTCATTCGTGATTTCTATGCAGGATAATTGGAACCGTCAAATAGCAGTGGCCTGATAATTGATGCTTCTTCTCTTATGGCCATGTTCGTGAAACTAGGATCTGCACCAACTTGTTACCAAGTTCTGAATCAGTGACCTCGCTTTGATATCAATGGTGACATCCCAGACCACTCGCTGATAGATATTGTCCGCTTTGAGATGCCCATCGGGTTAAACCCCTTATAATTTTACTCTTACCACCCTTGGAAAAATGCGTCTTAGGGGAAGAAGTATCCATACTCTTATAAGGTGTATTTCGTTATCCTCTCCAACCGATATAAGATCTCACACTCTCCACCCCCTTAGGGCCTAATCCTCTTTAGGGCCTAGCCTAGCTGGAACAATGGTTCGGGTTCCGACTCTGATACAAATTGAAAAACTAAAGGGTTTAGTTATTTCACAAACTTTTCAATTTTATCGCAGACGTCTCTAGCACAAACAAAAACAAAAACAATCAAAAACTACATAACAAATCGCACCAAAAATTTGGTAACGCAGTTTGGTATACCTTGTCTATGTCTGCGGGGCCCTCACGTAGTTTAATAACTTTCACTGAAGTACAATAGATTTACCCAAGGCTTTACTGAGCCGACACTACTCAACCCTTGACACTATCTCTCAAACTTAATTCCCGTGAAAGAATTTCACACCCAATAATACGACCAACTCATGTTAACCTTGTCAGAAGATTTTTCTAACTACTTTCACTCAAACGACAATTAATAAAATAACTCAAGTACTTAATCAACTAAGAACTGAATGGCAATATATTTGAGATAAAAGAAATAACTTCCCGATGAGTTCCACTACTCTGAAATGGATCTGAAAATTTGACAAAAATTGGCAGAATCATGCAATACTTATCCATTGATTTGATGACAAAATCACTCTTGAAGGTGGAGAGATCAATCACGTAAGGAGTCCATTACACACACAATAAACTGCAGCCTTAAAACCAATTAACACATTTCACCTTCTAACGCCCATTGCATTAGACCAACACCTGCAATTTTAAGTTCACCAATGGTATATCACGCACACACACGAAGCACACCCATGACACAACTTGTATCACTTTTTCAATTCAATTAACTCCACTATCTAGGTTGACGCCAACACACACAATGACTTCTCTATTGTCGCACACTCCTTGCACCATTGACTTATCTCACTCAATGCACAAATTGTTTTTAACTATCTTGCTCAGTAATGTTGCTGCCGTATGACTTTCTTCATTGACCATTAACGCACAACCCCCACAACCACTCAATTCCGCATACACACTTTCTTCACTTTAACATCCACTGCACATTTAATTGCAAGACTCCAAAATTGCCTTCAGCTATATCATAGAAACATAAACGACGCCAACTCCCAAAAGCCCTTGACCCACTAACCAAAAACTAATTCCCTTCTTCTACTATATCTAAAATATCCACGCAATCCACAATCCAATTACCAACATAATAATAGACTTCAATCCAAGATAGGATTCTTTTTTAACTAGAAAATTATCCATATGGCTTTTGAATCTAAGTCATTATCCAATTAATATCTTATATGTCTAATTAATAAATAATGTCAAAACTAAATAAAAGTTGTATAACATATATCCTAACAAGTTTATGCAAGGCATTACTAAGCCGACACTACTCAACCCTTAACACTATCTCTCATTTTACTACCCGTGAAAGAATTTCATACCCAATAGTACGACCACCTCGTATTAACCTCAACAGAGGATTTTCTCAATCAATCTTTTAACAAAAGAATAATAAACAAATAACTCAAGTGATTAAAATAATAAAGAACGAAAACTGAATATCCTTGAAATAGACAAGAACAACTTCCTGAAAAGTTCAGCTCCAATCTGGAAGTCATCGCAACAACAATGGGCTGATTCACACAAAAATCTGGACCAAGTCATAACGGCACACATAACACACAATCCACAGCAGTAGTTGCACGTAACATACAAAGCGGTCCACCCAAAGAGTCACCCCACAAAGATGAATGTCCGGCTTAATCAACACCCCACAAAAATAATGTAAAGTCGTGGATCTCTTGACCAGAAAACACACACACAATGCACTAGTACTACCTAGCTATGAGCAACTCCAAAAGCTAAATAAAAACGCAGTAGAAGGATAGATTTTTCAACAGCATAAAATCATCACGTTAATCTTTTCCAACCAACAAAAAAAAACATCACAACCACACCTTCAGTTGGTCACCAAAATCAATCAACACATCGTGACATACAAAACTTCTCACTCTACCCTCAAGCTTTTCACCCACGTGATGGATCACACCCCCTCTTAAGATAGACTTCAATCCAAGATAGAATTCTTTCACCACTAGAAAATTATCCATATATCTTTTGAATCTAAGTTAAGCAAGGATTATTAATTAGCTATGATTTTTTAACTAATAAAAATATATGATAGGTCTAATTTATAAAATTATGCCAAAATATCATAAGAAGATATATACATTATATATCTTTTTGGTTTTAGCCACGAGGTCTCCCAAAAGGGTTCCAACTTTGGGAAGACACTTTTAAGCCATCAACACTAAGGCTAATCTTGGTTCACATCGGGTCAGCCCGTAAGGGATAAAGTGCTGGCCAAACAGATTTCTCCATTCTCAAAAGCTCGAACTTGAGACCTCTAATTAAGGATTTTTTTTTTTTCTGATCATCAAGTTGTATACGTACTCCTCAAGTATAAGTTATAATTCTCTTTTAACTAAACCCACAGTAGTTACTTTTAATGTGTATGTTAAGTAATTTAGAAGCATACCTGCAAACCATGCTTCGTTGCAGCAACTGGTAAGTAAAACTTGTCCAAAAATGTATATCAAGTAATTTCTAAGCATACCTGCAAACCATGCTTCGTTTCAGCAACTAGTAAGTAAAACTTGTCCAAAATAACTATTCTATGATTGGTGACCAATAGAAGTATGCTTCACGCGGCCAGAAATGTTTTGCTTTGAACACTACGAGTGGTAATTGGATCTGTGTTCAAACCTTGTAGAACATTTTATTCCGAGCTGGTGCTGACCAAGAACTAGCCCACCTCTTTGAATTGGGTTTGGTAAACGCCAAGTGGCCACTAAATAATTGGCCAAATTGTAGGACATTTTGGCTAATCAAAGCTCGTCTTATCATTAAAAAAATGCGTCAGATCAGGACACCGTGGCCCTCTGATTTTTACCTTAAAATCGTAGATAAGTTGACACGAAGCAGCAAGAATTTGTGAAATTATGTAGTTCTTTTTAGTTATATTTGCTTTAGGTTATTTTGGCTTCTGCTGTAGATTATAACTGAAACATGAAAAGAACTTGTACGTCCGATACGAAGAAAAAAGATCACCAAGTGTGGACAAACATCACGGCTCCGAAGTGCAAAATTCTGGGAAAATATGACATTGCGAAGACGCAAAAGGAGTAGATTAGAGCAAAAAAGGGACGCATGGAATCTCTAAACGTATCTTTACTATTAGATGTCTTGTCCTAATAAAAAGTCCCACTACACACGAGGGAATGGCATCAAAAGCATGCTAAAATGCCTAAAATTTATACACGTTAGATTGTCATCAGGCCGGTGGAGTTGCTGAGGTAAGGCCACCTGTCATCCTAATCTCTTTAAGTTGCCAAAACAATGTGCCGACGTCGGCAGCTATACTCTTATCCCTTCTCCGCTCGTATTTTGGCCTCATCTTCTACTTTGGTTTGTTAGGAAAGGCACTAATCATCGGCGTGAATGGGATGGCAACGATTATGTCTCCGTTGCAAACTTGAAGATCTTCTGCTCAATATCCAATACGAAACAAGATTAGACGGGCTTTAAAATGTTGAAATTGGATAAAGAATCCAAGCTTTATTACAAGTGATTTTAAAAAATAACTTTTAAGAATTTAAATTGCAAAATAATTTCAATTATCTATTATTCCTCCTCGTGAATATAATACAGTAGTAGTACAACTTGAAAATGAATTTGAGATATATCTTTGCCAATAAAGGAAAAATAACAAATTAATTGAATTCAGAATGCAACATAACAAGGAAGCCACTGAGACAACTGCTATGTACATGCAATTTTTCAAAGCCTAATAAAAAAAACTGATAAAAAAAAAGGAAAATCTGATTCTTTTAAGCGACTTCGATCTTCGGTGTCATCAAATGACGATGCCTTTTAGCTGGCAGTGGGCTCATGACCTCGTCCTCTCCGGAGGCTAACAAATCCGACGCAAATTCCGGCAAGGCAGGCAGGTTAAGGTCAAACTCGTGGTGACTAACGGTGAGGCTTTGACTTGGATGAGTAGTGGTGGATCCAACTCCTTCGGAAGCAGCAGATGTGGCTCCGCTCTTTTCCACCGCCCCTGCGCCGCCGTCGTAGTGACACCTCTTGTGTCCACCCAAGGCTTGTCCTGTTGGAAAAGTCTTGTGGCAAATAGAACACTCATGGATCCTACCGATTCCGTTCGAGGCGGTGGCGGATGGGGTGGCGGTGGAAGTTGAGTGGTGGTCTTCGCTGAATCCGGCGTTTTTCCGGTGACTGGCTTTGTGTCCCCCGAGAGCTTGATAAGAAGGAAAAGCCTTGTTGCAGACCGTACACTTGTAGCTAAGTTTTTGTTCCGACGAGGTAGTCGGAAGAGCTTGAGTGGAAGAGCTGTAGCGGTGGTGAGGTGGGGAGGAAGTTGAAGTTGATGCCGAGGTGTTGCCGCCGCGAGCGAGCATAACGAGGCAGAGAGCTAAGTACTCTTCCTCAGTGGGTTGCTGGTCGAGACGTGGTCGTTTTGATCTCTTGCGCTTAGTCCATGACTCACCTTGCAGGTATTGGGGGCTCGAGTCCAAGAACTGGAATGACGAGGTTGGTCCTGTGGGAGAGTTTAGAGCTTCTAGTGCCATAATTGGTCGCAGAAAAAAGAGGACGGATATAAGCTTAAATCACAGAACAGAGAGAGTTGAGAGAGAGAGCCGAGCAAGAGAGACAGAATGTGTTTGGTTGTGTTGGGGGATGTGAAGTGGTGAGGTGGGTTTATAAAGAGGGAGGAAAAGAGAGGAAGTTGCGTGACAAGTGGTGGGAAAGTAAGAGGTGGTGTTGTGAATCCGAACTATAATATTTTTATGCAAGAGTTAGAATGTGTGAGTGGAGCACGTTTTGTATCGGATCGGTGGCCAATTCTATTGAGATATGTTGGTGGCCAAGAGTGACCGAGACCCTGTATTTTAAAAGCCGGTCAAAGAAATGGAGCAAGAACCAACTACAGTTTTAGTACCGATGCTCTGAATCGTTGAGAGACCGATGGGGCCAGTTCGAGCAAGTGAACTGAAGTGAAGACTAGCAGTGAGAGTGAGACTGATTCAAAGTCAACAGCCAACAACCAAACGCGGCCGGCTGCTACACATACACTTGACTTTTCCAATCCAGTTTCTGACCGACTTCCATACACTTGGCTTTGTTTAATTAACTGCATTTAAAAGGCCAAAAGACTTTGATTTCTATTAGTTGTATAAAAGTATAAATTATAGTTCAAGAAAGACGGTTGATGATATTGTTATGTTGCCGGGAAATTATGATTCTTGAGGTTGGAAATTGGAATAGGTTATTGAAATTGAAGGTGTTAAGTACACGTGGCAGTCGCTCATGTCAGTATTTGGTTACTCCTTTTTAGTTCCTGATTGATTATTTGAATTATAAAATTAGCCGTCCAATACAAAGCCAACTTCTAGTGGCCACAGAAATTAGATGACAGGAAAGGAATATAAGTGTAATTGGGACTTGGATTGACAAATGGCATTTTGTACCAATGGAGGACCTATCTTGTTTGCATTTCTTCTTTTCTTCATAGTTAAGGGACTTGGTGTACGATAAGCACTCACGCAAAACCCAAAACAATCTAGAAGGACCAAAGTTTCTCCCGACAAGCATGTCTGAAGATATCATTCGGTTTCAGATTTCTTGTTACTCTATTTTTATCCTTTTTTTAGGTTTTTTTTGGGTATCATTTATGGAATAGATGAATATTTATAAAACATAATAAGAATAAAGTAATAAAAACAAATGATTTGTTCCAGTTTTACGTTGACTTTGGGTCTAGAAGTTAATTTTGTGTATATATTTACCTAAAAAAAGATTTATTAATTAAAATTTACAAGTAAAATTAGTACTCTTGAATTGACCTCATCTTTTTGTTAATATAAAGAGCTTGAAATGGGAAATTTAAAATATAAAACGAATTACCTATAATTCTATTATCCAAGTTATTTTAACTCAAAATTACTTAATAAAATTGAACACTATAGTCCGATAAAGTAAGCTCCTTTGAGTGGAGTAATAAGGATGAACAGAGCAAAATGGATGATACTCAAGTGGACAACATCAAAGAGTTAGAGTATGTTGATCATGATAAACTAAGTTCAAAGTGTTCTCGAATGGATGAGAATCACTCTCACAAAGAAGCATTTGTCCCAAGTTTAGGGCTATGTGGAGTTATCACAGCCAATAGGCCTGAAACTCTTCCCATCCACAAAGAAGGTTTTGGCCTATATTAAGGTTTCAGTCCCTCTAAATTGGCTTCTAATTATTACAAGACTAGTTGTGCGTGTTGCTTCTTGTTAAGCGGAAACAATATCAATAAAGTCTTCTTTGTCTTGTGCTCAATCAATTCTTATTTTCATTTTGGTATCAGATCCTTGTTAACGGGAGATACAATCTCTTTCTCTCATTAATCAAACATGTCTTCCTTCGTCTTCAACCAAAACAATGCCACATCAATCAATATCGCAAATTTCATTACAATAAAGCTCTCAAACACTACATATGTCGTCTGGAGGCCCATGTCAAGAACATGGCTCAATCCTATAAGGTTTGGGGCCATCTTACAAAAGAGATCATGTTGCTGCCACAATTCAAACCAGCAAAAAACGAAGTTGTTGTTGACGTCAACAAAGAGTCTTCATCCACCAACGACATCACACATACCAACGATACCTAAGAGGAATCGTCAAAATTCACTAACTAGCAGCAAACGGACATAACCCTCCTCAGTCTCCTCATTACGACTTTAGCTACAGAAGCACTGGGACTTGCGATTGGGTATGAAACGTCGCATGAAGTATGGCTAGCTCTTGAACAAAAGTTCGCTAGCCACTCTCAGAAACAAGAATTTGGACTCCAGCAATAACTTAATTACCTACAAAAGGAGTCAAGCACATTTATCTTATAGCATCTCAGGAACTTAAAAAAAATTGTAATGAACTTGCCACCATTGGCCAACCTCTTCCTAACAAGAATAAGGTTCACTCTTTACTTGTGAGTCTAGGTCCTGCCTACAAAGATTTTACCAGCATGGCTCTTAAACCACCATTACCAATATATTCTGAATGCATAAACCAATTGAATGCATATGAGACTAAGAATACTATTCTTAAGAATTTTGTCAATACTAGTTATGCGTTCGTTGCGTAATGAAACAATCGCCGTGATGACTTCGAATACCATACTTAGTTCACTTTCGAGGAGAGAGGATTTGGGCCTGCTTCTAATAACTATGTGACTATAAATAATACTTCTTGGAATGAGTTTACAAGTTAAAATTAGGATTACCAGCGCCAAGTTAGTGGGAGCAATAATCAAGTGCAGGCTTTAGATGGTCGTCGCTATTTTGTGAACGATCGACGTGACTTTGTGAGTGATCGAGGTAATCTATCTACTGATCGTCGCGAGCCTCGCCCACCACCTCCTAGTATGAAAGAATGACACCTTTTGAATGTGAGCTTTACGAAAACGAGATTTGTTGATGATGTAACAAGCAGGGTCACATTTCAACAATTTGTTGGTGGCTCAAGAGACAAACCATAAATCATGATCAACTTCCACAAGCTCTTACAACTATGATGCTGGACAATACCATCCTAAACGTTGATTGGGTAGTTAACACTGGAGCATCTAGCCACATGACTCAAAACTCAGGTCCTTTTGAAAAACTTAGAGCTTATCTTGTCCATGAATTTATATTGGTTAGTAATGGTTCAAAGTTAAAAATTACGGATGTTGGAAATCTCCTAATTTCGGATGGTAAGAATATTTTGCTTCTCAAAGATGTCCTTGTAACTGAATTAACATATAATCTATTGTTTGTTAGTCAACTTACAAACCAAAAAAATGTTAATTGTGAATTTACTAATCAATTATTATGTGTGAAGGAACGAACAATAGGGAAGGTGTTATTGGTCGGAAAGCGTAAGGGTGATATGTATGTGTTGCCTAAGTCAGAAAGTGCACTTCTTGCATCTAAATCGTCAGTTCATCCTGATATTTGGCATCAAAGACTTGGGCATCCTCAAGATGCATCTTTAAGGTAACTTGCATTGCTGTTTTAATATCTTTTATTAATAAATTCATGTCAACTTCTTTTTGTGAAAGTTGCTTCCTTGGAAAACTCTCAAAATTTCCCTTCAGTTTATCAAATTCTCATACTAGTGAACTCTTTGAAATAATTCATTGTGATTTATAGGGACCGGCTCTTGTTAATTCCTTAGGAAATTTTCGTTATTATGCCTCATTTATTGATGATTACTCTCATTACATATAGCTCATACCTTTAAAAACAAAAAATTCTTTCACTAATATTTTCTTGGATTTTGAACAATATGTTCTTCATCAATTTGATCATCGCATTAAAATTTTTCACTTAGATAATGTTGGCAAATTTGTCAATAACAAGCTTTCTCATCACTTTTGAAAATAGGGAATTCAACACCAACTTTCATGTCCTTATACTCCTGAACAAATGGGTTGAGTGGAGCGTCGCCATCGCATTATTAGAGAACTTGACATGAAGATGTTT
Organism: Erythroxylum reticulatum; assembly: GCA_025504915.1. Classification (NCBI taxonomy): domain Eukaryota; kingdom Viridiplantae; phylum Streptophyta; class Magnoliopsida; order Malpighiales; family Erythroxylaceae; genus Erythroxylum; species Erythroxylum reticulatum. Next base: position 5,874,342 of record JANSVA010000006.1, read on the forward strand.
TTACACAGTAGTGTTCCTCATTTTTTTTTTGGCATAAAGCTTTCATCACCGCAGCTTACTTGATTAATTGTTTACCCTCTTCTGCTATTTCTTTTGATGCATCGTACTTCAAATTACTCTCTAGTCATCCAAATTACAGTTTACTTTGAACGTTTGGTTGTATGCATTATCCATATACTTAGGATACAAAACAAAACAAATTCGATTAGAAATGTGCTCCTTGCATATTTTTAGGTTATAATGATAAGCACAAAGGCTATAAGTGTTTTCGCCCTTCATCTTGGAAAATAATGGTCACTCGACATGTTAAATTTGATGAATTGTTTTTTCTGTACAAAAGGAATCAATCACCAGTAAATGATCACTCGCTCCATGAGCAATTCTTAGTTAGCTCCGATTTCGTCAATGACGATGTCAACTCTCCTATTCATGTTCATAACCTGCCTCTTACTGTTGTTCTCCCTTCTACTCGAGGCTTTGAATCATTGTCTCCCAACTTTTCACCCGCTACAGCTGACTCCACGTTAATTACCTCACCACCACAAGCTTCTTTAGACAGCGACTCTAATGCCGTCTCACCTACCCGCACCATCCAGCTCCTCGCTACTTCTCTTCGAGGAGATCTTCTTCCCTAATCACGCTGGTTTGGTTTCCTTAATCCTAACTAAGAGCTCTCCTATTGTTGTTCACACACCTACCGCATGTGACAATTTATATAATTCTCCTTTGTCAAACTCAAAATCTTGTTTGGATGTAGGTTTACTTAATAATTCTCCCCTAAAAGTTATACCGATGCATCAGTCCCTTGATCTCTAACTAGCACATCCCATGACTACTCGTTCATGCACTAGAATCTTCAAACTCTATCCCAAATATGCTCTATTTGTCACCTAAGATTCTATTCCCGATATACCTCGATCCATTAAATATGCTTTGTCACATGACAGTTGGAAATAAGCTATGGTGGAAGAGATCACTGCTCTTCACGACAATGACACTTAGGACTTGGTACCTCACAATTCCTATATGCACATTATTGGGTCCAAATGGGTTTTTAAAGTCAAACTTAAGGCTGATGGAACTTTTGATTAGCTTAAGGCTTGTTTAATTGCTAAGGGATTCAATCAAATTGATGGTATTGACAATCATGAAACTTACTCTCTAGTTATTAAACCTATAACTATTTATATTATTCTTTGTGTTGCTTTTGTGCAAAGATGGGAAGTTCGTCAACTCGACATTAAGAATGCTTCTCTTCATATTCATGTCATTGAAGACATCTACATGGATCAACCACCTGGGTTCTGTGACACATAACACCCACACTTTATCTGCAAACTCAACAAGGCTCTATATGGACTCAAACAAGCACCGTATGCTTGGTTTGATCATTTTAGCTCTTTTCTTGTCAAACTTGGTTTTTTGCGCAACTTTGCTGACTCTTCTCTTTTTACTTTTTACTTTTACCATGGCATTATTATTCTTATACTTTAAGTTGATGACATGTTTGTTACTGGTTCAAATGCAAATCTCACATCCACATTTATTTCCCTTCTACATTCAGAGTTTGCAATAAAGGATCTTTGTCTGATTCTTCATTTTTTTGGCGTCGAGATTCATCATAATACTTGAGGCCTTCTTCTTACTCAAGCTCAATTTACTCACTCCTTCTTGTCTAAGTTTTCTATGCTTGACTGCAAGCTGGCAAGAACACCCTTGCCCTCCAAAATTCGGCCACCATTTGATAGTCACATTCTTTCTGACCCAACCGAGTATCGTGCTATACTTGGCAATTTACAATATCTAACATTCACATGTCTTGATATTGCCTTTGACGTCAATTTTACTACTCAATTTGCACAAATATCTATTGAAGTAGAGTATCGAGCTATGACACATGCAACTGCTGAACTTACCTGGCTTACTTTCCTCATTCTGTGACTATATTGCTCGCCCTGGCATTACACCAATACTGCTCTGTGACAATCTTAGGGCTCTTCATATGATAGTCAATCCAGTCTTTCACTCTTGTACCAAGCACATTGAGATCGACTACCATTTTGTTCGAGAACGTGTTGCTCATGGCTTACTCATGACTCGACATATTCCCTCTCATTACCAGCTTGCTAAAGTATTTACAAAATCATATCCAAAGATTACCCTCACCAGCATTCGTGCCAAACTTTGCCTCAAGCCTCGACATAGTTTAAGGGCGGGTGATGAAGCAAGCTCCCTTGAGTGGAGTGATAACGATGAACGCAGTGAAAATGATAGTACTCAAGTGGACAACGTCAAAGAGTTAGAGTATGTTGGTCATGATAAACTAAGTTCAAGGTGTTCTCAGATGGATGGGAATTGCTCTCACAAAGAAGCATATGTCCCGACTTTAGGCCCATGTGGAGTTATCACAACCAATAAGCCCAAAACTCTTCCCATCCACAAAGAAGGTTTTGGCCAACATTAGGGCTTTCATCCCTTTTAGTTGGCTTCTAACTGTTATAAGAGTAGCTGTGCGTGTTGCTTTTCTTTGCTTTGTGCTCAATCAATTCTTATTTTCTTCTTAGTCAACCAACTAACATGTTGACACAATAGGAAAGGATATGCTCATTGTAGGATTATTATGAACATGCTTGTTGTTGATATTTCAATCAAATGTATTTCAAAAGTCTCAACATATCATATGAGAAGCATATGAGTGTACAAATGCTTGTTTTAATTCCAAACATATAAATATTAAATTTATTACAATTCTCAGTTACAATATTAGGACCTTTATAAATATCTCATCAATTAATATTTTAAATATTGAATTTATTATAATTGTTAGTTACAATATTAGGACCTCTATAAATATATCAATAATTAATATTTTAACTTTTTATATTGAATTGTTCTTAGTTAAATAATTTTGAGAGAATTTCTTTTTTAAAATTAGCGAACCTATAAAATAAGGTATGGCAAAATCTCAATGTTAGAAGACTGACTGGTTGGCTCACATCTCTTCGCATCAACATTTTCCTAATTCTCCAGAAGCCTCAATAATCATCAAAACCTTTCTGACGCAGCCTGAATTCATTTTCGATTGACATATTTGATCCAAATTTATCATTGTTTGTCTGATCCTAACACAGTCGGACCTTAACTAAGCGCTTGCTTGCTTGTCTTGAAAACTACATAACAGCCAACTAGAAACAAAAAGAGGGTCAAGTTAAATAGATCCATTTTGTTGGAAATTGGAGGTTAAAGGTTCATGCCGGATTGTAGGAGTTGGGCCCTAGGTTTAGAGTAAACTTGGAATGAATAGTTAATTTGAAATTCCAAACTATTAACAATGGTGAACAAAGATGTCATAGTTATTTTGATGGGGTCCTCCGATGCTTAAGTTAATTTTCAAGTTAATAAATAAATAAGCAAGTAAAATATGAACATAATACTTTGAAGATGGGTCTGGATATAGGGAATATCCATCACAACAATTTGAAAATTTGAGCATTAATGGGCTCCCTAATAACAACTATAATGGAGTGATTATAATAATCTCTTAGTCTTTATTATTATTTTAGGTCATTTTAGTCAATCATTTGGTTGCAATTTTATGCTTGGCATTATTATTTTAATTAATAAAAACATTCTTTATCTTTATATACTTTGTTAATTACTTTTAATATTCTAATACTAAAGATGCAATCCTTGGAAGGTACTATGCAATTGAAATTATAATGAGATTATAATTATGAGATTTAATTTGCATTTATATATTATTCTGAAATTGTTCCTAGTTGTAATTTTTCAAGACATGATATTAATGAAACGATAAAACTAACATTCATTACATTTCTTCCTCATAAAAAAAGTAATTCATCATATAAATTAAAATATGGTAATACCTAAACAAATATATATGTGCCTATTAGAGAAAAAATTCAATGAATTTGCTTGATTATAAGAATCCCCAATGAAATAATACTTATATATCTGTAGATTCTACATAATGATAGTTACATAATTAATTCTTAGACTTAAGATTATTAACGTATCTCATGTGAGAGTTACTATATTTTGATGCTACTTTTGACTTGTTTTATTAAGGGTCGTTTAGTCGTTAGTAACTAGATATAGTGTGAACTATATAGAGATAATTGATAAGTGAATAAATGATTCGTCACTCTAAAGTAATTGGGGAGCATGTTCTACGATTATTAATTATTGGTTATTTAAGGAGTTTTTTGGCTATAATGAATTAAGATTTGAAAACGTGTTTTCAAATATTAATTACTAATTAGTAAGAATAAACATTATTAGAGTTTAAAAAATAAACACTAATTCCATAATCTAAGTCTAATTGGAATACTAGAAGATGAAATGATTAAATTATATATCATAACAATGTATGCAAATATTAGGTCAAATCACTTTAACATTCCTAATATTTAGATGGTCATAACATATTGTCTAATTAAAGAATTAAAGATAAATTAAAAGAAGTTTTAATGTATATAATTAAGTACGAATTAGAATTAGAATTCATAATCATTATCAACATATTAAGAATATAATAGTCACATATAAAGAGTAACTAAAAAGAGAAAAAATAATTTAAACTAAGCTGAAGTTAATTATAAAGTTTGAGAAATTTCAAGAATCAAATATAAAATATTTGATTGTATTAAAACTAAATTGTAATTATAATTAGAGTTAAACTTTAATTATAATTATATATTTTAATTTTAATAAGAAATAAACTCTACTGTCTTTATCTATAAATAAGAGAAAAGGAATGAGAAAACTAATACTTGTACCTTTTGCTCTCAAGTGTTGAGTTCTTTTTTCTTTGTTCTATTGTTATTGTTAAAAGTTAGACATGTAAACAACTTGTGGTTATAACTCGAGAATAAATTTTGCAAAAATCTGAATAAGGTTTGAATTAGTCTCTTATTTATAATTCATATTTTCGAGTTATTCAATTAGTAAGATCTGATTAGAAAATTATATCATTTTTTTGACACTCTAATCTAGTTACGATTAGTTTCCTAACATTTATCTTATATGTTAAATATTTATTCTATATCATTTTTCCTTAACTCTTACTCATCATTCACGATGAGTGGGAATTCGAATAGGTGAAGGTCTATTGGAGAACTATAGTTAAAGATGTTAATGAGAATGTATCTAAATTAATATACCTAAATTAGAGGTAACATGTTTGAGTAATACAAGAGGAATTTGGATTTCTAGTTGAGTATTACATACGCCCAAAATGCTTAGAGAGAAGATAAGGGGATAAAATGACCTAAATGCCTTGATTCTTTATTGGAATATTCTTAAATGGAAGACAATTGTTCTCTACAGGGACTAAACTTCCTTTAACGAGAAGTCCATCATGATTAACTATTACCATTATTTTCTTAGGAGAGGTAGTGATCATATTTTACATTTTACTTTGTTATCCATCCCTACTTTTATATGATAAATTAAGTTAAGCATTTCAAGATTGCAATTGTTTAAGAGTGGCTCATGATGCAACTTTTGTCTTTTTAAACCTATTGAATTTACATATCATTAAGGTAAACATGAATCTCTTATTTACTCGAAGATGAATGATAGTGAGGATAGGTCTAATTCAAGCAACAGTACTACTATCACTTGGAGTTTTATGAATCCTTTTCTTACTGATACATGGTCTATAACATTAAACGTGAAGATATACTCACCTTTTTTTCAATCAAGTTTTCTAACACCAAGAGCAACAAACTATATATTTTGTTCGCCAATTTGTATAGCTCATTTTGAATATGAATCTATTAGAATATGAATCTATTAGTCATAGTAAAGTATATATAATAAATTCTTCTTTTAAGTGACCCTTGAAAATTTTTAATGATAACTTAAAAGCAGGAACATATATGTATAGGTTTAGGAAATATAATTTGACAAATGATATAAAATTTTAGTGTCTCAATAAATTTACATATTTGGTACCTTAAGTTAGAGGAAAGGATTTGTTATCCTAAGTTAGGGGAATTGAGCCTTTATTTTGATGCATTTAGATGTGGTCTTAAGCTTCCCTTGCACCCTGTAAGTAGGAGGATGATTAACCAAATATGTGTGCCTCTAACTAGACTCTCTTGTTCCTTTAAGGTTAGGCTCACATAAAAAGGTTGCACATAGGGAAAAGAGAGATGATATAGACAAACAAACTTTAAGGATTAATCTAGAAGGCTATGTTATCTTTGTTGTACTTACTAAATGTCTCATCTAATCATATCCAAATAATCATAAAACCATATATGCCTAAGTCTTTTGAGACAAATTCAAACTTCTTATTCCAATACATAAGCCTTTCAAAATGTTTATCATGCAAAAACTACTTTTTACAATTAAAATAAACTAGCTAGATTGAGGGTCAATATGGATTATTTAGTGCATAAATCTAAAAAGCAGGGTTGGTATGCATTTATCTAACATGACAAGTTATTATAAAACTGATAATATTAAACCATACGTAAGGGTTTAATTGGCTAAGAGAAAGGCCTATTGGATTAATCATCTACACAATTTGAAGGTGTGGGGGAAGCTTAAGACTGCCTCTAAATGCATCATAATAAAGATCTAATTCAATTGTTTTAAAATGATAGATCCTCTTTTCTAGCTCAGGGAATCAAATATGGAAACCTGTAGGAATGTTAAAATTATCTCTCACCTTTTGGAAATTAACGTTATTACTTTTAAGTTATCATCACAATCTCTTATGAGCAACTGAGAGGAAGAGTTTGTTATAATACTCTAGGTTAAATATATTGGGACTCTTTATATATTAAACTTTTTCATTTCAATTATCATTTTCTGAAAATTATCACTTATTCTTTATAATATTGTTTAACTATCACATAGTCACCTTTATTATATTTTATTATTTTTCTTGGACAACAAATAAAACCATGCCTCCTTTTAAGATTATTTTAGTTTAGCACTAAATTTTTTAAAGCTTTCAATAATGAATGATCTTTCAAATTCGTACAAATCATATCAGAATTTTGTTTATGCTGATGTGGCATGTCCATCAAATTCCATGTGGATGTTCATACGTCTAAATTAAGAAAATTTTATAAATGATATATAGAGGGGTAGAGCAGCAGGTACCAAAAAGTTGGCCACGGATGATGATGATGAAGGAGCACCGGATTTCTGCCAATCCTCTTGCACTTTTCTTCACGAAGGTTATGCACTCTTCTTTGACAGTATGTAAATAGGCGGTTACTTTTTAGGATTAAACAAGAGGTATGTAAAAGTTGGTCTTCGCTCGCACTCTCTCTTCCTTTTCCTTTTCCGCGACCTCCTCATTTCGGGTATGGTTCTTGACTGATTAGTCTATTCTGCTTGGGTGTTTTATGGGTTTTTTGAAAATTTTTGCTTTTATGCTTTTTTTTAGCTTCTTTGTTTGATATATACTGTTAGTTTTTACGTAGTTACTCTTTTAACCTGCATCACTATTATCTTGTCACATCTGCATGTGGGTCTATTATAAACAGCCTCTTTATTATGTAGGGGTAAGGTTGCGTACTGTCGGAACCTCCCAGACCTCGATTAACTGCGAGACTTAGGGATATGATGATGATGATAATGATATATAGAGGGGTAAGGCGAGAGTGCTGGCCCTCATAAAGGATACATTTATTTATATTAGGGTTTGAATCTTTTAATAATTTAATTGACTTATACCTATAATTTCAATTATAATTTAGTTATAAATATAATTAATTCTAATTAAATACTACTTAGGTTTTAATAAGATTTAGTATCTAATATTAGTCTTTATTTATCAAATATCTTATATTTGTCTTAAAAAAATTTCAAACTTTACAATCAAGTTTAATTTGATTAAACTACATTTTCTATCTTCAACATTCTTTGTATGTGATTAATAAATTCTTATAAATATTAGCAATAGATTAAAATTATAATCTTAAAATATATTTATGGTTTAAAGTTTCTAATTAAATAATTTATATCCATTAAATAAGATTAGTGACTAGTAACATATTATGACCATCCAAATATTAAAAATATCAAAGTAGTTTTGATTAACTTTTTGTGTATGATTTTTATATAATTAGATGTTTTCATTAAACAATATTTTGATTAGACATATAGTATGAGATTAACGTCTACTCTTTCTGAATTCAATCATATTAGTTCTCTTATAACAATAATTAATTTTTAATGATATTTAAAAGTTGGTTTCAAAGTGTTGTTCTACCTTGATTAAGATTTCTTATATCAATACCAGTCGAGAATAATAGAACATTCTCCCTAATTATGTCAAGGCCATGAATGTTATATTGATTGTTTAATTACCTTCATATAATTCATGTCATATCTAATGATTATCAATCAAGTTATTCTTAACTAAGATAGATTCCAAGTAGTATCAAAACATAAACGTTCTCTGTATTAGATACTTTGGAGATTTAGGCCCTGTTTGGTAAATAACTGATTGCATTAGCTATTAGCTGATTCTATCAACTGATTTGACCAACTGATTACATTGGCTGTTTGTTAGGATGTTTGGTAAAATTAGCTATTTAGTATTAGTTGTTTATTTATAAAATGACTTATAAGGACATGACTTTAAACAAATTATAAAGGTATGAATATTATATATTTTAGTATTTCATTGAATATTCTTATAAGAATTTAAATTTTAGATATTTCATTCTATAAAAATTAAATTTATATCTTTAATGAAAA
>JANSVA010000006.1:5911725-5929301 GCA_025504915.1 Erythroxylum reticulatum
TCACGTAATCACTCTAATACCACATGTAATATATCGTACAAACCTTATTACATTCTCAGGATCAAACATGAAAGGATAAAAAATGAAAGCAATGTGGAATACCTGATTTGGGTTCCATATCTGATTCTGATGCCGTTTTTGAGCTTCAAACAATCACGAATCTTTCGGGATCTTTACGGAAAGTATTTCCTGACAAGTGGTTTAGGTCTTTTTACAGTTTTCTCAACACGTAAGCTCTTTTAATGGATCAGATATTCTTTAAGCTTACGATTGATATGAACAATTGCAAGAAACCTTAACCTTTATATAACTTTCATATCAGGTTTCTCCATTGCAAGGTCGATATGAGTCCGGTCCACATTAATTGAGATTCATTTTCACCCTGACTTTGACTCATTAATTTAGATCATTTATTTGACCACTTTATTATTTTTATCTAGATTAAATTACGTAATTTAACTAATAATTTATTTAAAAAACTAAAAAATATAATTAATAGTTTTACAATTTTATGGAAAAGGAAAAAATTGTCCAACAACATATATTGGCATGATTCTGAAAATTGATATTAGCTGTATAATTACTTGCAGAACAGCTCAATAGAAATCTTCAGCTAAATGTAAACTTATATGCTTGACTTTTGGATCAGATGGTTCATTCAACTAGTATATCATAGGGGACACGTTAACGTTTTGGATTGCAAGTCTTCTAAAATGCTCTAAGATTTGCATGGGCTAAGCCCAGATGCCAAACCAGCAAAACATGCCCATGAAGATTAATGATTTGGGGGAGGCTGAATGTGTAATTTTACACCCCTCTTCGCCCCTGTCGAGCGCTTGATCCCCTACCAAACCACCACAGCTCGTTTCGACCATGACATCGGCGGCGGAGCAACCGCTCAAGAAGCGGAGGCTCTACGAGCCCAAACCAGTGTCACCACCGCCACCACTAGAAATCCCAACTGAGCCGCTGCAGAACACTGTTGCTCCACCATCAACGCCCCCGCCTCTCTCCCAAGACGAAATCAACACCAGACGGAGAAATAAAGATGAGATTAAGAGCGTTTACGAGGCTTACAAGCGTTTCAAATCTTGCGTCTCCCGAAAAGACCCGCGCCGCTTGTCTGACCTTGAACAAGCTTATCTCTCTCTTGTTACTGCTTCTAGAAGTATTTTGCTTCTGTTTCCTTTCTTTCATGTATAAATTTTATGATTTAAACTGATATTCAATACCATAATTCGTTTCAAGTTATGTGTTCTTGTGCAATTTGTGAAGTGGTTCGAATGTGTCCAATTTATCGAATGTCGAACAATTAGCTTTAATGTCTAATTGAAGCTATTAGCCATTATGAGGTTCTTTGTTTGCCTAGCTTGTTTGAATAACATGGACTGAGAAATATGATAGTTTAGTATCGTGAAATTCTGCTAGTCTTGCAGGTTGCATCAGTGTACAGCGTCTTCTAGCTGATTTGATTCCTAGATACGCGTCACACTGCCCAGCTGCTCTTGAAGCTGCAACTAAAGTAGTTATCGATATTCATAACTGTAGCTCGGCAGTCGTTAGCCGAGGAGAGGATTGTGATGGAGTCGCATTTGAGACTGCCAAGGCTTGCATTTTGGGCTTAGCTGACATTTGTCTGGCTGCTTCTTCAGAAACTCCAGGCTCATCTGTAGTCCGAGGAATCTCCTCTAAAGTATTTCAAAGAGTGCTCTCTTTGATGATGTCGTCAATAGGTGAAAATAATGTCTTTCAGATTGTTGAGAAGGACGTTTTGAAGATGCAAGATTCAGTGGAGCACTTTTCCAAGCTGAAGCAGAAGTTTACTGATGAAGATGTTACTCCATTGGTTAAACTATGCAAATTCCGTGCAATAAGTCTCCTTTGGGTTTTCTTTTCTTATCCAAAAAATTTGCTTGCAGAGTGTTTTGAGCTTCTCAGATCAGCTGAACCAGAGGGAATTTCTGGAGCACAGGGTTTTATCAGTCAGGTGACTCAACAACTGGATGAGGAGGCCATGCCTGATCTTATGGATTCACCTAATGATAGAACTACTTGTAAAAGCTCTTCTAGAACAAATGACAGAGAATACGAGATTAGCGGTACGGATTTGTCATCAGATGCCAACCATGACACTGGAGATGTATCGTCTGTCCCACAGAAGTGCTTGTTACATTTGGTAATATGTTTAAAGTCTGCTTATATCGAACAATTTTTTATTCAAGAAACGTTACCTAGTTAAGTGACCATGTAAAATATTGTGATGTTCAACGCATGCTGTTCGATGATTTTGGTAAAGTGAATATATTTGTTTTTTAATGTGTTAGGCCTCTACTTTTAAGGCTTAACTGAATCCTATTAGTTGTATGAACTCTTGGTTCTTTTGCGCTGATGATGTATACTGGATATTCTAATTCTTGATGGTAAATTCATCTTTTGCCTTTGGGGAGGCTAATTTCATTAGTGATAAATGGAATGGGTCATAAGTGCTGAAGCTGATCATTAGGCCTTTCAAAAATTATGTTAAGCGGAAAAGTTTGCAGTTTTTTACTTTCCAATTGGCCAAAGGACTTGTTTTGAGAGTGGTATTAATGTTTATTGGTTGTGCTACATAGCTTCTGAAGACTTTATGTCAATATTTTTATGGTCCCTAACCTTCTTAACATTTGTGATTGGTTTTGCTTGATACTAAGGAAATGACTTGATCCAGCATGAATTTTTTGCTTGAATATCATTATTGAAGCATATGTATTGGATGATTTCTAGCTAATTGATGGGTGCTTGTTGTTCTTCCTTAGTTGTTGAGCAGATGCAACTACATTTTCATTTGTGAAGCAACTGATAGGAATTCGCTTGCTTATATATCCTATGTTCTTGTTTTACTTCCTCCTCTTCAAAATATTTACTGAGGCTTGTTATAAGCAGGTTCTTGATAAGAATCCATCACTCGGAAGTTGGATGTTATCAAAGTATAATAAGTTGTGTAGCTTGCCTTCTGCAGTTGCTGCATCAGAAACTATAGCTGCTCTTGAAGGAATCCTTCGTTCCTATAAGAAACTGGGTACGGAAGACATCCATATGGATAGTGATGAGGATGATATCATCCCATCAAAAAGTATTAATCAACAGTACTTAGCACCTAGTCATTCCAATCACTGTGAAATCTCTGCGGAAACACCTGGCAGGGATGGTGAGTTAGGACTTTACTGTTTAGTACTTTACTGTTTGGGAGTTTCTTAAACTGGTTTTTCCTTGATTGCAGGATCTAGTCATAGTGGTGGAGTTGCAAGGTCCTCAGATTTGGAGGCTAGTGACCCTGGAGATTCTTCTCATGGCATGCCAGGAGAACTATACAATCAGCAGAGGCTCTCACCTGTCACAAAAACATCGTTAGACTATGGAAATAACTTGTTTGAATGTAGAAAACACAATGCTCGTTCAGAGAACAATCCAAATTCAAATACAGATCTCTGTTTACCTGCATCACGATCCTCAACCAGAGCTGTGAGTGATGATTTTTCCTCGTCAAAGATTCCTATAGGGCCATCTCATGGTTCCGCTTGGTTCTGTGATGGGGACCCTACATCAATGGAGGTTTTCTCTGCTTGTAGACAGCTCTGGTTGGGTTCTTTAGGTCCAGATACAACTGAAGCTTATGTTAGGTTTCAGCTTGAGAAATTTGGTCCCATAGAACGGTTCTTCTTCTTTCCCTGCAAAGGGTTTGCGTTGGTTGAGTACTGGAATATGTTTGATGCTGTAAGAGCTCGGGGATATATGCGCAGTCACTTCCCTTGGCAGATAAAGTTCATGGACATAGGATTGGGAACTAGAGGTGCTATTAATGGTGTTGCAGTAGGTTCGAGTCCACATCTTTATGCTGGAAATATTACAAGTCAGTGGGTAAGGGATGAAATTCTGCATGAATCAAGGAAAGTGTTGTATAAGGGCCCTTACAAGGTTGAAGAGCTTAACAATGATCAAGCATTAATAATGGAGTTTGAAACTCCTGAGGAAGCTACTACTGTGATGGCTCACCTCAGACAGTATCGCAAGGATAGTTGTAACAGTGCACAGTTGAGTACTGGATCAGCTACTGCTCCAATTCCTCAATTGGACGGTGTAAAATCAGTCCCAACCCCTATCAACATTGATATGAGAGCCAGTAACTCTGGAAGCATTTCCAATAGTATGATGGAATCCCCTCAAGCTCAAACTACTGACAACTGTAGGACAAGGATGTCCCACATATCCTCCTTGATTGATTCATTACGTACTAAATATAATGTCAATCACAACCCCAGTTATTTTGACAGTCATACTGTTGCAGTGAAAGATGTGGATAAAGCCCCATCAAGCACTCTTTGGATTTATCTCCCAAATGCTAGCTCCCCTTTCCTAACAGATGATGAATTATTGGCTGTTTGCAATCTTGCGATTGCAGATGTGGGATCTATAGTTAAGTGTATGAGAGCAAATATGCAAATTGGGTGCGGGTGGTTTGTCGAATTTAGCAGCAGTGATGGGGCAATTACTGCTTTTAAAAATCTTCGTGGTTGTCCTGAAATGTTTTTTCAGATTGAATACAGGTATAATTCTTTATTCTTTTATCCTGTTCACTGAAACAAACTGTTCTTGTAAACAAAACCAAAGTTTTCATTTTGTTACTTGAGCTACTAAACAAAACCTGAAGTTTTCATTTTGTGCACGATATTATGTATTAAAATATATTTGATGCCCGATGTGCAATACCACAATGCTGTTTTTCCCTCTTATGTGCAACACTTAATCTTGAGCAAACAATCCTGGTCTTCTTTTGCTATAGCTAAGCTTATGGCAGAAAAATCTGTGTTATTTTAGCAGCCAACCAGGAAAGAACCTTTTTCCACCTTTGCCAATGAAGTCCGAGAGCTGCTCAACGGAGTTGATATCCCCTAGGGTAAAACCAGAGAATCAAGGAACTTCCTTTCAAACTGTCCATTCATTTGGAGGGGTTGATCCTTCACATGGAGGTGATAACTCTTACCCCTTAAATTATTTAATGTTTGTTCATACACACATCTTTTGCTGGAAATTTTTCACTCTTAGGTTGCCATGGTGCTTCTGCTGTTACCGAACAAATGTGGACGAACAAGAAGAGTGATTCTGAACAGCATACTGCCCCTGGGAGCATTCCATGTTTACCCATAGGAACTCAGGGACCTATTCCATCACCACAGCAATTTCAACCATCTCCATTTTTGCGACCCATGTATGTTCCTTCAAACGGCTCATGGGATCAACGAGGCATAGATCATCATATGCCTATGAACCCAATATCACAACCAGCGAATCACGTAATGCATAATTGCTTTCAGGGTAATGCTGTTGGACCCCCTTTTATAACTGCTTCTGTGACTCCACTAACACAGATGCAGCGAGCTCCAGTCCAACATTTTGACCAAATGTTTTCCCTTCCTGTTGTACCCCAAACGTCATCATCTCTACCACCTCAACCTGAAGCACCTCCACCACCATTGCCACCAACGCCTCCACCTGCTCCGCCTCCTCCTTTTTCGCCACCTCCTCCACCACCCTTTGCAGAATCAACTGATATTGGAACTTCTGGACATTGCCAGCAGTATCCCTGGCAGGGCACATTGTGTAAAAGCGGAGTTCACTACTCTACAGTTTATGCACAGAAATTGGACTTTGATAACTGCAGATACTCAAACGGAATTTCTGAACCTGCTGAGTAAGAACTGCATTCCTGCTAGATGTTGCTGAAATTATATTGATATCTAGCAAACTTACCAGTGTTATGTCTATGCTACAGATGGCCTACCAAATTAGATATGACAAAACGGACAGATTTTCAGCACGTGAAGTCAACATTTACGAGCACCCCACCTCATAAAGTGAGTCCATGAACATTGCTATCTTTAATGCTCTCTCCTACACATGCTTAAAATGATCTTGGCCACAAAATTTATGCCAATGGAATGACACATTGTATTGGTACTATGAGTCATTGAGTACTAGTTGAGCTTGCTTTGCACGGATTAACCTCTGGTGGGCCTCAACCCTAATTTTTTTTGGCCTTCTTTCACCCTCTCTCTGACATGACTGTGATTAGATGCCGAAGTTTGTTCCAATCAATGGAAATGAATTAATATTAATTGTGCTTGCATTCCATTGGTTATCCTCTATGACGGGCCCCAACACAAATTTTATTGACTTTTCTCTCTCTCCAATCTTGTTCTCATGGGCTTTCCATGTTTAATGCAGAGGGAGGTCTGCAGGCTGATCCCTTCTTGTATGAGTGACCAAAAAGGAGTAAGCACTCTCTTATTTGCCTTATTATATGCTTCCATGTTTTCTCATTAAGTACCAAGTCTAGTGGTACAACCATTTGGTTGTAAAAACTGGTCACGAATGTTCTAAAAGAAGTTAAGTTTGTGTTTTTATCTATCCTCTTTCTTCCACTTTAGAGAATCGAATTTCTGGGAGTCAACTGGCCCCATTATTTTGTACCGCTTAGGCACTCACATTGTTACTCCGCAGTTTCAGGATTTCATATTATACTTAAAGCAGAGGGAATGCGCAGGAGTAATTAAGATTCCAGCTGTTAAATCCATGTGGTCCAGGCTGCTCTTTATTCTTCCCTACTCTGACGATGTGTGTTCCATGTTCTCAATTGCACCCGATTCTTCAACTTCTCTGATTGCTTTGGTTTTGCCTAAAGAAACAAACTTCGAATGGGTTTGATCTTCCTAGTTGGTCAATGGAGGGTTTGAACTTTGTTATAATTTTTTGGTTGCTGTTTCGTATTGTAGTCATAGTAGAATGTACGTACGTAGACATTTTATTGAAGTACATTCGTATACTTGTAGGATGCTATGAATTCTATCCAAGCCCTGGCATTTAACTTTTTGTTGACGGTAAAATGGTCAAATTAGATATTAATATTTTTATTAGAATTTAATTTAGGCATAAGTATTTTACAAAAATATATTTGAACATTTTAACTTTTTTGTTAGTCTTCGATTAAAAAAAATATCCACTGAGGAGGCATGTGGACTAATTTTATGCCTAATAAACGCTTTGACTCGTTAACCACCGCCCCTCCTACACACATATTTCTAACAATAAGAAAATTTTTAATCTCCCCTTTTAGATGATGAACATGAGTAATAGTTGCCACTATGACCTGTTATTTCCTTGCCATCACATATGCATGTTAAAGGCTCTAGGGATCAAAAATCTTCAGTTAGGTTAAAGTCTTTAAGAAGAGCCTTATCAACTAGTTTTTTAGCAATAATAGTTTGTTTAAATACTCGTTAAATAGGGCAAAATATAATAGGATTATTCACGATGTCCCTTTTTAGGAGGTGTCATTCGAGGAGAAGTTAGTGTAAATTCAAAGACTTATTGGAGGAATTTATTAACCTATATATGCTTCATAAATCCACCACCATTCTAATTTTTGAAAAAGTTAAATTTTATCAATGCGTGTTATACTGACTTTTAATTTTATTATAATATAACTTGAGACAATTTTTAGGAGTATAGCCATACTCCGAATAAATGGTAGTATCATTATAAAGGAATATCATATATTAAAAAAAATTGAAGAAGGAAAGACAATGTAAGCATTGTATTCAATGTTACAAATATCGTACTGACCCTGATACTAGATTAGGTTTTGGTATGATACTGTATCGGTATCAGTCAATACTGAGTACCATTTTGAGTATTTTTTTTAAATTTATGAGATAGTTCCTTAATTTTTTTAAAAATTACAAAATAATATATTGTCATATTGTACTGTATATTTTATAAGTTTACATCAATCATGTCATGTCTCCAAAAATTATAATAATAATCATAATTAATATGAAATAACAATAATTTTCAAATATTTCATATACAAATAATAACTAAAATTAATATGAAAAAAGACAATCATCATCATACAAATATCAAATTAAGAACAATACAAAGTATTTAAAATATTACAATTTTATCGTATAATAAATAATAATTACATCAAAACATCAAATAAAAAAATATTTTCAACTCTCAAATTATTACAATTTACGACAAAAGTTCGCGATGAGGAAACAACTAAATAGAAGTGAAATTTGAAACAAAAACATTTACGATTACATTGCATGTATATAATTTAAAATATACATCAAATATAAGTAAAATTAAAAGAAGAGGAAAAACAAAAACTTGGAAGTCTAGAACTTCATTCAATTGTATACGGGAAGATACTCACTATAACTGCACTGATTTCAATTACCATTTGGTACAAAATTCTCATCATTGAGAGAAGCCTCATCATCATCACCATTTAAATTTAATGCACCAAATGACATGTCAATACTTTTCTATCCAAGATTATCTTCCAAGTCATTCACGTCTACCAAACCCGGTTCCAAAAAACCCAATTCGCTAAAAGATTGCAATGCAAATTGGATCTATTGAACTACTTGTACTATTGAGAGTCCTAGTAAACAATAAAATTTAATTATTAGAAAAATATAAGAAATTATATCAAAATTAATAATGATAATAATATACCTTTCCCAAAGTATTAAATTGTAACGAACGAAGACCAAGTCATTCAATTTCTTGTATTTCAATCTATTCCTTTTTTGGAATGGATGGATTCAAATGTTTTCAAGTTCCGTTCATAATCTGTTGCATTCACACATTGACTTAAATTTTGAATTGCAAATCTTTGCAATTATGGAACACCACTTTTGAATTGATCTCACCAAAAAATCGTAAGTCATAAGATAACAAAAGTAGTATTATGAACAAAATAAAGTGATAGTTAATTGAAAATAAGTAAGAAAAAGGAAACAACTAATACCTGAAGAAGGTTTTAGCCCTTTGTCGAATAGCAATCGACATTCCAAAATCTCCAAAAGAATTCTTATAAAGCTCTATTTGTGAGCTCAAGAGATCTTGCATCATGTCATAAGTAACAATTGTTGTAATAGTTAATAGCATTCCTCTATTAACTTCATTTTTCTTTGTAAAATCCGATCTAAAATAGACACTAGGATTAAAAAAATGCCCCAGTTGTACAAAATGGAGAAGAAAGTTGTCTTTTCTATCTCTCATTGATGATTGCAAGATACGGTGTGTATAAAGAAGACTTATGTTTCAAATTGGCCTTGATTGCTTCCTTCGCATTTTCCATGACATAAAAAAAACCTATTGTTGTCTTTTCTTCATTATCAGCCAAGCGAAGCACCCTCACCAAAGGCTCATAAATTCGGATAACAAATTGGCATTGAGACCGAAATTCACTATCTTTCTTTATAATTCTAGAAACCTCCAATCTAGCATGCTGATATGCAACTCATTTATCACTTGTAAACATTTGCCTTAACTCTTTCTTCATCATAACAAAACAATGAAGTGATAAAAATTTTGTTTCAAATCTTGTCATAGCAGGGTGACACAAATTCCTATCATTATTAAATTTCTCTCTCATTAAATTCAACACCTATGCACGATTATAGATGAACTTGGTCATCTTTTTAGCTTTCTACACAATTTCATCAATAATAAGAAAATGCCTAGCATCTCTTATATTTTTCAGCATTAGGTCAATGCAATGTGCATTACAAGGAGTCCAAAAAAAGAGTCGCTTTATAAGCGAAATCATTGTCAGTAATGAACTCAACAATATTTTTTGGGCCCTACTTTATTCACAAATTTATCGAATATCTCAAATAAAGTATTAGTATTCCTAATAAGGCCAGATGCATTAATAGACTTTAAAAATATTGAGTCATTTGTAGAATAAACTAGAAAACTTACAATAGACTTATGTCTCCTATTTGTCCAACCATCACACATGATTGAACACCCATAAGTAGCCTAATTAACTCTTCTTTCTTCCAAATAACTTTTAATTTTAGAAACTAAGCAACTCAAAAGTTTACCTCTGTAGTCATCAATTAAAGGAGTTTTGTATCTTGGACCGTAAGAGGCTATGACATCCACCATAGGCTGATAATAGTATGATTGGGAAGCATTAAATATTGCACCTGTATCATACAACCATCTAGTCATTGCCATATTAATATTGTGAGTCGCATCCCTTGATTGCATGGTACTACAAATTGAAGGTTGGGCTCCAAGAGTTGTTTGTGGTGCAAAAAAATTTGACATCTACCTTCTTCTTTTCCTAACATCAGGTCCAGTTGTAACATTCACTTCTTGCTAGGCTTAGGATGGAACACTACCATTATTACTACCACTACTACCTTCAGCATTTCCACAATCATCACGAAAACCAACAAACGAACTTCCATTACCAATTTGATAATTCAATGTCTCCCTTCTATCTTTTTCGTGTTGATATTCTTCAAGCTAAGTTTTCATTTGCCATTTCACATCATAACTTACTTTTTTATAAGGTCCACATCTCCTTTGACCCCAATTAAATGTTTCTTTAATAGGGTGATTCTGCTACCTTTCAAATGCTTATTATAAAACAAGCAAGTAATATGGTTCTATATACCTAGGACTAATATAACATGAGCTCTGACTAGATCATTGTATCTTCTTGAAGCGGTTTGATTTGGAGTCCTTAAACTTCCTTTCATTTATTTATAACAATAAATGAAGACATATATCAAAATAAAGAGCACATAATTTTATTATACAATACTTATGTCTATCTTATATAATATAACTCATTTACACAATTCAATTTCATCCAACACAATTTAATTTTATCCAACACAATTCATTAATAAGTCAAAAACCAACAATTCAAGTATTCAACATATATAATTACACAATACATATGTCCATCATATGTAATGTAACCTATTTTGTATGATTACATCATAAACGATTCAATTTCATCCAATACAATTCAATTTTACCAACACAATTCATCAATAAGTCAAAAACTAATAATTCAAGTATTCAACATACACAATTACACAATACGCATGCCCATCATATGTAATATAACTCATTTTGTATGATTACATCATAAACGATTCAATTTCATCCAACACAAATCAATTTTATCCATCACAATTTATTAACAAGTCAAAAAATAACAATTCAAGTATTCAACATACACAATTACATAATACATATGTCCATCATATGTAATGTAACTCATTTTGTACGATTACATCACACACAATTCAATTTCATCTATCACAATTCAATTTTATCCCAACATAATTCATCAATAAGTCAAAAACTAATAATTCAAGTATTTAACATACACAATTACACAATACACATGTCCATCATATGTAATATAACTCATTTTGTATGATTGCATCACACATAATTCAATTTTATCCAACGCAATTCATCAATAAGTCAAAAGCTAACAATTCACGTATTGAACATACATAATTACATAATACGCATGTCCATCATATGTAATATAACTCATTTTGTATGATTACGTCATACAAAATTCAATTTTATCTAACGAAATTTATCAATAAGTTAAAAATTAATAATTCAAGTATTCAACATACATAATTACACAATCCGTATGTCCATCATATGTAATATAACTCATTTTGTATGATTACATTGTACACAATTCAATTTCATCCAACACAATTCAATTTTATCTAACAAAATTCATCAAGTCAAAAACCAACAATTATGTAATTTTATATTTATTCACCAAAATTTTAGTTAATATAAAATAAATTAAGCTAAACCTAGGAAAACAATGCATAAATAGTTAAAAAAACTATCTTGAATTATAATTTATAGTTTATTTGCTACAAATTGTGCTAATTAATATTGCTTTAATAAGAATTTTAATGATATGTAATTACTATTAAACTTATAGTTATATTATTGTTTTTTATACCCAGGTCTTTTTTAATTAAACAAAGTTATTTTAAGTAAGAATTCTAAATTGAGACAAAGACTCAAAATAATTGCAAATTTCATGATACTGAATCATTGATGTATAAAATATTTTCATATATGTTTTAAAGATCTTACAAATGTTGCATTCAATCTTTAAAAATGTTGAATATTGTTAAACAATTTTTATTTTTAAACATTTAAACCAACCTAAATAATTTAAATCAAATTGAAATTATATAGATAATCTTAATTTGATTTAATTTGTTATCTAATTTATTTATAATTTAGTTTGTAATTGCAAATTGTAATGAACCAATCCAAATTCCAAGTCCAAATGCCTCAGAGCCTCAATGACTTATGAACTTCCAAACAAAATAGATAAATAGCACACTTTGTCCATTTCATTCAATTTCAAATCCAACCATATACCATTCACAACAATTCAATTCCAAGCTCTTCCAACCATTCACAAAATTCACCAAGCTCCAACCATTCACAACCTCACAATCACAATTCACAAATATCAGGAGCAGAAAATATCTAAAACATACCTAAAAATCACAAATTTAGTGGGTCGGGTTAGGTTTTTGGTGAGTCAGACTTAGGTCGGGTGAAAACAAGATCTGGTTTCTATAGAAGATGAGCAAGAGCAAGTAGCGATGATTAGGTGGATAGAGTTGGATGCGGATAGTAGTAGCTAGAGGAGAGAAGGAGTGAGGTAGCAGCAAGTGAAGTCGAGGAGGAGAAGGATGAGAGACGCGGTGGAGACTAGAGTAGAGGAAAGTCGCGATGGAGAGGGAGGCGGACATATCAACAAGTAGGGGGGGAGGTATGGTGGTATCACTATAGAGGATGGCAGCAACGATCGGAAATAAGACAAAGAGAGGTGAGAGAGATAGTGGTGAGAGACAGAGAGACTAGAGAGGTAAGTGACAAAGTTGTGGGGTTGATTTTATTCAAAAAAAGTTGCTATTTAGTCCCTTAACTTTTCAAAATTAACAAGACCACCGAATATTTTATTATCATTTCAAATATCAATTGGTATCGATTGATACCCAAGGCCAATACCAAAGCAGGCGATATCGTTCCATATTTTGACCAGTATAGTACCTTTCGGCTAGTATCGACTGTTATGAAACGGTATCCATATCATTGATTGTAGCTCAAGAAACTCTATGAAATTCTTAAATATCATTTTCTAGTTATGAAGATTTTTCTTTTTTATCCTTTCTTAGAGCCTTTGTAAAAAGTCATTTAAATTAAATAAGAATTCTCTTTCTCACTCCTATTACATGAGAATATCCTTTTTCTTTGTCATCCACTAATCCCTTAACTTGCTCAACATACTCAAACATTAAGGCCAAGGTTTCACTGATGGCAATATGAATAGATCGGTCATTATTATTTAACAAGCTAGATTAATAATTAGTGGACATGTACCAGTTAATCAAAATATTCTATAACTCCTAAAAAGTCTACATTATAAACATTAAATACTTGTCTAATTATCCTTAGCCTGTGTTGTCTAATTATCCTTAACATGTGCTACCAATTACATATTAATACCCTTTTAATGACTATAATAAACATAATTTTACTTGCTCTTGCAAAAACTAAGAATTTTGCATTCGTCTAGTTCAACATAAATTCCTATAAAAAAAATGCCTACAATTATAATGCCTACAACTATTACAACTACTGAAGGCTTAATACCAACCTATGTTAGTGTAAACCATTACAAACAATCTATATTTTTTGTTCGTGCACTATCAGTTAATGATATGACCAAATATTTTTTTGTTGATTTTTTTTGTAAATGGTTAAGGTGTATGGACAACAATTCACTATCATTGAGCTAGTATTCCTTACAATAGGACATCGAATTTGTCCATGACATATGCTTAAGAAAGTAATTGAGAAATTCAATACCTATAAGAGTTATAAAAATCTTTAAAAAAATACATTTGTAGAAGTTGTATATGATGCCACCAACATTGAAAATTTGTGACAAAATCACATGAGGTGGGCTCTACCATATGTTAGGGAATGTTTTTGGGCAAGAATGTCAATGACGCAAACAAATGAGGTTACTAATGCTAACTTTAATGGCTATGTGTATACTAATAGAACATTGAGACAATTTATTAAGAAATACAAGGAAGTAATTAGGGAAAAGATTGAGCACATGATGGAATTTGATTATTTATGTGAGGGAAATAGTAAATATTTGGTTATGCAATTTGATATTGAGAAAGAATTTCATAAGGTTATTAATATAACTCTTACTAATAAGATTGTTGAGATTCAATACCAAGATTAAAATGACCAAGGATCATTCTATCAAGACAATTCTAAGTTAATAATGAAGAACTTAAAACATAAGATAAGGATATGAATTATCATACTGATAAAAAAGACAGGACGTATTTGATAAGATTTTAAAGTTGATCACCATTAACAAGATAGATAAGACCACAAGTTATTAGATAACCTAAAACAACAGTTTCTTTAAAGAATCAATAAATTTTATCTAATTATATTTGAATAATCAATAATAATGATGTTTTAAATTACATCCAAAAGATAACCTTTTATAGGTATAAAATCTTAGGAATATAAAAACCCTAAGAACTAGAGTCAAAAAAGGAAGTAACATTCTAAAATTTCAAAAACTTAAACAACTAAACCATGAGATTGGCACTTATTTAGGAAGCACATTGGTATTGATTTTATTATGAAACTTTACATATGCTTAATAGAGACGAGTTTGCATCGATCAAAAGATCAATATGACTTCAGTTCCTTTCTATTTTTAAGGTGCAAATTAGTATAAGATCAACGCCTGACATCATAATGACTTTGACATTGGTTAGTTCTATCTCTTAAGCCTAAAAAAGTCAATACATGACTGACATTGGTCACTAACATGAGGTTACATTTTATAATCTCTTTCAAAATTTCCTGTTTCACTTGAATCAATATTATAAGATTGACTTCAATCTCTTGAAGTAGCAAAGTTTCACCATAAAGATCCACCATTAGATCATTCAGAGCTTCTTGGCTTTTTTGTTATGTTCCTTATTAATGGTCCTCTAGTTTTCTTCAGTAGATCTCTAGTAACTTTCATCATTGCTTAATATGAATCTTTCATAATATGTTTAATCCCTCTTCGTGGGTCCCCACTTAAAAGCTTGTATAACTTGAGTAGATGCTTAATTCCTATTGTTTCCTTTCTCTTCAAAACTATTGATCCTCAAATCAACATCTTCATTTAAATAATCAAAAGGAGGAGAAATAAAAAAAATTAACAGTATTACGAACACTATACTCACTTAGCAAGTTGATTTTATAAGTATATGTTATTCATTATTTCTATAACTTAAAAGGTCCATCTCCTCTTGGTTGCAACTTGAGCTTATGTTTGCTTAAAAATCTCTCTTTTTAAAAATATATCTGAACCCAATTGTCGTGTTTAAATATCACTTCTTTTTCTCCCTTTGTTAACTTGCTTGATGCATTAATGGTCCCTTTCTCAATGTTTAATCTTACCTTCTCACATGCCTTGTTGAACAATTTGACTCTCATCTTTCTATTTGGGCCATATCTTTTTTTCTCCTAAAGGAATATGTATAAGATCTAAAGGAGATAATGAGTTAAGTTTATAAACAATCTCAAAAGGAGAATAACCTATAACACCATGGATAGTCCAGTTATAAGCAAACAAAATGAAAGGAAAATATCATTTCTTTCTCTCTCCTTATTAGCTTACTTGGTGAATTACTGGGCCCTTTTCTCAATATTTAATCTTACCTTCTCATATAGCTTATTTACCAATTTAACTCTCTACTTTCCATCTAAGTTATCTTTTTTTCCCCCTAAAGGAATAGGCATAAGATCTAAAGGAGATAATGAGTTAAATTTATAAACATTGATAAAAGGAGAATAACTCATAGCACTATGGATAGTCCAACTATAAACAAATACAATAAAAGATAATAACTCTTCTTAAGTTTTAAGATTCCTATCAACAATAGTATGCAACAAAGCAACTAGAGTTCTATTAACCACCTTAATTTGGAAATCGATTTATGGATGGAAAGTTATAGAGAATAATAAATTAGTTCCCAACTTTCCGCATAAATTTTTCCAAACTAAAAAACTTAATCCAAAGTAATTGTTATAGGAACTCCATGTGGTCCAATAATCTCATTAAAAGATAATTCAAAATCTAGGATGCATCATTGATTTTATGACATACGACAAAATTTTCCATTTTAGAAAACCTATCCACCATAAAACTAAATCATTACCCTTTTTAAACCTAGGTAAACCAAACAAAACTATGAGAGATCTATCCATGGTCCACTAGGTATATGGAAAAGTATGTGTAATCCATGTGATTACACTCTAGATGTAGCTTACTTACATGTATCATATCTTTCACACACTTTCTCTATACCTCTTCTTATGTGTTGAGTAATATTCATTCAAAACCTCAAAGGTCTTTTTAACCCCTAAGTGACCCATTAAATCTCCCCTATGCAATTCTCTTAAAGAACTATGAGGCATGCATAATCATTTTTATTTTAAAAAGTAACCTTCATGCCTACAAAACCTTTCAAATGCAAACTTTTCATATACTTTAAATGCAATACCAATATTAGGATCATCAATGTATAAATCTCAAGTATGCTTAAAACCTATCAATTTAGTATGCAAAGTCCTTAATAAAATATGCCTCATAAATAATGCATCAATAACTATATTTTCGTTAAATTTTTTATATTTCATCACATAAGGAAAAGTTTCAATAAAGTCCACTAACTTAGCATATCTCTTATTCAACTTACTTTGACCTTAAATGTACTTCAATGATTCATTGATTTGTATGTATCATAAACTTATTAAGCTATAATTAATGCTACCAAGTCTTTAATGCTCTCAGCAATGCGTACATCTCTTTATCACAAGTTAGGTAGTTTAAGGTTACTCAACTAAACTTCTCACTATATTATTAATTTCCTTTCTTGCATCAAAATTGCCCCGATTCTTACACTCGAAAGATCATACTCAATATCAAAGGAGTTGGCAAAGTTAAGTAAAGCTAATAAAGGAATCGAACTTAACTTTTTTTTCAATAAGTTAAACGCTCCTTCTTGACCATCACTATACTTAAATCATATGCTCTGTTGGCCCTCGAATTTTTTTCTTGGTGAATAAGCATGATTAGATTTATTTTGGGGTCTTTGCTAGATTAATTGGTGTTAGAATTAATTAGCATGATAAGGTGAGTAAGATAATATGATGTAGGTTAAGGGAATTAAAGTGTTAAGGTGATAATATTGCATAAACGGCATTGTTAGAACATTAATTAAGTTATAAAGTCTTAAGGTATTGAAAGAGGGGCAAAATGGGAAGAATGAATTATGGGCTTGTGCTTTAGAAGAGAACGACGATGAAGAATCAAAGAAGAGAAAAAACTCAAAAATAAGAAAGAAGGGAGAGAGAGTGTCGGTGGTTGAGAGAAAAAAGAGAGTTGAGCTAGGTTTTAATTTTTTTAAGCCTTCAAGAGGGATTTTGAGAGTGATTAAGAAGGGAAAAAGGTAGAGGAAGATAAGAGCTTTCTTTTGAACTAAGCATCTCTTCATTTGGTGAAGGTTTAAGGTAAGAACATTTTAATGCTTTGGATTTTGGAAGGGTTTTGGTTCAAAGAG
>JANSVA010000006.1:5929486-5942000 GCA_025504915.1 Erythroxylum reticulatum
GAGGGATTTTGAGAGTGATCAAGAAGGGAAAAAGGTAGAGGAAGATAAGAGCTTTCTTTTGAACTAAACATCTCTTCGTTTGGTGAAGGTTTAAGGTAAGAACATTTTAATGCTTTGGATTTTGGAAGGGTTTTTGTTCAAAAAGCTTAGAAAATGCATGAGTATAAGTATTCTAGGATCAATTTCATGTATGGGTTTCTTTGATTTTTCCAATTGGAGTTCATTTTTGAATAGGGATTTTTGCTAATGTTGAAGGGAGGCAAGATAAGTAAGAAGAGCAAGAGGAGACTCATCCTTGAGCAAGTTTTCAAGCAAGGAAACTAAAGTGGGTTACATTTTTATAATTGAATAATAAGCCATCAATGTTTTTCTTTTGAGAAAAGAGAAATAAAATTTTTCAACTACTTTTAAAATGTGCATTCATTGTTCTGTAAATGCTTTAAGTAAATGCTGCATGTTGTGTGTATAAGTTTTGTGGATGAACTATGAAACAAGAAAGGAAATGATTTTTTTGAAAGAATAACAAGTGTATGAAATCAAGTTTCCAAAAATGTGCCTTATGGGCAAAACATTTTCAGTTCATGAATTACATGTTATGTGGATTTGGTGTAGTCTATTCAAGAATGTCACGTTCACGTTGACCAAGTTAAAGGCTTCTCCCGCCTACCTGCTAGTGGCACGGAGCTCCTTCATAGACTCCCTCAAGTTTACGACTACATAGGACCATTATGGGGAAATATGTAGTGCGTCATGTTTATGGATCTGCCCAAACCATTATGATGTGTTGTCAAGTTTGATGATTGTTTGAATTATTCAAGTTGATAAATTTATGTTCTGTGGATTTTCATGAAAATTGTTATGATCACGAGTTTGAGGATGCTTCATCTAGTGATGATGTGTCATCTTGTGAGGATGCTTCGTCTTATAAAGACACTTCGTCTGGTGAGGATGTATTGTCTTACGAAGATGCTTCATCTAGTGATGACGTGTCGTCTTATGAGGATGCTTCATCTTATGAAGATGCTTCGTCTGGTGAGGATGTATTATCTTATGAAGACGCTTTGTCTAGTGATGACGTGTCATTTGGCGATGACGTATCGTCTTATAAGGACACTTCGTCTGATGACGTCATATCGTCTGACGATGACGTTATATCGTCTGGTGCACTGTTCACCTAATCCTATCGTCTGGCCACATTTTTAACCCTCTAAATGATAGAATTTGCCTTCTAGATCTTCATAAAAATTGTAGATCTGGAAGTCCTATTCAAGTCCATTCAAAGAAAACCTTAATCCAAAATCTTTAGTGAAAGTTATGCTACTTGTTCCAAGATAGGTACAACATGATGGAGGACATGAGCATGGTTGATTCTTTTGGCTATAACTTCATAACCCGACCTATAAATGAAGTGATTCTTGAAGTAATAGATTCCTAATACTTTTTGCTACAAGAATTGGTAACTTTTGATGTAGTTTTGAAATATATTAATGGAAAGAATATGATGGATTGGTTGGAAGAGCATAATCGGGTTATGAACACACTTTGGATTTGTAAGCATGTCTTGAGCTTTAGAGCTCGAAATAAGGTGGTTCTTGTTTCAAAATGAACAAGAGGTAGAGAGTTACAATCATTTTGAAGAAGTCAAATTGTGATTTTGGTGTGTACTGGTGTGGGCATTTCACCCTTATGGGATGATGGCTAATGAGGATTCATTGAAATAACCCTACAAGGAAGCCCACTCATGCTTTATGACTCCGAGTTGCTGGACTCCAGAAACTACAGGGTTTTTGGCTCAAATTCTCATGACTCCGATGTTGGGCTCTAGAAGCGGGATCTAACATGCTCTTTTCACTGTTTTTATCTAAGGTGTAGTAATTATGTTAATTCCTTAACAAAACGCCTATTGAAACTAGCTAGACCATGGAAACTTCTAATAACACACGGTTTTTTGGTGTTGGTCACTCTTTAATAGATCTCACTTGCTACTCATCTATTTCTATGCCTTTTTCACTCACCACTATCTAAGAAATAAAATATGTTTAAGGTGAAAAAGAGCACTACTTGAAAATTTCATAAAACTTTTCTTACCTAAATGCATGCAATACCTTTACTAAGTGTTCAAGATGCTCATCTAAGGTCTTACTATATAGAATATCATTGAAATACACCACAATAAACTTGCCTAAAAACCCATACAAAACATGGTTCATTAATCTTATGACAGTGCTAGGTGTAGTAGTTAAACTAAAGGTATTACTAACCACTCCTGTAAACCATATTTACTTTTAAAGGTAGTTTTCTATTCATCACCTTCTTTAATCATAATTTAATAGTAATAAGATTTTAGATTATATTTAGAAAATAAAAATGCACCATAAAATTTATCAAGTATATCCTTTAACCTAGAGATAGCGTATTTATAATATATAGTGATTTTGCTGAAAGTTGCAACAATGTGCACTTATTCTCTATGACTCATCATTCTTTAGTACTAATAAAATAAGTAAGGCACAAAGGCTCAAGCTCTCTCTCATATAGCCCTTAGTTAGAGTTCCTCCACTTGCTTTTGTATCTCTTTTGTCTCTTTCAAATTTGTTCTATATGTACATGACTTAGAATTTAAGCTCTAGAAATAAAATTAATTTAGTGTTCTATCCCTCTTGTAGATGGTAATCCATTAGGAATTCCCTTTTAAAAGAGATCATCAAATTCCTGTAAAAGAGAAATAATATCAATAGGTAAAAAATCATTAGTGTCAACATTAAGATAAAGCAAAGAATCTTTATTAATAAAAAGAGCATTTAACATTTATCCAATAATGCGTCTCTCACATCCTACACTCTGGCTACTCAACTCACTCCTTTTCCCTTGTGTTTATCTTTCATTTTTCTTCTTTGCCTAAAGTGTTTGAATTATTGATAAGATTTTATTTAGTTATGTTCATTGGACCTATCTCTTTCTTTTTGCATTAATTTTGGAGCTTAAATGGGGAAATTAATATTTATTTTATTTTAGAGGTGACAAGTGGAAAATGCATTAAATTGTAGCATTATTTCTCAAAATCACAAATTTTAGAAGAAGTTGACACATTGTTATAGTAAATAAGACGATATTATGCCTAATGGTAGATTCACCCGAAGAGTTTCAATTTAATTATGAGACTTGTTCCTATCCCTATTATATAGGGATTTGAATTTGTTTAGAAACGAATCTTTGCAAGATAGAAGGAAGTTAATTTTTGAGTAGGAAAGAGAGGGAAAACGTGATATTCACTTCTCCATATTGCTCTCTTTCGTTTTTATTTGTGTTTCCTCTTAATCTTTCATATTTTCATCGATTTTTGGTGTTGAAACAATAATCTTGTGTGGCTAAATTCAACTAATTCAAAAGGAATTAAAACTCTAATTGTAACCTTGTAAGGTTTTGTTCTAAAACTAGATTTTATTTTAATTCAAATATTTCTTGTTTTGTATTCTTATATTTCATGAGTAATTAATATAAGAAAGCTATTATTATTTCTAGATTGGCAATTTTTAGATTTAATCCATAAATTAAGGAAGCTATTATTATTTCTATATCTTTTCTACATTTGCCCTTATTATGGCAACTTCCATCTTCTTGTGGTACTCCTCGATACTCTTAAAACTTTGAGTTAAAGTTTGTAGTTTTTGATAGAGCAAGTAATTTAGTACAAAATGCTTCCTTGTCACCACTTTCATCTCCTTTTAAGTTTTGATTGGCAACTATTTATTCCCTCTCCTAATGAGGATTTGTTGATCTATGACATAATCACTAAACTTTGTCATTTCCAATTTAACCTTTTTCTCATCTAAAAAATAGTAACAATAGAAAACTAACTCTTCATATTTTTTCAACTCTAAATATGCATCTAGCTTTATTTTTACTACAAAAGGTGGTACCGTAGTGTTATCCAACCTTTCTTTGTACCCTTTATCATAACCAACAGAATCTGCTCTTTAGTTATATATCCCTATTCTACCTTCTCTTCCATTTTTTGTTCCTTTGCCTCCTTTTAGGTCTAACTCTCCTAAGTAGTCGAAAACACTCTTAACTCGTCATAAACCTCAAAAGTCATCCACTATAGTAGGTAAAGGTGAGTTATATTGTAAACTAACTATGATAACTTCATGTTTTTCTAACTTATTTTTCACTTCACTGAATTGCCTAATTAAGTGCTCATATTGACCTTGTATTATGCTCATGATGAACTCCTATCTATCCCCTCTTTATCCTTGTCATTTTCTTCTTTGTCTTTTGAAGAGTTTTTCTTCCATTTTTGAGTCATAATTAATCTACAAAAAATGTTAGTAGACAATGCAATCCCTCACATATTTCTATTAAAATTCACTCTACCTTATAACCTAACTCTTGACTAAAGGTTGTACAAACTTGCTAATCTATCAAGAAGTCTACTTTTTACCATCCACTATGTCAAATAACTCCTAAAGAAGCAAATTTAATATAAACAAATGAATAAGACACAACTAGAGGCTAAGAAAATATAAAAATAAAAAATAGAGAATTGAGTTCGATGTAACCCAATTAGATTGAATAGAGAAGAAAAAGAATAAGAACTCAACAATAAAAATAGCAAGAATACCAAATAGAATTAAATGTATGATACAAAGACACAAGAATATTAAAAATATGTATAAGTGAATTTAAGAACAAACATGACTATAGAAGATGACCTTGATACCAATATTCTAATACGAACTTCACTAATAGGATTAGTAAGAATCCATGCTAATATAAAAAGGACCAAGGATCATTTTATAAAGATAAGTTTGGTTCAAGAATAACAAACTTCAATCATAAAAGAGGGATATAAATCATCAAACTCATAAAAAATACGGGGTAAGAGTGATAAGATTTTAGGGTTGATTGTCACTGACAAATTATATAAGATCAAAAGTTATTAGAGAACTTAAAACAAGAGTTTCACAAAAGATGAAGAAATTCTCTCTGAGTATGTTTTATTAATCAATAATAACGATTTTGTTTTTTACTATATCCATAAGATAACCCTTTATAGGTGTAAAATCTAATATCGTAAAAACCCTTAACAACTATAGTCCTAAAAGGAAATAATATTTTGAATTTTCAAAACCTAAATAACTAAATCATAAGTCTGGATCCTGTCTAAGAAGCACATTGATGCCCATTTTATTATAAAACTTAACTTGTGCTCAACAAAGATGAGTTTAGTGTTGGTCATAGGACCACTTTAACGCTAATTTCCTTCTAGTTCTCCAAGGTGTAAACCCAATGTAAAACTAACACTCGACACTGGAATGACTCTAGTGTCAATAATTTTATATTTCTGAAACCTCCAAAAATCAATACATGACTAGCATCTATTTCAGTTATATTATGTGACCTTTTTCTAAAGCCTACAGCTCAATATTATGGGTTTGAATTGAGTCTCTTAAAATAGCAAAGCTTTACTTCTTACATAAGGATTCGCCATTGGATTATTAGGAGCTTCTTAGGCCTTCTTTCCTGTACTTTTTGTTAGGGGTCCTCTAATGTTCTTTAATGGATCTCTAACAACTTTTTCCAATTCTTAATTTAAACCTTTTACAATTCATCTAAGCTCTTCTTCATGGCTCCTTTGCTTAGAAGCTCATATAGCTTGAGAAAATACTTAATTCGCATTATATAGTCCAATATCTTATTTTGTATTGTACAAGATGACCTAACAAGTGTGATCTATTAAGGTGACCAAAACTTTTATTGAACGATGTAACCAGTTATATGAGGTAGAAAATATAGGTGAAGGGTGTAATGTTGCTACATTATACAAAGTTGCATTAAATGACTCACCTCAATTAGTAAGGTGTAATTACATATTCTTTGAATTCAATCCAATCTTCTGTTGCATTTGAATTGTTTTGAGTAAGATTAAGATAAACATATTTTTAAATGCCTTTTTACTAGGAGGTGGCACAAGGATGTTATTAGCTTATATATGAAGACAAAGTTTGGTAACATTCGACAAAATGATAATGTTAGTGTTAATAAGACAAAGAAATTGGAATCAAATTTTTATAAAACCCTTAATTATATGGTAGATATTTTATCAAAGTTTGAATAATTGTATAATATGTTAAAAGAAGTAAATAAAAATTCATAAGTGCCACTATAATTGATTCTAGGGATGTTAGTGATTTTTATAGACATGTTGAATCCCTTCCAAAAGATGTGAGGTAGAAGGACCTATTTGTCTCCAAGCTAGGTGGTAGGATAAGAACAAGAAGATTGAAATCTCGAGTGGAGGAGGTCTAAAAGAAGAAGTAAAAACGGAAGTGAGTTATTAAAGATACATATTTACAATATTAATTTGGAAAAAGAGTAAAATTAGATCATAATATTTTTAATAAAATTTAACTTAAACCCTAATATTTCAATGAGTTAAAAATTTTAAAACCTCAGGTTTCATAAACGTTTAAAAGAACCTATCATTTTTTAAATGTTCAATAAGAATCCCGACTTAATATTTTCAAAACACTCTTATATAAAAAGGTACTTATGACATTTTTATTATTTTTATATAGGCCCCATTCCATATGCATATTCTATGTGGTAAGTAAACCCAAAATAATTAAACAAACATCATCATTTTAGGTTTCACCCAAACATTACACAATTAAACAAAGCTTGTTACAAAATTTTCACATAACAATGTTAAATGCCACGATCTAGCTTTATTGCCAAATGAAAATGTTTAGGCAAAGCCTAAACATTGGCATTGGAATAGGATATGGAGGTAATTCAGAAGATCTACCTCCTTTCTCACATTTCTCTATTTCTAGGTGTGTCAAAAGTCCTTAATCCTAAATCCATCTTCCTTGTATCTCTCTATTTGTAGTATATGGTGATTTTTGGTTTCTTGGAATTTGCATTCCTTGGTGCTTGATGTGGTATGACTTTTCTCTTTTTCATGGTTTTTGTAACTTCTCCTTATTTTATAGTGTGGTGTAGTTTCTCCATGTCTCACAATGTCTACAGTCTGTTTATGTTAAGGCAACATATTATTGTTTTAATTTTAATTTAGTGAGATATCTATTTATATAGGTAAGTGTAGGAGACAATTATGGACAATTATAAACCCTTTTTTTTGTGGAAGATTAGAGGTAACAAATGGTCCTGACATGTTACTTTTCTTTGTTGGTAGTTTCAATATATTATGGCTTATCTATAGGTGACAAGCATGTCACATATTATTATGTGACACATTTTATGTGATATTGCATGTTTGTTTAAACTTAATGTTAATTTATATCAGACTAGTTTGAACTTTATGTGATACTGCATATCAAAGTTAATTTAATATGTAAATCGTCAAAATTCCTTTTGTCTTATGCTTATGAAAAGTGAAAAGTTTAGTAACAAACCTTACAGTTTCAATCAATATAGTAATCAAGACATAAGCTCTTATAAAATCAATAGTTGTACTCTAAAATTGCTTAGTCAAAAAATTCTTTCAACTTTTACTTTCTACTCAGTTAACATCTTATGTGGCAGTCTATTGTTACAAGGAATACTTAGTTAAAGTAATTTTTGATGCCCTAGCTTTTATATGTGTTTGTATATTTGTATGTTCTTAAATATGTAAATTATTATTTACTAACCATTTTGTAGGGTTATAATGATTCAATATATAAGCTTAAAGTTATATTATGGTTAATACTTTAAAAAGATTAGGAGTTAAGTTATGAGGGTGACTCTTCAAGTTATTTTGATAAAGTTGATATTAAATTTGTTAGTTATAAACAAATTTGTGAGATGGGGAAGGAACTTGGATACATACAGGTTGACAAGGCTTATTTCAAAGTCCCTGGTTATAGATTAGTGAGTCTTTAAGGCTCGATGAATCCAATAAAAGTTGTATTAAATTAATAACCTTTTAAAAATGCATAGGACAATTGAAGTATATCTTACACACAAGCTTGATTTTTCGATTATGGCTTCAAAAGTTTTGGCTATAACAAGTAATGATCAGAATGTTGTAAATGACGATGAAATTAATTTAGATACTATTAAGGAAGAGAGTAGTAATGATAAGGATGTAGGCATTTATAGGAATGAATTTAAAGGTGATAATGAAGTTAAAGGTGAAGATGATGATGAAGCTAAAGGAGTACATAATACATTTGATGTTTTCATTCTAAATGGACAACAATTAATGGAGATTGACTATAGTGACTGTGGAAGTTTCATTGGCAGTGAAGAGTACCTAGTAGAGAGGAGATTGAGGAGCCAATAAGAAAACTTGGCACAAATATTAGACATGCATTAGGTAGTTGTATGGAGTTTGGTAATGCTAAAAAGTTTAAAGATGTTTTTTATTGATTATTTAATAGAAATAGGGCTTAATGTCCAGTGAAAAAATGCCAGTATAAGTATATTAGAGTTGGATACATTAAAGGACATAAGCAAGAATTATATAAAACTTGTAATAGTAAGGATAGATGTTTCAAAATCAAGACATATAAGTTTGAGCATACATGTTTCACAACAACAAAGCCTAAAGTGATATCATTTTTCTTTTGCTAGCAACTTCCGAGACATAATTTTAGAGAACCTTAGCATTAACATTATGAAGATTGTTAAAAAAATGTTGGAAAAAGTTGAGCATAACTATGAATTATACTATATGCAAGGTTGATAACAAGAAGTCAATTAAGGAGAGAGCATTAGACTATGCTCATGAATTTTGCAAGTTGTAAGGTTATATCCAAGAGTTGAAACATAACAATCTTGGATCAACAACGGAACTGCAAATGTTAAGAAATTAAGCAACATCATTATTACAAGAGGTTATACATTTGTTTTGCAGTTGTGGAAGAAAGATTGAGGCAATTAAGGCTTATAATTAGGATGGATGGTTTTTTTTAATACTAAACTTCAAGGGAACTAATCATTGCAGTTATAAAGGATGAATATGGAAGTATATATCCTGTATTATGATCAGTTGTTGAAGTTAAATACCGATTCATAAAGTTGGTTTATTTTGTTCTCATTAATTGATTTGGAGTTGGACTATAGAGATGAATTCATAATAATTTCTAACAAGAAAAAGGTACATAAATGTATAATTATGTTTTTTGACTTATGTTATTTATTATATGATATGTTATTGTGTTATTTTTTTATGACTTGGGCATCTAAGGATTGATAAAGTTGTTGAAGAGACATTTCCAAATGCATGTTATAAAATATGAACTAGACATATTTACCACAATTGGCATGGACAATGGGGTGTTAAAGACTTGAGGAGACAACTTTGCGTATATAGATAATCTATATACAATAAAGAATTTAATAAGCAACTAAAGAAGTTAGTCAAAATTAGACCTAGATATATTTTTGCATTGCTTGAATATCCACAAAAGAGTCAGGCTAGGTCATACTAATTGTTTGAGTCAATTTTCTAAACATTGATAATAATATGAGTGAGACTTTCAAAGGATGGATCCCACCAATAAGAGATAAACTAATGATTGGGATGTTAAAAACCATAAGGACAATAGTGATGAAGAGACATATTGAAAGAAGGGTATATGCATATACATGGAAATTAGATATTGCAACTATAGTTGTGAACAAGTTAAAAAAAATAAGGAGGCAATCCAATGGAGGATTGTGTGGAATGGTGATGGAGCATGTAAGATCAGTAAAAGGGATGGAAAGCATATTGTGATATTAGGAAGGGACAATTGTTGTAGCTGCAGTGTATAGGACCTATATGGTTACCTTTATAAACATGCTATTAACTACTCCAAAGAAATTAAAGGCATTTGTGAATGACAACTACAAAAGAGCATCTTTTTAAGAGTGTATGATCAAATCTTGCAACCTATTAGGGGAGTGATCTTTTTGCTAATAAATGATTATAAGAAAATAAATCCTCCAACTAAAAGGGTGTGCTAGGAAGGCCAAAAAAGGCAAAAGGGAAAAATGAAAATGAATCAAAGAAAGTACCAAGTTTAAGTAAGTTGTCACAAAAGGGTTAAGTACAAAAATGTAGGAAATATGGTGCTTCTAGACATAATAGTAAAAAATGTAATTTAACAAGACTTAGTGAACAATATGTCAACATAAGTGATTAATACTTTTTATATTTTATAATTTTAATATAATTATCAATGTTAACATTATGAATATTATTTTGTAGGTTGAAATAGTTTTTACTGAAGGGCTTTGTGCTAAAGAATTGTCACTAATAATTGTACAATAGACTTAATGATTATTACATCTTACAAATTACAATGATACTCATTTGACCCAACTTATTTTTAGCAAACTCGGATTTAAGTAGCATGCCAAGCAATGAGGAATGTCATCGTAGTCAAAAGCATCAACACTATTTATACTCATATTGAACTCACATGCATGTTCATTAATAGCTTGATCAATATTAAATTTATATGCATGTTTATTAAAAGGTTGGTTCACAAGTTTCCAGTTTTACAAACACTACTCAAAGGAAATATGGATAAGTCAATCCAAGATCTTTTAAATTATCATTTGAACCAAAAGGACTTAGATTTAAGGGTAACTCTAACATTACTTTAAGAAAATTACAAGTTACTATAAGTAAAAGGAGAGCGACAATTGGGACTAATAGCCAACAAGTTGACAAACTAGACAATTGGTTTAATAAACCATTATATTTCATCTTATGACAATTGATTACATATATTTTGTAATTAATCATATATTTGTCTCCTAAACTGAATAGACATTGTTAATTTGCGTAGATGTTGTATATATGATAAATATATGAGAAGTATGTACATATGATAAATCTTATATGCAAGGAGATATGATGTTATCTAGATGCAATGGTGTATTGGCTATCTACTAACATATGTCTTTTACCTGATTAAGTGTTAGCATATTATATTAAACTATACTTATTTTTTGGTAGCAAAAAAGTGTTGAATAAAGTCTAGCACATAATTTTATATCTCGATTCAATAATAAAAAACTTAAGTACATTTATAGTCATATTAAAATTTGACAATCATGTAAAATATGATTAAGGAAACAGAAAAAAAAAAAAAGATAAACCTTACAATTATTTTGAATAACATCAATCTCATGTCTTTTTTTTCTCTAGTTAACAATTCAATTTCTTGCTTCATAGTTTTCAATTACTCATCATATTCTTTCGCTTCTTTTATATTTCTTTCAACCTGCTTCTTTAATATAGATATATCTTTCCTTAATTTTTGAATTACATATATAGGCTCTCTCAGGAAATCACTTGTCATATCATTAGAAAATTCACTATTACCAATGGGATAATTAGGAAATCCTAAATATTTTCTTCCTAAATTACTATTGCTTTATGATGTCCTCAAAGAAGTATCCAGTCTACAAATGTAAACCAATTTGCAAACATTATTATAAATAGAGCTTCTAAATGTTAAGAATTTTATCTGTGGAATTGTAAGAAAAGTTCCATAGTCATTACGCTCAATCAACAATAAGATTATTTCAAATATAACAAAGAAAATGGTTCAAAAACATGCATAAAGGTTCATCATTTTTGTTTAACATAAGAACAAGCTAAAAGTGTTTCTTAATCTTGATTCTTGGCATGCCAAATTAATACTAAACATGCACAACAATGCAATTAACCTTCTTTTTCAACATGTCAAATATAGGAATCTTTTAAACAGATTTTACTAAGTACCACTGTTGCTACCCTACTTAATAAGTTGTCTCACATCTATACACCAATAGATGACCTATATAATATGATCTAAATGCTTAATATATGTGGTGAAATTGTTTGAAATTAAAATTTGAAATATTTCCAATTAATAGCTGAATAAGTTAAATCTCATTGAAACATTTTATCATATTTAAGTTGGAAAACGAAAAGATCCACACATGGAAAGTAATTGATTTAGAATTATGATTTGAGGATGGTCCCTTATTGTACAATGCAATAACCCTACAATACACCCTAGGAAGTTAAGTTTAATAGAAAAAGGCATTGCTCAAAGCCTAGGATTTATTAATAGGAAGAGGGTGATATGCATTGTCACTAATATAGATTATGACTTAAAACCTTGTCATTCATCTCTCATGACATTTTTTAAGAGTGAAATTAAGAAAAAGTCAAATGAAGTAGTTCCATTTGGTACAATTAAGTAGATGCAAAAAATAGGCTACATTTTGATCCTACAATGAACAAATAACGTTCAATACAAAATTAAGTTATGCATACTTGTTATACTTCAGAAAAAGATTGTAAGAAGTGCTATAACATCTTTTCCACTTCACTTTCTTTAATTTTCAAAAACTATAATCAAGGTCATTATAATTTATAATAGAAGGAAATGAAGGAAAATTTACAAAAAAAAACTAATCATTAGGACAATAGTTACTGCCTCTATATGTTGGACCCCGATCCTTGATTAAAATGTAAAATTATTAAATGACAATTAAAGGAGAATTTTGGGGTGAATTATGC
>JANSVA010000006.1:5942100-5952387 GCA_025504915.1 Erythroxylum reticulatum
TCCGTTCTTTCGCTTTTTGACCCGCCTTTGTTTTTCGTTTAAGTTTTCCGAGTTGGGCTCCGAAAGCGGGGTCCAACATTTGTGGTATCAGTGCAAGAGGTTGGGTTTCGGAAACGGGATCCAACACTATATAAGGTTTTAATTAATCAATATATAACAATAAACCAACCATGAAACTGAAAGGTATTTAATCTTCAATAAACAAGAAATTATAAACATATAAAGAAAGAAAAATTAAACAGTAGAATGGCATGGAGGATACCTTCATTAGAGGAGAAGTTCTGTCACACTTCGTTAGAGGAGAAGCTACACCATACTTCTTTATAGGAGAAGTCACACCACACATATTAAGAGAGCAGCCAAGCATCAAAGAATGATAGTGGAATAAGGACAAGAAAACTAGAAGAAGCGTCAAGGAATGTTAGTGGAATAGCTATAATAACATATGAAATATGGATTCGATATTTGAACCAAAAATAGAGAAGAAGATTTGAAACAAGGGAGCATGAGAAAGACGTCATTTGCTTTTAACCACATGGATACAAAAGATAACATTCAGGTTTTCCATAAATGTTGTCATCTTATTTGATGAATAAGTTTAAGCAAGATAACAACATTTGGGAAAACCCCAAACGTTACCTTTTTGGGAAAAATAAGCCTCCCATTGTTTAAATTTTTAGGTCCTTTACCACATAGGATACCATATGGCAAAGGTGCACAGGAAAATAAATAAAAGGTTGACAGTGATCTTAAGTTGGGGTTATTTTTATGTCTATGGAACCTTAGGATTCTTTTTTAACATGTTGAAACTTTAAGATTTAAGTTAAATTTTGATAAAAAAGTTAAAGTTTAATTTGACCCTTGTTCTTATTAATTTCATAAACTAAATATATTTTTTCTTAATTTTACTGAATGATAGATTATATATATACATATAAATGTTGTTATTTAGGAATTATAATGGTTTATGATAGAAATTTAGATACTTGTAACTACGACATTGAAAAAAAGGTTATAAGTACAAATGTCAATTACATTTCATTTAACATGTGGGTAAAATATGTTGTTTGATTGGTATTGTTTATATATAGCCTGTCAAAAACATTTGGGATAGACAATTTGTGAAAGTACCATTGCATTTGAGATTATATATGTGTCTAATAGAAGCTTCTATTTCTAAATTTTAAACAGGATGTAGGTTTAACTTTTACTAGTTATATTGACTTATTGTTTTCAATAAATAATTGAAGAAGTATTTGATAAGCTTAGTAATCAAATTTAGGTTGCTAGATTAATATTATAGATGGAGAGTTGGGAAAACAAGAATCAAAGATTTAAATGGAAGATAATATATGAAAACTAAAGGTTTGTTCATCTATTATTCTTAGAGTTATGAATAGAAGAACTATAAAGATTATATATGATTTTTTATTCACTATTTATTTATGAAGTAAATAATATTCTTCATTAATGGAATGATTTCTAAAATATAGTTTAATTGTTAGGAATGTCAATTTTGGTTTTATATAGCCTTGGATTACTTACAGACATAGGTGAGTAGTACACGGTCGTGAAGATGATCATGTTCATACCCATAT
This sequence comes from Erythroxylum reticulatum, assembly GCA_025504915.1. Classification (NCBI taxonomy): domain Eukaryota; kingdom Viridiplantae; phylum Streptophyta; class Magnoliopsida; order Malpighiales; family Erythroxylaceae; genus Erythroxylum; species Erythroxylum reticulatum. The sequence continues at coordinate 5,943,699 of JANSVA010000006.1, forward strand.
AACCCTATATTCGATGCAGGAAAAAATAAACCCAATGAAACACAATCATGTTATCCATGTATTCCTTATTGGAAAATATAGGGAGTAGTACATAGTGGCTAATATAGGGATATTTTTCCATGTTAAAACTTGGAGCATATAGGCTAGATGGCATGTTATAGATGGGTGTGTGACATTTAGTGTTCACTTTTAGAGCATTTAGGTAATAGTACACGACCTAAAACATGGGTGTCTTTACGCCTATGTTTCTTTTTACATTAGGTTTGAAGTAATACACAACCTTAAATATGGATGTTTTTGTTGCTCGTCGAATCAAATTGAAAGTAGAATGCTACCTTGAACACAAATATGTCAATGACCATGTTTCTATATAGAGAAGAGAGAGGCAAGTATATTTAAGCTTTTAGTACCTTCAACTTCATTCTTTCTAATTGATTTATACATATGTTACTAGTTTTAACTTATGTATTATGTCAAAATTTGGGATGTTTCATATTGTTAATGGTATTAGTTATAAAATCAAACTTAAGTTTCTACTAATTTATAAAATTATAGGTTTAATTTCATAAAAGTTCATACTAGAATTTACCTAATTTCATAGAAATTATAGTTTGAGTTTACTATCTTAGATAATTTAGTCAAATTTGCATTCAGTTATAGATGAAAATAAGGGACTTTAGAAAATTGTTAAAACTTTTCATAATTCTACAAAATTGATGATTAGCTGATGCAATTAGGAGTATGTTTAAGGTTTCATAACTTTCAACTTCATTAAATGTTATCAATCCAAAGTTTTATTTAAGTACTTGTTCATTGCATTTTGTGGAATGGGAAATGGTTTACAATTTTCAACAGTTTTTTTGTTAAATTTAAATATATTATCTATTGCTTTATGAATTTATAGATTCAATTAAGCTATTTCATAGTTGTAAATTCATAATTATTTATGGTTTAGGTACACTATCTTAAACTCTATTATCAAAGTTGGAAACCTTATAAATAAACAGTTTATCTTTTTATAGAATGAGGCATAATTCAATGAAATTCGAATGTCGAAAATGGCTCATATCTTACCTTTAAAATGAACTTATAGAATAGAAATGAAATGAAAATGTACAAAATCTTAATCTAAAAATTGTTTTATAAATTGACATAAAATTTGATAAATTTAATGTTTGTTTTATAAAACTCTTAGGCAATGTAAACTACAAACATTTCCTTTTATGGGAAAAATATCTTTTCTATTTTGTTGAGTTTCCTGCTTTTAGAAAGCTACTAAATGTCCTTCTAAGACGAACACACCATTAATAGTTTTCTCTGATGCAAATGTATGAACTTCAAATGGTAACTCAAATTTAAGTTGTGTTAAAATAGGTTTAAATACACTAGAATGCTTTAAATTTACAAAGAGTTATAAACAATACTCTAACTAACACCATTTCCTCTGCTTTTTTTAGTAAATCAATAAGGGAAGCAACCTTTAAAGAATAGCTATTTATGATAATAGTTCACAAGTCATAAGAAAGATCATAATTATAACACCTTGCTACGATCTGGCCACTCTATAATGGCTTATACACTTTTGGTTCCAAAAGAAATCAACTTTTACACATTAAATGCCCTATAAATTTAATTTCTAACCTTACAGACTTACACTTATCCATCTTGACACATAGTAGATTCTTCCCATAACCATTCAAACACCTATTGCAAATGAACTACATGTCCATCCATAGAGTTATTATACACCATAATATCATCAAGATATACCATCGTGAATTCATCTATAAACTCATTTAATAGATCGTTTATTAGATTATAAAACACGGCAAAGACACTGGTTAAGCCAAAAGATAGGGCCAAAAATCTATAGGCAGTTTACCTAGTAACTCATATGGTTCTTGGTTTATCCTCCTTTGCAATTTTAACATACCAATAGCTTAGTCAAAGATCCAACTTTGAAAAATTTAAGCATTGCTCTATCATTAAAACAAATTCATAGTATGCCATTTGCCTTCTTTTAGAAGAGGACAAAAGTGCCTAAGGAGCTTTTAAGGGCTACATATACCCTACTTCTAACATTTCTCCAGATTGTTTCTACAAATCTTCTAATTACAATAGAGACATCCAATATTATGAACTTGTAAAGGGAGCAAAACTAGGTTCTAACTCAATTTGATGATCAACTTACCTCATGTTTGGTAGTTTTTTAGACAATTAGATTAGGATTACATCTTTGGAGGCTTACAGTATAGTAGCAATCTCATCTGGTAATGTCATAACAAAGTGCTTTCTTTCACTTTAATCATGATAACAAGGAATATATTCTCCCCATTTTAAAAACCTTTTTCTACCATAATTATTGAGACAATATCGCATTTATGATTGTTACTGTTGCTTTTACTGATAAGATTCCAAAATCTAATAAAATAAAAGGTTTTGCCCCTCTATCAACATAATTCTACCCAAATAAGGATATATCACTACCTTATGTTAAAGAATGAAGTATTATGTTAAGGATGACATGCAAATTAACTAATGAGATTTCCATCATGTTTGTCTAGTCAATTCAACCTTCCACATTAGGTAAGCCATTCTACGAATATCCCTTGTTTTTATATTACCATTTTTAGCTATTTAGTACTCTTGTTCACCTTCAATCGAATCTTGGGAACCAATTTGTTTCTTATTAACCATCGTAGCAATATATGTACATTAACCATTAAGTGTAACAAAGAAGCATGGTTAGTACTTACCTCACCCAAAATAGTGTTAAATAACTAGAGTGGATTCACCAACAATGTTGCATCACTCTCTGTTTCATGTTCAGTCACTATAGTATTGGGTTTCTCCCATTTAGGACATTCAATGAAAGTGAGGACCATTGTAAATTAAGAAACCAATACCTTTGTTGTTTTTCTACCTATTAGACAAATCACCATTTCCATTCACCTTGTCTTTCACTTTATCATTTTGTATCTATTTCCCCTCATGCTAGAGCTTGCCATTGTCATTCTTCTATTTATCCTTATACTTAGACTAATTTAAGGTGCTTATTAGTTCTTTATCTTTGTTCAAACACAAATCAACCAATTGATCAATAACTATAATCTTTGGCACATTTTTTATGCAATTCAATATATGCACAAGTTTGCAGTCTAAAAAATTAATCAATTAATTTTCTTGAAACATATTATGAGTATCCAACATCAACAAACTAAATGCCTTCACATAATTATGAACAATGTCATACTATCATAATTTTTGTAACAATTCACAAACAACCACCCGTAATGTATTATAGGAAAGGAATTGTTCCTTCAATTCATGAAACAATACTTTCCATATATCAATTTGTTGCCTCTTAGCATTCAAATCATCATCCGTCCAAGCTCTCCACCACTTTGTATTTGGCATATTCTACTAAATACATGCTTGTTAGTATGAATTTATCAACTTAAAAAACTCTTGCAACATCAAAATACTATTACACATCTGAGGAAATTTTTTCAATGCCTTAGGATTAAGAGAGCCATTAACATACTTTGAATTACGAACTTTCAAATGGGACCAATTTATGTTACCCCTTAGGGTAAAAAAATTTTGAAGTATAATCAAGCTATCTTTTAGCACACCCTTTCTTTAGTTACCATATCAAAAATGTCATTTAAATGCTTATGGATACCATAAATAGCAATGTCAAGTTGATTTAGGCATGTAGTATAGCATGATCTTTCAAAATAGGAACTAAGTCATACTTTAAATGAGTAAGTCTTTCTTGAATTGTCTCCAAGTTCTACCCACCAACCATTATGCACCACAAATAACTTCCATAATGATATGGTACCAATTGTCATATTAGTTATTTTGAGGCTAAAATTTGCATAAAATCCCACTATATCATAACCTAGTTCACACAATTTGACTCTCGGTGTCAATTTCACAAACACCTTAAAGGCATCTTTTTATATAACATCTTTTATGCATTTCACAATTGTTAGGACAAATAATTATGTGAAACAGTAAATAACAAAGTGAAACTTTTCTTAATATGGAAGATGAGAAATATAAGTAATATGAGGTTTAATGTAATCTAGATGTTTTCTGCACACTTTGCATACACACACAGAGTCACACATATAATCAACAATTCTAAAAGTTACATGCAGTCAGAAGATTCATCAAAGCCTATTGATTTGGTCACCAACGATGATGGGATTGAGTCCCCTGGTTTAGTCATTCTTGTTGAATCTTTGGTTCGTGAAGGCCTCTATAATATCCATGTCTGTGCTCCTCAATCCTTCTGAGCTCTCAATGCTCTGCGCTGCTGAAATTGTTCTCATAGTGTTTTTTGCAACTGGGAAGCTCTTTGAGTACTCTAGCTCAAGGTTAGTTTTTCACAACGAGCTTTGGAAGGACTTTGGTGCTTGGATTGTTGTTTGGACTCTAGTACCTTTTCAATATCTACAACAAATAAGTTAGTTTTTCTTTCCTCTTTTGGTTTCTTTCCTCTTTTGGTGAAAAAAATGGAAACTTTCTTTGTTGTCATTAATTATAAAATGTTAGATCGCAAAGTGACGACTGGTTGCAGTTTTTGTTGTTTTGATTTTAATATTAGTATTCAACACGTAAGTTTCTCTGTGTTGCTCTCCCTCTTTCTTGGCGCTCTCATTCTCTCTTCCTTCTCCATAGCCTCCTCATTTCGGGTATGGTTCTTGATTAATCAGTCTCTTCTTCTTTGGTGTTTTCTAAGTTTTGTTGAGTTTTCTGAAATTTCTGTTCTTTATGGTTTTTTGCTTTTGATAGTAGCTTCTTTGTTTAATTTAGTGTTTAATGCTTTCTGGGTTTTATTATGTTGATTTCTTTGCATCTGATATTGTTGGGTTTATGTCAAGATTGAATTTTTATACTTAATGATCTTATGGTTTCAGATGTTTTGTGTTTCTACATGTTCTTTTTTTTCTTCTGGGTTTTTGTGTTTTGTATGGTTCAAAGTCGAATTCTTTGATGCTTTATTGCTCTCTTAGCATCTAGGTATTGGTACTTTTCTAAAGATAAAGAGATGATATATTTCGTTATATTTTAGTTTTAAAATAATTTTTAAAAGTCGAGTTATATTTTATTTTTATTTATTTATGTATGTATTGTAATTTTATTTACATAATGTTTTAATATTACCAGTTTTACTTCTTTACTCTTTAACCTGCATCACTATCTTATTGTCACATCTGTATGTGGGTTTACCGGAAACAACTTCTCTACTATGCAGAGGTAAGACCGCGTATTATCAGATCTTCCCAGACCTGCTTTATTGCTGGACTTCGGATTGAGTGTGATGATAATGATGATGATGACATGCAGTTACATCCCAAAGTGTTAACAAATATATCTGATTTCTTCATGGGACTACACAATTAGTTAGTGATTATTATGTTTGGTACAAGCAAAGTGACTATTAAAAGAGACAAATGAATGATGATCATCATAATTGTCATAACTAAATTAACTTCCATATTAACTATCATTACATGACTCAATCTTAAAGTTAAAGTGACCTTGGTCTCTGCTAAAGCCTTCACCAAATTGTCCAATTTCCTTACTAAAATATAGCACTACCATCTTCGTTTTATTGTTCAATAAAATAATGCCTATTTATCTTGCTATTAAATTCATCTAAAAGATTTCACAGTGCATAAAAAATCTATAAAATCAATAAAGGATTCACTTGTTGTAAAACAATTAATATTAGAATATGGAAATAACTTATTTGAAGCAAGAAACTACAATGTTCAAATTGAGAAATCACATGAATAATAGCATTAATAAAATCTTAATATTATTGTTTTGTAAATCTCATTCATTTTATACAATCCTACTAAAAAGGGATTGGAGTAATAAGTTTATATTTATAAGAATAATTTACATGTTACTAAAATCTAGATAGAATATATTGGTAAAATGTGAAGTTTGAATTTAAAAAGAAGATATATGGAGTTAGTATTTCTTTTTATACATAAATAAATTATTAAGACTATTAAAAACATTTTTTCCTTATGTTATATAATCTTAATAAAAAAGAGGTTTGGATAATAATTTTTGTTTAGTAAAGATTTTATTTATAAATATAATATATTACTAATAATTATTTATAGCTTAATATTTTTAATTTTATTACTATTTAAAAATTTATAAAATGTCTTGATGAAAGATTACGATAATGATTAACGTAGTATTTTAAATCGAGATCTTTGATATCCTAGTTAATATCGTAAAAAAAATTAAATTAAAAATAAATCAACTTTAAGAGGAAAATTTCATTTATGGCTCAGTTACATGCTTAAGAACCTTATAATGACTAAATTATCAGCCATTGAGAGAGTACTATATGATACCATTGCATCTTGTTATAACCTTAAGAACTCTCTGCTGGGATAACCATGAAGCATGGCAATAGATACTTCTCTGTTATGTCTATTCGTTAAAACACTAGCGGCTGGGGTTTTTCTTCTTGGGCATAAACTTCTTGTTGCTTTATGCTACGACACCATAATAAAAAAAGACAGTTAGTTGAAACACAAGGCCCGTCTGCAGCTGGAAGCTAACTAAAACGTGCTCTTAAGCCACACACTGGCTCTGGCCCTTTTCAAGTAATAGTGAAAGCTTCTGAAGACTGTTTTCTGAAGCACACCCCATGTGAGCACGCTGCCCTAGCGAGGTTTTGGATGTCAATGGTAGGGACGATTTGGCTTGAAAGAAAGAATCGACCTGGTCACTAGTATACTATACAGTCAAAACATTGGAAATCTAACTCCTAATCTCCTGTCCTAACTCTCTCTGCCTGTAAAATACAAGGTAAGATTTCCAGGCACTTTTGATGAAAGAGATGGCATAGAAGTTAGTACTGCGCAGGTTTACATTGTGGGGTACAACTCCACAACCCCTCTACCTGTCAGATAATTTTTTTAGGCGCCAACCCACAATCATACAAGATTTGCCTCATCCTCTTCTTTCAGTTCTCTTTCGGGCCACTATTATTTTCTTTGCGTTGTATTTTCCTACCTGACAAGACTTCCTGTTCCCGAAACTTTATAGAACTTGCACACCGACCTCCTTTTATAGCATTGTTAATCTTCCAATTTCCTTTTTGCATATTCCATTTACTGTTGTTAGGTTAATGACCAATAACAGAGCAAACAAGTACTAAAAGATCAGTCTTGCTTAACAGATAATAATGTCAAAGAATGGTCGAGGATACTTTGTAACGGACTTCTAACTTGCACTTGCCAATTGCTTGTGATTTTTGGGATTGTTGCAACTATTATCCGAGTTTCTTCTGGTCCACATGACTCTCCGCTCATCTGCTATCTAAAACTTCGCTACAGTAATCTAAAATTTCAGACTTAGTCGAAGATAAAAGGAAATGATTTGAGATAATCTAGTGGACATAAATGGATTTGCCTTGCATTTGAAAGAGATAGGAAAATGTGGAGGATAATAATTACCAATTCACCCCTACGGAAACTTGTCTCGTGTCGGTTGTGGACGAGTCTCAACTATCTAACGCAATTCACGTAGCGTTTAGGATTAACAACATGTTTCCGTAAACCTCTGAAAGTTTTTCCTCTTTGGACACGCATAGTCCTTCTCTATATCTACATACATTCTTTCTTTGATATTATTGTATATGTGGGCAGTTCAGTTTTGCTTGTATGGGGTCCTCCTACTCCCCATCACCCCCACGGCCACAGCTGCTCGAGCTAGCTAATCATCCACTTGCTTTTCTGATTGAATTTTACAGGGTGAGTAAAAGGAAAAGAGTCCACTGAGCAGGCTATAAGTCTCCACCAAGAAAATGATGAACAAACGTGTTCTCAAATAACTGGTCCTTTGCCCTTGGGAACCAAGCATTGAGTTGTCCGTTCCTTTTAAGAACAAAATATCCATAGTTTCTGGAGCAGTCGGCTGGATACGTACACATCATTTGCATATATGTTCTTAATTTCAGTTCCACCAACATAAAATCCTAACGACTTCTCAATGTTGGCCAATATACATGGTAACTAAAAAGGTGGCTGTCCCTTCTTTCCATTATTGATCACTAGTTAATAATGTTTTTACCTAACGCATTGAGCTACTCAGCTACCTTACGTTGGCACCCATTGATTATGTGCTGGGACAAGTGCATTGAAACAAAGTGCTGCAGAATTCAATTAGTTTGGTGTGGGGTACTGATGTTGTTGCTGTTCTAACTCGTTAGTTGTTGTACATACAATTGGGACCTTCTGCGCATGCATGTGAACGTATGGAAGGTCTAAGCCAGTAAGTCTTCAAAGTTTTTAACCTTTCTTCAGATGGGAAATTAAGATGGGATAACCATACTCGAGTATGTATGGTTATCGTGCAACTGCAAGCTTTTCTTTTCTTTTTCATTTAATAAAAACATATTTAGTTGAGCTATTATTTTTATTTTTAATTCTTCTAATTTTTATAACTTATGAAAATAATAAAAAATAAATTTTATGAAATATTTTAATTTTATAATTAAATTTAAACTTATTTTTGTATTTTTTGTATTTTATAATATTTTTATAAAAACAAATAACAAATATTTAATTATAAAAAATGGCATTAGTTTTAATAATTAAAATATAATAATCAATATCATTTATTAAATCGTTTACTTATTTAT
>JANSVA010000006.1:5958621-5989449 GCA_025504915.1 Erythroxylum reticulatum
ATTATATTTATCAATATATTTTTAATTATGTTATTATATTTACTAATAATTAAATTATTCATAATTCATATTAATAATTATTTTAGTTAATTAAATATACAATATTAAATTAAATTACTCATAATTCTTATTAATAATTAATATGTTAAATAATTTAACAATGTAAATTAGATTATGAAAAAACATAAACAGAACAAAATCACCTTTTTTAAGAAGTTAAAATCAAAAAATTAATAAAATTTGAAAATACAAACAAATTCGCCCTTAAGTGAACAGTCCTAATTGCTCGAAGAAAACAATACATCCATCTAATAACTTTTTCTCTCTTTTTCTTTTTTTCGAAATTAACTAATTCTATCATCTGTTGAAGGCAAGGTTGTGATTAGTGGTGTTCCTCGTCATCTCCGAGTTTCCGTTTCTAAGTAGAAGACACGTTATCAAGTGTTTTGATTGGCCTACAAACTCTGATCCAACCAATCACCAACCATCAAGGTTGCGGTTTCAGGTACGACCTCATGTACGGCATCTACTTGACACTTTGACGTCAGTTTCTCATTTCGCCGTGAATCCCACGCTCCTAATGCTCACGTATGTCAAACAAAGCCCCGCAAAAACTACCCGTGCCCTGAAACCAAGCACAGTCCTTATGTCTCAGTCAAACTCAGTCCACAGATACAAACACAACACTAACTACATCAAAGTTGGTAAGAAGTAAGAACAATAGAAATAAAAAAGAAACTCGGCACTTAAATACAGTACTGCAGAGTGCAGATACTAAAGTACATGCTAGAAACGAATCCAACCGGAACCCAGAACTCTTAAACCTACCTTTTTGGCAAAGTGATTGTTCTTATTACTTCATCGCAATATCTCTCTCTCTCTGTTTTGATACTGTGCTGGTCAAACCCCATTTTGTTGTCCAAGTCATGCTTTTGGCGGTGAATAATGTGTATGGTACATTTTCTACTGGATTTGAGGTGCAAGTTTAGGCATACAAGTGACAGAAATACACATGGAAGGTGAATCTGTTCAGGGCCTCCTTTGTCAAGAGAATGATACTTGCTGCCTTGATGAAGGAGCTGGAGATCATGAGATTGCATTCATGGATCTTCCACAGAATGGTGATTACTCTAATAGGGAAGGGGACTTAGAAATGTTGATTGAAAGAGAAACCAAATTTGGGTTTAAAGTGGATCAATCTGGTGTGTTTCAAAACTGGGTCAAATGTGCCCGCGTGGAAGCTATCGAATGGATTCTGAAAGTCAGTGTCTTGTTGATTCTTCTTTTTTCTTTTTTTTTTTTCCATCGAGTTCACCTATGGTTTAGAGTCTAAACCATTGTGAAGTTTAATTAGTTGCTTATTTTCCGGGGATTAATTAATGCAGAGTAGAGCAACCTTTGGATTTCGATTACAAACAGCTTATTTGTCCATGCTTTACCTTGATAGATTCCTGTCAAGACGGTCTATTGATGTAAGATGCTACTTGTTATGTTTTTCCTGAGTTTCTGTTTCATTACTTGCTAAGTTTTTTTATGTTTTTTATTTTCCTTTTTGTTCAATCATTTTCAGGGTGAGAAATTGTGGGCAGTTAGATTATTGTCAGTGGCATGCCTTTCTTTGGCTGCAAAGATGGAGGAGATAAAGATACCATCTTTGTCAGAATTCCAGATCGAAGACTATAATTTTGAGAACAAACTCATTCAACGAATGGAGCTGCTGGTACTAAGCACATTAGAATGGAAAATGATCTCTATTACACCTTTTTCTTTTCTTCACTACTTCATCGTTAAATGCTGCAAGGACGAATCGCCATCAAAGCTGATGTTACGTAGGACTGTCGGATTGATCTTGACTCTAATGAGAGGTAACCTTTCGGCGAATTGTTCTTTGTCATGTTGACAATGATTTTGTACATATTGATTCAACTGAATGAATGCAGAGATCAATTTGATAGATCATCGACCGTCTGCTATAGCAATTGCTGCCACCCTTGCAGCGTTAGATCAGGGTTTAACAAGGGTGGAATTGGAGTGTAAGATGACTTCCATCCTCTGTTCTCATTTTCTCGAAATTGTAAGTTCGAAACTTTGTTTGCTTGATCAGATTAAATGTTCAACTAACCAAAAAGAGTATAAAATTTGTTCAATGAACATGTAATCTACAGGAAGACGTGTTCAAGTGCTATGCTCTAATCCAAAGATTAGCAGCTGAAAATCTCAACTTGCCAAGGTCCGTCAGTTCGGTGGATATCCTGCCTACCCAACTCAAGCCAACGGATGTTTCCGGGAGTTCTTCGATTACTTCGGCTACTAGCGTTAAGAGAAAGGGGCTGGCTTCTGAAAATCCCGATCAAACCTACAAGTCACATGAGAAAAGACTTCGATAGGAAATTCTTTATGATTCGTTAATTTCGTCGTATATTTGATTGTCAGTTCACGGATATGATTGGAGTTGGTTGAAAAAGGTCTCCAAAACGAGCAGCCAAAGAAAGGAGAAAACAGAAAAGGAAAAGGGAAATAAAAAGCACAGACTTGAGTTCTATGTAAAAGCTGAGCTACAAGTGATGTGGAAGAGAACAGACCAAAAGAGCTCTTGAAGGCTGCTAACTTTGGCAAAATACTCGTTCGATTCTTTTCAAGCTTTCTTTCTGCTTTTGCACTACCTCTTGCAACCCTACCTTTTGATGGGATGCTTGGGATGCTTTCTTTGTGTATTTGAAAAGGCATTGATAGATATTATAAACTGAGGAAAACCAGGCAGGCTATGTTTGTGTGAGTGGGTAAAATCTGTGCTAAATGATGCCCACCAAGGCTAAAAAACTAAAAAACAAAGAAAAAGGGAAAATGAGTTGGATTTGTTTGAATGTTTTGGGCAGAGAGGGGATTGCTTTAGTCCCCAATGCGAATTTTTGTTGGCTAAAACATACTTTGCCAAATGGTCTACAAACAAACCCAAGGCATCGTATGTGGAATCCCAGAAAATTTATATATTGATTATAGAAATTCCTCTTGCCTTATGAGCGGTCCTCTTTGATGTCTTTATCCATTAACTAAGCTAAAAATCAATTACTACAATCATTTCCCATATGAAAATCAGCAACTATTAATGATTTCAAGTACTTGTCCTATATCCTATATCATATATCAGATTGCCTAAAGCCTAAGATACGGAGACATCAGATTAACGTCACATACTTTCATAACTAAGCAACTTTTTCCCCGAGGTCCAAGAAAGATCATTATCCTGTAGCCAATCCAGCAAAGAAGTACTAAGTACTCTGATGTCGGTACCCTCACTACTGCACAACTCCGCTAGGGCTGGTCGAGTGTATAGACTATAGACCTGGAAGCAACAACATGTCTTCCTGTATTGGCCGTAGGTTCTTGACCACATGCCTTGCTCTCTACCTGATGTTTTCAGGTGTGCATAATCAAATTACAATAACCATTTGATGCCATTAATGGTGCAAAACAACAGCATGTGTTCAGGTTCTTAGTACACAAGTAGAAATACCTATTACTTGTGTAAGGTAAAAGATACACTTTTGACCTAACTTTTTGACCATGGATAAGTTTAACCTTAACATTTGAGAATAATTATAATTTTAATATTTAGAAAATGTTAAAATTAAATCTCATTATAACCTATTATAATAGAAAATTTAATCCCTCTATTAAATATTTGATCAACACTAATTTGATATTTTTATCAATTTTTATTTTGCTTTGTACATTGTTATGTCACTTAATGACAAAGTGGGCCTTTTTTAAAAAAAAATATAAAAATATTATTTTATTAATTGTAGGACCACTCTTTTATTTAATCTGCTGAAGAAGTTCATTCGCCTCCCACTCCCTCCCCACCATCGCCTCCATCCACCACCTTCACCACCTCCTCCAGCATCCCCTTCTCCCTCACCTTCGTCGACGCCTTCTTCACTCCCCTGAGTGTCGTCTCCTCCTAGAAACACTCATCTCCTCCTAGAACTACTTGTTACAGGTCTTATGGGAAAACCATACCTAAAAACTATCTTCTCTATCATAGTTATGTGCAACTCCTTCTGTGTTGTTGGTTCCTCATGAAACCCCTTCTCTTGGAACATTACCATGAATCGACAAATGATGTCCTTATTACTCCATATCCTTGCCATTTTACCTTCAGGAACTTCTTGCACTCGTAGGCTTCTTGCACTATCTAACTCCATTGCTTACCTAAGCCAACAAAACTTCATACTATCCTTTTGATAATTGAATACAATGTCGTCCAAACTCGACAACCATTGTACCCCCAGCAACATGTCATTTTCTCCAATATCTAACACCAAGACATCAGTACAAAACTCCTTACCACCCATCTACTATGTCAAGTTTTGACATATTTGATTACAACTCAATCTCATACCTCCTCCTACCATAAATGACACTGCTCTTACTAGATCCAATTATGGGCCTAACCTTCTTATTAACTTTTTATCAACAAAATTATTGGTGATGCACCATCTACTAAAATGTGAATGGTTATCTCATCTATTACGCCTTGTACCTTAACCTGTTGAAATTTTGCCAAAGTAACTCCAAACATTGCCTACAAAGAAATGCTCGGTTGTGCTTCTTCATCCTCTACATTGGGCTTCTTTACCTTTTCCTCTTCTTAAACCACATACAACTGCAGCATCGGGGTTTTACACTTATGGCCTTGGACATACTTTTCGTCACACCAAAAGCATAATTCTTTGTCCCTACGATCATCCAACTCCTTACTGGAAGTAGTTTTACTCCATCTCGACCCCTTGTCTCCCTTAGAAATTGTTGGATGAGGTGTTGATGGTAAACCTGGAGATTTCAACATATTCAAAGAACTCCCCATTAGATACGACCCCCTTGGTTGATTTATAATCATTCCACCGTAATATTGCATTACCATTTCATGTTTCCTTGCCAACTTATAGGCTTGCTGCAACATTTTAGGACTCTATAACCTTACCGGATACTCTATCTCCACCTTCAGTCCCTTTAAAAATAAGCTCACCAATTAGTAGTATGCGGACGTGAGTTCTCTCACCCTTGGTGATTTTTCTCCTAGGCACCACATACCTTACAACCACCATACGCTCAACTCTAACCTGCATCTAGTGAACTGAGATTGAAATTTGTGTCGACATCGAAGATTGAAAATTGTAGGGTTAAACATTGCCAAGCTCCTCGGGTTCGGAATATGGACAAGAAGAAGAAGACACCTCATAAAGGCAGAGACATTATGGTAAATTGTGTTATGGGTTTACAGGTGAAGTAAGTACGAAGTGTTATCCTCCGACGAAATAGGCCGATACGCAGAATACTGTGGAGGTCACAAGGAAGTGAACATGGCTTTGGGAGTAAGCAGAGATGGAGCAACAAGAGCAATACAGAAAGGCAGGATTTAAGGCAATGTGGAGGCGAAGAAAAATAATCAGTTGATAATGAAAGCAGCAGATGAGTCCAATGTTGGTGTCTGTAGACATGAACAGATGAGGGGAAACAGGGAAAAGAGGGAAAGACTAGAGCATTCGGGTTTCGAAAACAGGGAAGGTAAGTTATCGAATAAGACCAAAAATGTGGATTCTGGGGTCTTGCGTATTAAAGAGCTAGGGGATGAGGATGCATCCACAACTGATGAGGATACAGATGGGGAGAATGTAAACACAAAAGCATTGGGTTCAAAGGATGAGAAACCCACCTCGAAGGTGCTCGATAGAATGTCAGAACTAACCTCAGGCAAGAATGATGAAGGTAACACTAAACCTCCTTATGTCAGTCTATTCAAGAACAACATAGAGATGAAACATGGGATGCAGCTAAACTTTGTCCAAGTAGACGAGGAAGTTACCATGGAGGAAGAGGATATAACAGAAATTGAGCAAGCATGGGAATACTGCTTTGTGGGTTGTTTCATAGGGAGATTCCTAGGGATGAAGGCTCTTAAAGGGCAAATAGCGAAATAGAATGTACAGTGTAAGATTCTGCTTTATGCTCAGGGTTGGATGATTTTCCAAGTTGATACAAAAGAGGATCGAACCAATGTATTGGCAAGAAGTCTGTATATAGTGTATGGGAGAACTCTACTACTAAAGAAACTATCCCAAAGCTTTACATTTGAATACAAAGATTTCATGGAAGTTACAATATGGGTGCAGCTGTCAAATATACCATTGAAATTGTGGAATGAAAGAGGGCTCTCTAAGTTTGGTTCTCGAATTTGAAAGCCTACATGCATGGACAAGGTCACCAGCAACAAGTCCCAAATAGGCTATGCAAGAATACTAGTTGAAGTTGATGTATCCAAAATACGTGTGACAAATTTCGAAGTGAAAATTCCAAGAGGCTCAAAATACACTCAATTGGTACTTTATGAGACCTGCCTTAATTACTGCTGCCATTGTAAAAAATTTGGACACAACCCTTTGATTGTAAGAGCAAAAACAAGAAGAAACAGAAGAGGGATACTACAACTACAAAAGAGAATGAAAGTGGTGGGGAAGAAAGTTAGAGGAATCAATCAAATCAGGAAAAGGAAAGGGGTATATTTGAAATATCTAAAGCTTGGGGACCAAGAAAAAATTCCTACCAAGGAGGGAGATCAACAATTGCAGAAGGAAACTTGTATTGATGGAAGGGGAAATAGGAAAGAGATCACTAAATTAAGGGAACAAAAGGATCAATCTCGGATGGTCTCCAGAAACGGGCATGAGGGGGCATTGCAGAAGGTACAAAATTACAGGAATGAAACAAAGAAAAGGCAGTCATAACACAAACAAATAGGGCTGGAAGTGAGAAAAGGAATACCAAGCAAGTGGGCAGTAATAGGGAGGAAGTAGGTAGGAGTAACAGCGAAGATCTAAGGAGAACAAGATGGGGGAGGGCTCCCCTAGCTGAAAAATGAAGTTACTTTCATAGAATGTACGAGGCCTAAACAAGGCCTTGAGACAACATAGTGTTGTCAACATCATGAGATAACACAATTGTAAGTTTGCTTGTTTACTAGAAACTAAATTATCTATTGATGGCCTGAATAAGATGATGAGAAATAGATTTGGAGGATGGGAATGTTGTCATAACTTTGGTTCTATCCCTAGAGGCAGAATGTGTAGTATATGGGATCCCACTTTCTATAAATGTTAGGTTTTGGAGATTGGAGACTAGTACATTCATGCTAGAATTCAATGTAGCATATCACAGTTCACCTATTCAATCTCATTTTTGTATGGTCTATATAGTGTCACCAAAAGAAAGGAGCTTTGGTAGAAACTAAAGGGAGTAAATATGGATCTAGTGAGGCCTTGGATAATATTGGGTGATTTTAATTATGTTTGTGCAGCAAGAGAGGCACTAGGATGTCAGCTCCCTTTGGCCTACTTACTTAAATATCTACTGGATTTCAAATTGATGTTAGGATTGGAGGATGCTCCAAGTAAGGGGAATTTTAAACTTGGAACAAAAACCAATTATGGGCTAAACTTGATAGAATACTTCTGAACCAAGCATGGGACTCTTTGGGGTATTATTTCCTTACACACTTTATGGAAATGAGGGTAGAATCTGATCACTGCCCATTACTTGTGGACATCAAACGAATGGGACAGCTAAGTAAGAAACCCTTCAAGTTCTTCAATATACGGCTGAAACATCCTTAGATATGGGACATTATAGACAGTAGATGGGAGAGGATAGTGGAGGAAACAACCCAATTTGCCCTGTGTAGGAAACTAAAGGAGTTAAAATACTCTCCGAAATCTCTAAACTCCGAGGGATATCGGAATATTTCTGCCAAGGTTAGGAACGCACAAGAGGCTTTTCAAACAGCTTATAAGACGTCCCTAAACATGCCTGATGACCTTGAATTGAACCAAGAGGTATAGACTAAAAGGAAGCATGTTGACTTTGCTACTAGAAGCAGAAAGACTGTTTTTCCAACAAAAAGCCAAATGCACACATCTTATAGAGGCTAATAAAATCACTAAATACTTCCATGAAGTAGTGAGGAAAAGAAGGCAACATAACACAATTTCCCATATCATTAGGGAAGATGGAAATGCAACTACCTCAATGGAAGAAGTGGTAAGTTGCTGCCTGAAATTTTACCAGGACCTCTTAGGACCAACATCACCTCTACACAGTCTAGATGTAGATGTTGTTAGGAGTGGAATGGTCCTGGATGAGCAAGCACGGGGAACATTGGATGCTCCATTCTGTGACGAGGAAATTAAGAGGGTCATGTTTGACATAGGAGATGACAAAGCCCTAAGGCCAGATGGCTACACTTCTGCCTTCTTTAAACAACATTGGGAAAGGGTAGGGCCAGATGTAATAGCAGCGGTGAAGGAGTTTTTTTCATCTAGCAAACTATTGAAACAGATCAACCACTCCATCATTACTCTTATTTCGAAGACCACTGTTGCATCAAAAGTAACAGATTTTAGACCTATTGCTTACCTAAATGTTGTCTACAATGTGATCACTAAAATACTGAGCGTATGATGAAGGTGGTGGGGAAAATAGTGGATTCAGTATAGGTGGCCTTTGTACCAAGGAGAAACATGCTAGAAAATGTATTTCTTTCCCAGGAACTTATAAGGGGTCATACAAGGAAGAGGATATCACCAAGATGTATGATAAAAGTAGATATTACAAAAGCCTATGATATGGTTGCATGGGATTTTATTGAGAACATGATGACAAGTTTGGGTTTCCTACAAAATTCACATATTGGGTCATGGAATGTGTGAAAACCACTTCTTGCTCGATCTCACTAAATGGAATGTTCAAAGGCCGAAGGAGACTAAGACAAGGTGACCCAATGTCACCCACATTATTTCTACTACGGCTGGAGTATCTCTCAAGGCTATTAAGAAATAGAACAGCAACTCCCTAATTCCATTTCCATCCGAAGTGTAAACATCTAGGTATTACCCACTTTGCTTTTGTGGATGACCTTATGCTATTTTATAAAGGTGATCAAGCTTCTATAAGCATTATAGTAAATGCACTGACTGAATTGGAAAAGGTGGCAGGACTGAAGGTGAATGTGTCAAAGTCTAGTATATACATAGTAGGGGTAGATGGATATGAGAGGGAGACCTTAAGGCAAATGGTGGAGTATCCCTTAAGGGAGTTTCCTGTCCATTATTTGGGGATCCTATGGGCACCTATGAAAGTTTCGTTGGCTTAGTTTTTAGTTCTTATTGAATATGTTGAAAGTTATCTCAACTCTTAGAAGGGCCACTCCCTTTCATATGCTGGTATAATTGAGCTCATAAACTCTGTCATTCAATAAGTGCTTTCATTTTGGCTCCAAGCATTCCCTATACCTACTACCATCCTGGACAAACTAACCTCCATTTGAAGACTGTTATTATGGGGTGGAAGGCACTTTAGAGTGGCATGGGAAAATTTATGCGCTCCAAAAGATGAAGGGGGTCTAGCACTGAAAAATTGTAAGAAATGGAACAATGCATTGTTAGCTAAAGTATGATGGAATATTTATGCTAAAGCTGACTCACTATAGGTAAAGTGGATACATGAAGAATATTTGAGGGACACATCAATTTGGGGCATCCCGTAGTCGTAACTCACCACTATTGAAAAAACTGGAATGGATTCGATATAAGTTGGTAGACAAATTGGGAGGCCGAAGAGAAGTAGTCCATGGCATGCAAAAGATATGTGTAAATGGAACTCCTTCATCACAGAAAATCTATGAACTAATGCGAGTCAAGCATACAAGGAGACCATGGATGACTTTTATGTGGAAGCAATACATACCTCCAAAATTCTCCTTCATTACATGGCTAAGTCTTTGGAATAGACTACTAACAAGGGATAATCTAAACTTTCTAGAGATTGAAAGAACATGCGGCTTATGTAATGTAGAAATAGAAACTATTGACTATTTGTTTTTCAAGTGTGCTTTTACAGGTGAAGTTTGGAAGGCAGCTCGAACATGGCTAGGATTGACCCACACTATGCCCTCGCTAACAAGTTCCATCAAATGGATCTGAAAAGACTACACTGGAGCACGTCTCAGAAGTAAAGCTGCTAGACTTGCATTTATGAGCAGCATATACATGACATGGAAGACTAGGAATATCATACAGCTAAAGTTTGCATCTGTTACGAGCCTAGATGTAGTTATCAAAATCAAAATAGCTGTGTATAGAATATTATATAGACTATACCCCATGGATCTTATAACATTTGGATGGCTCGTATGTATTGGGAAACTTGATGTATGTTTTGGTTATAGCCTCTTTTTGAATGTATTGGGGAATATGATGTAATTTGATTATAGCCTGTTCAGTTGTATTGGGGAATTGGAAGAACTTGATGTAGATTCTGGTTCACACTTTTGATCGAGTTATGCCCTAAAGATCTATGTATATATAATTTTATGCAATATGCTATTTACCTTGTATAAAAAAAAAAGAATAAGTACACTAAATAGGGTTCAGGCATCACCACTTATTGAGATAACACATCAAATTCAGCACAATATTCTTTCACTATTCCCCTCTATTTTAAATCCTTTAATTCCCCTATAGGATCTTCAAAAGCCACTTTTTCAAATCTTTGCTCCAACGCCAAAAGATACTCCCCCCAAGTTGGTGGTTCCCTCGTTAATTTGTTACATATGTATAGCTCATATCATGCTAACGTCTCCCCTTCTAGATACATGATCGCCATGCTCACTTCCAATTCTGTGGGTATGCAATCCAAGATGAAAAACTATTCACATTTACACTTGAACACTCATATTCGCAGATTATCTCCTTTAAACACTGGTAACTCAATTTTGCTACATTTTATGAGAACGAAGTAGTGCCCTCCATAAAAACCATCTCCATTACTAACCTCTGGTCCCCTTTATTCCACATTTGTTCTTGTTCTATGTTCATTTTCATCCTTTTGAAATAACTAACAAATCCATTCTTTCATTTCTTGCATGCTTCTTTCATTCCTCATTTCTAGCTCCTGCATCTGGTTGCGTAAGCCTTCCTCTAGTCAACACTATTCTTGTCCTCTCATCCCCTCATCCATTACTCAGCATGAACTATATGTAAAATCAAGTTCTCTGATACCCATTGTTAGAGGTTTTGTGGGAGAACCAACCCTTTAAGGTAGCTTTTGGGGTTAGTTCTCCCATAAGACCTGTAACACTACTCTGCCTCCTCCCAATTCTAGAACTTTGCCACTGCCCTCGTCGTATAGAACTTTAGGCCTACGTTCACCGCCCTCATCATCACCAAATTCATCGTCACGATGACCTCACGGAGTAATACTGGGCATAGCTGTTGGGGCAGTGGCGATTTTGGTAGTGCTGAGTTTGTTGTGTATTTTTTGCAAGAAGAGACCCAAACGTGACGATGAAGATGCCTACTATATGCCTCCACCACCTTCCTCTCTAATAATGATTTGATTTTTCACGACCTAGTTGCACGTATTAATCTAGTTACATAAGCTTTTTATTTTTCATAGTCAAAGGATTGATTTTTGGCATTTTAGATTTGTCTTTTTTGGTGGGATTTCATTGATTAGAAGTGGCATTGCTTGAATGGAAGCACTCTGCAGTTGAAATAAAAACGTTGTAGATTTGGAAAATGATTGTTTGGGTGGATGTGTTTATAGTTTATGTTCTGTTTGTATGTAACACGTAGAATAAGCTTCAACTGTGAAGTCAGGACATGTAAACTCTATAATGTTTTTGAACTTTTAATGATCCTTCATGAGGATTGAAACTTGATTTTTTGACTTTGATGAGTTACATGCTCCCTTTTGATTGCTAATGTGGATTTTAGCTTAGTTGCTCACTTTCTAGCAAATTGTTATCTGCTTAAGTGTCAGATGACCCATATGTTGGTGGTGGCCGACAGCATTAGCAGTATTGGCAACAAAATGCTCCTTCACATCCTGATGTTATATCAACAATGCCAAAGCCCATTCCCCAACCACCAGTTACTTGCATCGAGATTGCAAAATCCTCCTGAACAGCACCCGTTTCCATAACCACCACCTCCACCACCTTTCATGAGCAGCAGTGGTGGCTTCGGTTCCAATTATTCAGGGTCTGAATACCCACTTCCCCCAACTTCTTCAGCATTGCTTTGGGTTTCTTAAAGAGTACATTTACATATGAGGAATTAGCGATGGCAACAGATAGCTTCTCAAATGCAAATCTCCTCAGTCAAAGTGGTTTTGGGTATTGTGCACAAAGATGTCCTTCGAAACAGGAAAAGTAGTAATTATAGTAGGAACTTTTCTGGATAAAATATATGCTTCTTAAATGGAATCTTGACACACTCATATCATATGTTTTGGTTAACCTATCATGGTCATTCTATACTTGTTTCATTATTCAGAGGTCTGAATTAGATTTTAATAGTACATATGATGTGAGCAGGAGTCAGGATCACCATGTAGATGGTGTGCGTGATGAGGGCAAGCTTGTCATTCCGGTTAGACCTGTGTCTAGAGTTAGGACTGAGAGATTCAAGGAGGCTTTCTATGCTCATGTGGGCCAATTTGTGAAGAGGATGGAGTGTACCAAGCCTATTGAAGGAGAGCTATCTAAATCACATCCCAAATTGATTCATTTATCTCAAATCCTTAGATTGGACTCACTTGGGACTTGAAGACCATTGTATTCACTTAAATCCAAGAGGAGAGACACGCCTATGATCAGACTTAGGAGCTCATTGGACCAAGTCTAGGCGTGTTTTTATTTTGGACTTGTTTTAAGTTATATTTATTTTGGGCTTTCGTATATTATTTAGCCCAATTCTTTTATTATTTGACCCAGGTATAAATACCCTCTTTAGGGTTAAGGAAACATAACTTGATCGTATTGTTTTCTGTGAGTCGTCAGACATCATGAGAGGAGAAAACTCTCTTGTTCTTTTCATTTCAACTTAGGAATTGAACATCACTTATCAACTGAATCAGATTGTGGTGTGATTTTGATCCTAACAACTTTCTTGGTTTGCTCTTCGCGTTGCTCGAGACAAGTTCATCGTGAGGTCTAGTAGTTAAATTTGAAACCCTACGTATTAGATTTCATTCTAGTTAGTTTGAATCTGTCATCTTCTTCTTTGCTTGAATCCAAACTTTTCGATCTTTCAATTCTGTAGTGTGAGATACATCCAATTATCATCGGCTCATCAATTCAGGTGTGATTTAACTTTTGACCTAGAGTTTCAATCTTTCTTCTTATTTTTATTTTAATTAGGATTTTCAACTATTTATTGAAACTTTTGACTTATATCAAAAAATGTCGAAAAAATGAAAAAAAATCTGAAAAAGAAAAAATCCGAAAAAATGAAAGAGTCAAAAAATCTGAAAAAATCTGAAAAAAAAGAAAAGGTTAGAAAAAAAGTCAAAAATTTTCCAAAAAATCGAAAAAAACATTTCTTCTTTTGTTTTCTTTGTTTCATCATACGCATACTTGCTAGTTGGTTCAAATTTTTGATTCTTTCGATCAGTTGATAATTGGTTTCGAGTGGTGAATTGAATTTCAGAGGAGATTGAGTAATAAAAGGCAAGAGTGTGTGAGCTTATTTGAGGAAGTCATTGTCGTGACTTAAAAACGAGGGGAGTGACATCATTTGAGTGAAACACGTGAGGGAGTGTATGAGATTGCTTATCACTAACCTTGTTTTGCAAGTATATCATTTTATTTACAACGTCACAGGGAGGTAGTATTGATGACAACCAAGGGGAAGATGCAAATATCACTTTCACTTTGAGAGCCATGCAGCAACAATTTGAGAAGTTCAATTTAGCCTTAAATGAGGTTAAGGGACAAATGGATGAGCTCAGACAAGGGAGACGCGAGGAACCTTAAGGCAGGCGTGCAGGTGTACGTCAGTAGCAACCACTATCTCGTAGACCACCACCTTGGTATGAGCCAGAGGAGGATGACTTTGAGGAGGAGGAGGAGTTTGAGGTCACAGACCTATGACAGCTCAGAGAGTTGAGCCATTTAACAAGAGAGATGGAGACCTCAAATCCACCACGATGCAGATCCCAGTCTTCAAAGGAGGGAATGATGTAGAGGCTTACTTGGAGTAGGAAAGGAAGGTGGACTTAGTTTTTGAGTGCCACAATTTTTCTTAAGATAAAAAGGTAAAGGTAGTTATTATTGAATTTACAGATTATGCAATAATATGGTGGGATCAGTTGGTGACATCCAGGAGGAGAAATGGAGAGGTTCCAATTACTACTTGGGACGATATGAAGGCATGCATGAGGAAGCGGTTTGTGCCTTTTTACTATTACAAGGAGATGCACCAGAAACTTTAAAGACTCACTCAGGGGTCTAAATCAGTGGAGGACTACCACAAGGAAATGGAGGTGGCTATGATCCGAGCTAACATAGAGGAGGACTCAGAGGCTACAATGGCCATATTTTTTAGTGGACTTAATAGGAAGATATCCAATGTTGTGGAGTTGTAAAACTACTTAGAGATTGAGGACATGGTGAACAAGGCTATAAGGGTGGAGAGATAGCTCAAAGTTAGAATGACAGCGAGGAGTGGAGCAAGCTCTAGCTACTCATGGAACTTTAAATGGCCTAGAAAGGAGGAGAAGTTCAAGGACAAAGGAGTGGACTTCAAGGAAGCTCCTAAGAAGCCGATTGGGGATTTGAACAGAAAGGCACTTCCAACACCCAAGCTACTTCTAGTAAACATTCATCTATAAAATGTTTTAAATGCTTGGGTACTGGTCATATTGCATCTCAATGTCCAAATAAGAAAGTCATGATTATGAGGGATAATGGGATGATTGATTCGAAGGATAGTGGTAGTAAATCAGAGTTTATTGTTGATAATGATTTTGAGGATGATAGTTGCTTTGAGAGAGCTGTTACAGGGGAAGCATTAGTAGTTAGGAGGGTACTGAGTGCTAGGGCCACAGATGAGGTTGTAGATCAGAGAGAAAATCTTTTCCATTCGAGGTGTTTAGTTGGTGGAAAAGTATGCAATTTGATCATTGATGGGGGTAGTTGCACTAATGCAGCTACTTGGACTATGGTACAGAAATTGGGTTTGACATATAGGAAACATCCGGAGCTATACAATTTACAGTGGTTCAATGATAATGGGTGTGAAGGTGACTAGGCAAGTTGTAATGTCATTTTCAGTGGTGAGATATGAGGATGAGGTGTTATGTGATGTGGTACCAATGGAGACTGGTCATATGTTACTTGGGAGACCTTGACAGTTTGACAAAAGGGTAGCACATGATGGGTATGCCAATAGGTACTCCTTTAAGTTTAAGGGTAATAATTTCATTATACTACCTTTATCATCTCATGAATTGTACCTGGACTAGATAAAAGCAAATAATAGTAAGGAGGGTTCGGGTAATGAGAAGAAAAAAAGTGAAGAGAGAAAAGAGACCCAAAAGAAAAATGAGTTTCGCCCAATGGTGAGTAACTGCACAAGTGAGAAAAAAAGTGAGATGTGCAAGAGAGAAGAGCTCGGAAAGAGAAAAGAAGAGAGAAAAGTGAGCTTGTTTGCTAAGGGAAAATACTTGAGGAGAGTAACTGGAGAGAAAAGAGCACTAGTGGTGGTGAGATACAGAGAGTGTTTAATTCCTAACACTAACCCTCTTGATGTTTTGCATAGTATTTTTGCTTTGGATCCTAGGGGTGATGGTCCATTCCAGGTATTAGAAAAGATAAATGACAATGCCTACAAGTTTGACCTACCAGGTGAGTATTATGTTTCTGCAACTTTTAATATTACTGATCTTTCTCCTTTTGATATGGATTTAGATTCGAGGATGAATCTTCTTGAGGAGGGAGTGACTGATGTGAACAAGAGTAAGGATCACCACGGAGATGGTGTGCGTGATGGGGCAAGCTTGTCATTCCAATTGGACCTATGTCCAGACCTAGGATCGAGAGATTCAATGAGACTTTCTATGCGTATATGGGCCAATTTGTGGAGAAGATGGAATGCAGCAAGCCTATTGGAGGAGAGTTATCTAAATTACATCCCAAATTGATTCATTTATCTCAAATCCTTAGATTTGACTCACTTGGGACTTGAAGACCATTGTATTTACTTAAGCCCAAGAGGAGAGACGCGCCTATGATCAGACTTGGGAGCGCGTTGGACCAGTCCTAGAAGTGTTTTTATTATTGTATTTTGGACTTGTTTTAAGTTATATTTATTTTAGGCTTTCATATATTATTTAGCCCAAGTATTTTATTATTTGACCTAGGTATAAATACCCTCTTTAGGGTTAGGGAAACAGAACTTGATCATATTGTTTTTTGTGAGCCGTCAGCCGTCTTGAGAGGAGAAAACCCTCTTGTTCTTTTCAACTTAGGAATTGAACATCACTTATCAACTGAATCAAATCGTGGTGTGATTTTGATCCTAACAACTTTCTTGGTTTGTTCTTTACCTATTATCTAGGTTGCTCGAGACAAGTTCTTCGTGAGGTCTAGTAGGTAAATTTGAAACCCTACGTATTAGATTTAATTCTAGTTAGTTTGAATCTGTCATCTTCTTCTTTACTTGAATTTGAACTTTTCGAACTAGCTAGAATTAAATCTGATATGCAGGGTTTCAAATTTACCTACTAGACCTTACGAAGAACTTGTCTCAAGCAACCTAGATAATGGGTAAAAATAAACGAACAAAGTTGTTAGGATCAAAATCATGTCACAATCTGATTCAGTTGATAAGTGATGTTCAATTCCTAAGTTGAAAAGAACAAGAGGGTTTTCTCCTCTCAAGATGGCCGATGACTCATAGAAAACAATATGATCAAGTTGTGTTTCCCTAACCTTAAAGAGGGTATTTATACCCAAGTCAAATAATAAAAGACTTAGGCTAAATAATATATGAAGGCTCAAAATAAATATAACTTAAAACAAGTCCAAAATAAAATAATAAAAACACGCCTAGGCCCAGTCCAACGCACTCCCAAGTCTAATCATAGGCACGTCTCTCCTTTTGGGCTTAAGTGAATACAATGGTCTTCAAGTCTTAAGTAAGTCAAATCCAAAGAATTGAGATAAATGAATCAATTTGGGATGTGATTCAGATAACTCTCCTCCAATAGGCTTGGTGCACTCCATCCTCTCCACAAATTAGTCCAAATGCACATAGAGAGTCTCCTTGAATCTCTTGGTCGTAGTTCTGGATATAGGTTCAACTAGAATGACAAGCTTGCCCCCATCATGAACACCATCTCCATGGTGATCCTTACTCCTGCTCACATCAACATGTTACTGTGATTGACTTTAGGCTCGGCCCCTACTGTTACTTAGGTCGTTTCTCTTAAAAGGAAAAGGAAAATGGGAAGTAGCTCTCCTTTTTGATATTTTCTTAACCTAGAAACTGTTAAGAACAACCATGTTAAATGGTCGTCGATGAGCTACCGAAGAAAAGCCTAAAAGAGGTCTAACAGTAAACAAAGTAAAACAATCCCCTACAAAGGCTTACCCCATCAAATTGGCTTCCAAGCGTTCTTCCTTTCTGTTTTTCACGTACAATAATAAGTTGACAAACTTTTGACGCTTAACTGGGGCTTATTGTGACTTTGAAACACAACCGTCCAAGTGGGTAGCTGTAAGAAAAATGTACTAAAGCCTTTGTTTATGTTAAGATATATGGTATATATCTTATTATTAAATTTTGGCATTTTTGGATAATTGGACCTAGCAAATGATTCACTTTCACATCTAAATTGATTGAATTTAAATTGGGTACGGCTAGCTTGTTGGATTTTTGGATAATGGTTCAGTTGTGATAAATTTTTATTTTAAATGGAACTCTTAGTTGAAGTGGGACTCTCAATACTTGAAGGATTGTGCACATCTCCTATCTACTATTGATGTCTATCTCTAACGTAAGTGTGTTATGATAGAGTTAAGGTTAATTTCTAATGTAATTGTGTGATAACAGAAGAGTAGTGTGTGTGTGGTACTTGGAGGAACGTGCGTGCATTAATTGTCAATAAATGTGTGGCATAGTCATATGTGTGGGCATTAATTACATATGAAAGAAACTAAGCGTACGTGGGTGTGGTAGAGATGGATTTGGCGTTGGTTTAATGAAAAGTGGTGTGCACATCTCCTAATGATTGATGAAGTCTATCAAAATACGTACGTAGAGAAACCAACTAAATGGATGTGATGCATACATCTTTGATTTATAATAGAAGTCTATTAAAAAATACGCAAGCTGAAGAAACTAAGTTGGTGGTGTGCGGCAAATAGAAGGTGTATGCGTGTGTGACTGAAGCAGTAAGTGTTATGTGTCTATGAACAAAGAGAACATGGCTTGCGGTGCACATCACGAAACCAGTTGAATATCATGTCCTTACCGGGAGCTACGGTACTGTTGTGCTTATGTATGGAAACAGCTGAATAACTTGTCTTTTGTGTGAGCAACAGTGAAATTGATTTGTGAGCAAGGGTTGGCGCAGCAAAAGTTTTAATTATTGAATATACTGAAGTGAATTGTGGGTGTTCAAAAACCGTGGCTGAGAGTGTGAGTTGATGAAGCAGTGAAGTCATCTACGTGAAGAGGGCGCTAGTGATAAATTGACTAAGCATTGCAACATATTTTTGTGTAAAAAGAATCAACTATGGTGAAGAGGTTCAGCTTGATTATTTTGAGAAGATAAAATCACAGGGAAGTCTTTCTTTTATCTTAAGTGTTTTCTGTTTTTATTCTTAGTTGATTCATCACTTGAGTTATTTGTTCATTGTTCTTTTGTTAAAAAATTGTTTGAGAAAATCTTCTGTCGAGGTTAGTACGAAACAATCGTACTATTGAGTGTGAAATTCTTTCACGAGAACTGAAATTGAAAAATAGTGTCAATGATTGAGTAGTATCGGCTCAGTAAAGCCTTAAGTAAATCTATTGTACTTTCATGAAAGTCTTAAGTTGGGTAAGAACTTTGCAAACGTAAACAAGATGTGCCAAACTGTGTCACCAAATTTTTGGTGTTTTTATTATTTCGATTTTGCTTGTTTTTATTTTGTTGATATCAAAAAAATTTACGAAAAATTTGCAAAACAACTAACCCTTCGAATTTTTTGTTTCCAATACAATCAATATGGTAAAATGTAGCGTCAAATAAAGATGACAAAGACGTCTTACAGTTCAATGCAACTATGCACATTTTCTCGCGGCACCAGTGGCTCGGGGAGCCAATTTAAAGTGCAGAAAAGATGTCTATTTATGGTTGAGCACTAACCTCAGCATGAAAGCGCGGGGAGAGAGACAAACTTGAATCTGCATATTAGCTTTATTAGTGAGAATCTAACAAAAAGGTTCGGGCTAAGTCTTGCTCTGGAAAGTGTATTTACGTATATTTCATATATCATCTCTCTTCCATTCTTTTTCAGTTGGCATTTTTCACCCTTCAGCAAATTTAAACGACCAACACAAAGCTTTTTCACATATCCCATTCCCATGCTAAAGTTATTGCTACAGCATTAGAAATTTGGAAGAACAAAAAGGAAACAAAATTTCAATATCAAACTACCTGTCTCAGTTTTGAAACCTATATTCCAAACGAAAATTACAAGTTAATATCAAAGTTTTGAAGAATGTTCTACTTCTAGTCATCATTTCATCTATCACACTATTTGAAGCCATCTTAACCCACAAGTTGCCAGTGGTTCAAACAATTTTCATGGTCAGAAGCTTCCATAGAATAACTCATTCACACACTCGTGGGTGGGAAATGCACCTGTTACTTTCGCAAAGGGCTTCAGTTGGATCCCACAGGAATCATCTTTAGAACAGCTGCAATAGGCATGCCAAGGAAGCCAAGGAAGATGCTAACAAACCATTGCTTCAAACTGAGAGGACTTGTGTTTGCAAATGCACCGAGGAACTCAACAATTATAATCTGAAAGATGACAGTGCAAGTAAGTACGGCCACAAACACATAATTCTTCAATATTCCTTCGAACACATTAATCTTTTCCATCTCTCTGGAGCTTATCTCGTTAAAAACCTGAAGCATGAGGATGACAAGATTAGAGTCAGCTATAGCCCACATAAGCTGGCAAAAATCCACGAATAGTTGCTTTCATGAATTATTTGTTAGCTTATAAAGCTAATATCATACTCCTAGAATAATTTATAATATTCTCTGATGTCCCGGACAAATTGCCCTCAAAAAAGCATTAGGAATCATGTAATATTCTGATGATCAAAATATCTAGCATATCCTTTTCACTTATAACTAGGTAATAGCAAATGGGAACGAGAAGATGTCACCTGACAGAAGACGAATGAGTTGAAAATGAGGGTGTTTAGAATCAAGTCGGAACCTGGGCCATCAAGATTAAAGACTGCCTTTCCTCTCGTCTGAAGATACCATATGATTACAAATTGATACAAAGACTGACCCAGAATATTCCTCCACATGATATTACTGATGAAGTTCCCTTTCCTACCAACAGGGGATCTCTTCATCAAATCATCATTAGGAGGTTCTGTGGCCAATGCCAATGCTCCTAGAGTGTCCATGATCATGTTGACCCACAGAAGTTGAACAGCTGTCAGGGGAGCATTTCCTGGGAGAATGTTGTGGCCGAAACAGATGAGAAACAGGTCACAACCTGAAAATAGGACAAGCCATGATAGGAAATGAAAACATGAACTCAAGCTCGACTTACCTGTCAAACAGGCAGAAGAAAAGTTGACAATCAGGGCTACCACATTGACTGTCAGTTGGAACTGAACAAACTTCTGGATGTTTATATAAACTGAACGTCCCCATTTAGCCACAGTTGCAATTGTGGAGAAGTTATCATCTAGAATTATGACATCGGCACTCTCTTTGGCCACCTGCAAAACCAAGAACATGCTTTCAAAACCACCATAAGGATGGAACACTACTGTGCCAATAGGCACTTCTTGAGCTCCATGTTAAAGAATAACATGCCAATGCTTGTGCTATTATGGAAATGCACTGCTTATGAGTAAAATAAATAGTTGTGTAAACTACTATAATGTTGCTATTCTCAACAGTCCCTCGTCTGAAACACTGTGGCCAGAAACACAGATAGATTGGATGCAACAAACCTCAGTTCCAGCAATTCCCATTGCAAGCCCAATATCTGCTTCATGAAGCGCTGGAGCATCATTTGTACCATCACCAGTTACTGCAACAACTTCACCAAATGTTGTACGTAGGTGTTTCACAAGGGTATGCTTATCCATTGGTGATGATCGAGCCATTACCTACACATTTTGCAAAAACCAAATACCATTTCCACCATTTGAAAGTCATGAACAAATCACACAGCCAAATCTTAGACAATTATAAAAAATGGAATTCCTCATCTTTTGAAGAATTGAACTTATAATGTTTTGGAGAAGAAAAATGCTGGAAATTTTAACTTAATTATTGATGTTAATGCAAAAAGTTTAATTAAAAATCATAAGCAAATCTTGTCTTACAACTTTGGCGTCGAAAAGGATATTCAACATGCATTTCTTAGAAGTTAAAAGAACAAACCATTTTTATGACAAACCATTTTTAAGAATTTTGCATAAAGGAGCTCGAGTCACAAGGCCTCTAACAGAAGTTAAATGGACAACGCAACAAACAGGTCCGAAGCATGTTGTACCTTTCCATAGAAATCAATTCAAGGACAACTGGGGAACTCTCTCGTCAAACAAATGAATAAATTGGCATACCACAAAAATCACATGCTTAGATCTTATAATATGAAAAGATACCTAGCAAAAGCATCCTTTGTTATCCCAACACAATGCAATGGAACATTAACTGACCTGAAGTTTGGGAACAAGTTCTCGCAACTCCTCGTCACTCTTTTCCCGGAAATCAGGTCCTTCAATTGCTATGCCCTTGTCTGTCAATATTCCACATTCTCTGGCAATGGCCTTTGCAGTGGTTATGTTGTCTCCAGTGACCATCCTGACGATAATACCAGCTGATCTACAGATTGCAACAGATTCCTTGACACCAGGGCGTACTGGATCCTTGATACCGACAATACCTATACAAGTGTACCCTTTATGAGGAATTGCGCTATCAGCAAAGAAATCAGTTCCAACGTCCATGAATGCAATGCAAAGAGTTCGAAGAGCTTCACTAGCAAACTGCTCAATAGTATCCTTCAAATGCTTGATTGATGATTCCTCAAGGGGAACAACCTCGCCTTTTGAGTTGATAAATTTGTCACAAGCGGCTAAAATTATCTCTGAAGCACCCTTAGAATGAGCCCTAAACCCTCCACCTGGAAGTTTTAGAACTACCCCCATTCGTTTTTTGGTAGAATTGAATGGTTCAACCTTGACAATTTCTGATTTTTGTCGCTCTTCCTGGAAATTTCCGCCCAGTTGAAGCCCAAACTCTAGAAGAGCAGCTTCTGTGGGAGTTCCAAGTATCTCAGTTTTTTTGTCCTTATTAATGACAACTTCTCCTCCAGTGTTGGTAAATAATGATTCAAGTAGAATTCTTAAAGCTGAATCAGGAATTGCAGAGCTCTTGGAGGTGCTTACTTCCTTGACTTCTCCACAAATGCATGTTTTTACAACAGTCATGTGGTTAGTGGTTAGTGTACCAGTTTTGTCACTACAAATGGTCGTGGCAGACCCCATTGTCTCACAAGCAGCAAGATGGCGGACAAGTGCCATGTCTTTCATCATTTTTTTCATGGCAAAAGCGAGACTCAAGGTTACAGCTAAAGGCAGTCCCTCAGGAACTGCAACAACAACAATTGTAACAGCAACAGCAAAATATTCCAACATTTCCCTAGCATCATCTCCAGACCATGTCCAGTGAGTTCCCTCTTGGAGCTTGCGAGCAAATAGTCCTTGCACCAGGACAGAAAATGTTACTACAGCAAAAAATAAGCCTATCTTCCCTATGATGTTAGCTACTCCATTCAATTTCACCTGCAATGGGGTCTCGTCATCTCCTCCTTCACTAAGAGTAGCCATTAATTTACCCCATTGAGTCCGCATTCCAACAGTTGTCACAAGCATTTTGCATGATCCATCCTGAACTTTGGTCCCAGAGAGTAGAAAAGGACTTGCAGCATTCACATTGACAGGCTCACTCTCTCCTGTTAAACTGGATACATTTATTAAAACTGAAAAGCCTGAAATGAATAGACCATCAGCTGGAACCTGATCTCCAATAGAAAGATGCACAATGTCTCCTGGAAGTAAATCATATATCGAGATCTTCTGTCTCAAACCATTCCTGGTAGCTTGCACTGTTATCTTTTTCTTCTCCCTATCTAAATCTCTGAACTGCAGAGATTGCCTATAATCACTCGTGGCAGTGACAAACACAACAAGCAGAATACTTGCAACAATTCCAAGTCCATCATGTGCACCTTTAGGCCAACCTTCCATCATAATCCCAACAACAAGGGACACAAAGGCACAAATACCAAGTATCATGAGAGTGGTGTCTTGTAGGGCTTCCCATAAAAAAATCAAGAAGCCCCGAGGCGGGCTCTCAGTGAATTTATTAATTCCATAAATTTCTTTCCTTTTATTCAGTAAATTCTCAGAAGTAAAAATACCATCAGTGAGTGATGTGGAGAGCTTTTCAGAGATACCCTTAACGCCACCATGGATTCTCAGTTTCTTAAGATCATATCGTTCAACAATGGATCCCAATTCTTCAGCACATATTTCAAAACCAGCTACCTTGACCTCCTCGGGTGGGTTGTAGTCGCTACCTATAGACATGCAGGGGAAGAGTCAAAATAGAAAATAGAACTTCAATATGACACTAACGATTTTAGAAGAGTACGGGATGTTTACCTTGGATAAATTGGAGTGCAGCCTTTGTAACTAAAAAAGCAAGTCTAAGGCTCTCCTGCAATGGAAAAATTTTTAAAGCAAGGTCAGGAAAAAATATGTTAAGACGTGAAAATTATATCTGCGTCATTTCCATGTTCTGAGCACATTCAGGCCTACCCCACTATTTATCTTAATCTGTCACACACATCACGGTAAGTAACAATGCAGTCAAAGAAATTGTGTCTAAACTTCATGAAGGCTATCTTCAACAAAAGAAGAGTCGGCCCTCGCCATTGGAGAACCATCTACTATACTAATAAATCTACACACATAGCAGTATTTCCAAATAGGCAACCACAGTCCATCCCAAATCTTTACACCCTTCAACATTCACAGGCATATTAGAAATCTTGATGGTTGGGAAACTAAAACTTGCAACTTCAGAAGCAGCAACCAACGTCATGCAAAAGCAATACACATCTAGTAATCGAAACTCGGTCTTAACAAATGAAGAAAGTCGATTAAAAAAGTTGGTTTTTCAATATGTCTATGCATCCTGATTTAGTACGTTTGTTCCAACAGAGCATAAACAGAAGATCTAAGTAGAACAGAGAGAGAGAGAGAGACCAAATTGGAGCGACGAAGGGCCTGAGCCTCAAAACGTTTGGAAAGATTAGCAGTGAAACGGAAGCGACGTTTAGGATTCTTGACCAACCAACAGAGCTTTCTCCATCTCTGCAACGCCTCCTCTGATGAGTTCTTTGGCTTCACATCCCCAAAGTTCTCATTTAAATATTGCTCCATCACCTCAACTTCAATATCTCAGATATCTTGTTTCTTCTTCTATCTTCTATCTTCTTATAGCAAAAAACAGAATATACCTAAACCTCAAACCTTACCTCCTCCACGCACAAAACACGTTCACCCTCCGAAAACCACTACAGTAGACTAGTTCTGGAAAAAGCAGAAAGAAGAAAGAAGAAAGAGCACAAAGCAAAATGTTCTACTAAGCTTTATTCCGCTGTCCTAGAGAAACCCTTGTTCTTCTTCTTTAATCTTTTATAAAGCGAACAAAGCCCTTAGCTTGACCTCGTAGTTACCAACTTGTATTTCCCCTTTGAGAAAGGAAAGCTGTAAGACACGGGAAGCTTAGCTCCAAGACACCAACGTATATCAAAACTCAAAACTGCAAACCCAAGTCGTTGACCATCGCATTTGTAGGCTAGTGTTGTCTTGAACTTTAATCGCCTGCGAAAAAAGATCCCGCAAATAATGTACACTTTCTTTAATTTATTCTTTCCGCGTGAAATAAAATGAAACCGCGTACCGAATTTGATATTGTCCTACCCTCATTGGCTGTTGTGTTGTAATCTTAAAGGAGAAAGGGTGGCATTTGCATGTGGGGTTAGGTCTGGTCAGGTATGAGCCATGAGGCATGAGGTATGAGTTACCCCAAAAGTGTGCGTGGATCCCACTCACGTTCTTTTACTGGCTCAGACACTCCGGTTCCAACGTCGTCGTTGCAGGCCACGAAACAGGGATTTGGTCACTTCTCTGCTCTTTTGGATTTGATGGGTATGGATCCAAGCAGAGACTGCGATTGATTTAAGTGCTTTGGGTTGGTCTTTATGTTAATTAATTGCTACTGTTTTGCTATGAATAGAAGAGCGTCACGTGGGTGAGATCATACTGCACTTTTTTACTGTAGATAATAGGTTAGGTTACACTGAAGATGCTCGAAGCCATGATCCTTTTATATTAACAAATCTTAGTAAATGGGAGTTTTAGAATCTCTTTATGCTATTGCAATGGGCCCGTACTAGGTCCAGCCCAACTAACATGGCATTCTCTCAAACATAGGGCGGCTTTAATCAAACTAATGGATCAATTTAGCCCATTTTCCATTAAATGATTGATGCAAGTCTAATGCTAGATGGCCTTTTCGAATCAACATCGGGGCCTTTAGTAGCATGTGTAGTACAAAAGTTATACTCGGCCACCATTTTGAATAGTGGATGTTAGATTAGATTATGACACTTTGCAAGGCCTACAAGCAATAACTTGACGTAACTAAGAGATACGTAGTAGTCAACAGGAGCTAGATTACACATAATGGAAACCCCACTAAAATGTTTCACGACAGATATTAAAAATAATTTGTACACACGCGTGCCATGAAAATCTAATGCAAGTCCTTCAATCCCATCTCCTATCTTATAGGTTTTGGATTCTTCACTTATGTTTTCTTTTTGGAGCTACTGCACACCTTTTTCTTCTTCTTTTTCCTCTCTCTTTGCAGGATTCGACACTTTCTGGCGTGTAAATCAGGAAGATATCAGATTGCCACGGAAGTTGACTACATTAAGGATACGAAAATATAAGGAAAATTGTTTAAAGTTACGTGGCCCTAACTCGATGTCCACAAACTCTGTTTCTGTTTCTTTCTCATGCTTCTCGCCATCGTTTTGGATGAAGACGGAAGTCGCATGTTGGAGACTTCCAAGCTTCATGGAGCTCCAGCGCACCTTTCGGATGTTGTTGTTGTTGGAAGAAGAAGAACTCCAATGATAGAAAATAAATCATCAAACCATTTTAAAAAGGTTGAATTGGGTGGTTGGTGAACGGGAGGGAGTTTTGATAACTTATCCAGAATGTGTCAAATCAAGGACAATGGAAGGTAAAACACACAAGTCACATTATATCAAAGGAGCCCACATGGAGTGACATTAGCACGCGTGAACTGTAAAGGGTTAATATCGTGGCTATTTGTCTACCTATATCCTGAGGAATCGAATAAAAAGTTCGAGACGTGTCAAAAGAAGAGTGAATGGTGGAAGATAATGTGTACATGATTTCTAAGCGAATGATTCCATGGAAATTCGCTGAGTAATAATCTTCCAAGTCTCTTCCTTCCCAAGTTTCTTCCCCCTCTGCAGCAACTTGGACTCCAATATAAAAGCTGCTATATGTTCTAATGGTGATTCAGTCACACTTTCTTTTCTCGTGCTGCATTATCTTCTATGTTTCACTTTCTAGAATGGAAGAATTCGTGGGATTGGCTGGAAACGAAATTTGAGAAAAATGTATGCTACTGGAGGACATGCACATGTTTCATGTACATTGAAAATGAGGAAATATAGCTAAATTCAAAATGGACAAGCTTGGTGACTCTCGACGAAGAATTCTAGGATAGTTCTTAGATGCAATTGAGAACAACTTGCGAAAAACATATATTAAGTAGTTCAGCAAGCACAAAAGTTTGTGGGAACAAGCTTGATTGGCGAAGACAATGGAGATTAAACAAATTAAAAGGCCGCGCGGAGTATCAAATCCGGGAAAGAAAGAAAGAAGGAAACATGCCAAACCTTTTTCATCTTTATGACATTGGCTCTTCTTTCTTTCACAAATATTTGGTTATCTAGTCATGCCCGTGCTCTATCATCAAAATTCTCTAGGGCATGCAATAACACTAGATGACCAAATAGTACTCTTTCTTTGGTCGAGGATATTAAACTCACTTAGCTTTTTCCAATTTTCACATCATATTAGTCATATATATATATATATATATGATCAATCCCCAAAAACAAAAGTTCTAATCTCAAGTCCCTGAAGGGGTGGTTCAACCGATCACAGGAGCATACTTCAAACTGTCCCTCACTCACTTCTAATAAGTCAAGGACTTTGAGTAATATCAGTTGTGAATCATTTAAAACTTGCAATGTTGGTTGATCACATAATAAAAAATGTCGAACTTTTTAATATTCATTTGTTCAAAATTTATTATTTAATTTTAAGTTACTGGATATTTAATCAGAACATAGTTTATGAATTACGAAAAATAACTATCATGAATTTTATTGATATAAAAATAAAAATAAAAAGGTTTATCAATGTAAAAAGAAGTTGTAACATCAAATAATTCATTAGATATAAGCATCAAGTGGGATTCACCAGTTAATCACATCATTTCTGAAAATTGTGAAGATTGTCACCAGGGGTTTGTGGAATCTCTTTCCACACCGCCCAACCTTTTCATTCTTGACTAAACATGAAAAGACGAGCTACCGCAGTCCCATTAACAACGAGAATCGTTGTATAAAACCCCATCTCAACTTCCATTGGATGCATCTTAGTGATACCTAATCGAATTTACAGGAGGTAGTCACATATCAAAATAATTCAACGTATTGTACGTTGATCTTCCTCAATCTTTTCCTACTCAGCTATCCCATTCTAACCTAGACAAAAGTTGAGAATATCAGTAGATTCTAAGCTACATATCAGAGGAAAGAATAGATGAAAAAGTATACAATAAACACACCAGATAAGCTCATTGAATCATTAAATCAACTAAAGGGGTCTACAAAAACTGCCCTCCACAAGATTGTACGAACCATAACTCACCCATCGGCATCCTTTCTCTTTCATAGTGTCCCTCTTTCCTGTCATTTTTTTGCACAAAATGCTTATGTTGGGCACAAGGGACCCATGCCTCACTGCCTAGCTATCTATCGGCAAGTTTCTTACTTTGTCCATCGCTTTATCTGGCTTGGTGTGATGCCTATACTGTTCTAGCTTAGCCTGTCTAAACGACATACGAAGTTGGATTGGCTATTGTTTCTGATGGTTGCCTTTGTCTGCTCATATATTTTGGCTCACTTTCCATGGTCCCCTCCTAATTAAGGTTCTATCACCAAAACTAGTGGTGAAAACTGAGAGAGGCTATGACAGTATATATAACAATGCAATTCAGTTCAACACCGTGCCCGCATTTTAAGGATAGGGGTTTTTACCCTTTCTTTTCCTCTTTTTTTCACAGGATATACAAATTAAGTTTGTATTGATTTAGTAAGAGATGACATAACAAAGCAATGGCGAACGATTTTTTTCGACTTGTGGGTGGATACATGCCTCTACCCATTGTATTCTGCCGACTAACAACTTTATTCATTTGTAGGTATCACTTGATGCTTATTTTTATCTTTTGTCCTGGAGACCAATTTTCCAAAGTAGTTACCAGAATAGTATAAATGAAAAACGTGAAAGAAACTAAAGCACACGCACTTAGTTTTCCAGATCATGGTTAAGGGCACAGATTTGTCAAGAAAAGACGTTCGATATGGATGTTGGATAAGGTACAGAGCTTCAAAGAAAAAGCAACCAGAGAGGGAGCGTTAATTTGGGTTGGCATGGCCAATCCCCGTCAAAGAGCTTCAATTCTGTGACTAGTGATTGAGTCGGATGCGGCTACAAGAAAAAGATGGTATATCTTTTAGGAATGAAGGCTACGGCCATTGAATCGGATTCTCATATATGGGATATCTTCACGTCCATGCAAGGAAATGATTAAATGCAACTCCTCTGGATTACACAGTTTCACAGTCTGACCATCTTATCTTAAATGGAATGAAAGCTACAGAAAAAGAAAAGCTAAGCTAATGATTCCTGGCAGGGACAGGAACTACCCTTTAATAATGCTTGCATTCCGACTCTGCTTAGGAATGTGTTTGATCAACTTTGCCATCGTTTTAGCGCCATCTTCGACGTCAGCGATACCCTCCCTACTATCCCTGCATCATCCTCCGAAAACAGGCCTCTTAAATTTCCGCCAGTTAAAGCCGTCTGCCTCTACTTCACATAATTACATGTAGCCCTATAAACTTCGCATGCATGGTAAATAGTCCTGGCTATGTATACTGTTACTAATCCGATGAATAACTTATTCTAAATACTTGATTTACAATTAGATATGTAATTGAAAAATAGTGATTGTAAGTTTCTTCAACAAAAATGATATGTTAAGTTATGATCATTATGGTTTTTGCTTGACTACTTCATTAACTTGGAAATTTAACCTCGTAACTTTTGTAATTACTCCCATGATGAATCTAGCACATTGATGATTGATCGCATATACAAATCTGTGCAGTAGATTTACTGGCCATTTGGAGCACTTTCTGTCCATGCCAATTAGCACAACTAATGTTGCTTAGGTGAATCAATTTCTGACCGGTGAAATCCTAAGTCCAAGAAGGTGGCGTTCCTGCTATTTTTTCTGTCCTTTGTTTTTCTTTTAACCCAGTTACCTATCTTCCATTATTTCTTATAATAATGCAAAGCGATATCCAAAATGTCTAGTATGTAAAGGGATGTAGAATCACGGAAAAGGAATTGACAATCAATGGCATTCTAAGTCCACAACCCTAATTTATATCAACATTTGGCAATATTAGAGGAAAAAGACTATTAATTCTATGTATTAAACTACAAGCTCATGTTTGGCATTAATATATATGCATATAGATGTTGATACTATGGATTACAACTTTAGACTTCGTTTAAATTAGTGGATAACGGGCATCTAATACATAAAATATTGTACATTTGATAAAACATCAAAAGTCAAAAATCATGTCCTTATTGGAGACTATAGAGGTTTTTGGCAAATAGCTGATAAGCTAATTTTTTTTAACTTATTGACTAAAAGTTAACATTTTGACCATCTTAAAAAGTTATTAATGTGTTTAGTGAATGATTTATTGGTTAATTTATTTAATCCTAATAAGCTTATTTCAAAAAACTCTATAAGAGAACCTTTTGGAATTAGTTGTTTGCCTAATGACATTATTATCCTTCACTTTATTCTTTACTTTTGCTCTTTGTGATTTCAAAGTTAGTTTTTTTGTCGTACAATTATGTCGTGAAGTTTAGAAGAATGTAATAAAGGAGTTAATTAAAATTTTAATTTTTATTTAATTTTATAATATTAGTTTACATTTAAAAACACCATAATATTAAGTTTTTAACATAAAGAGTTACATCAAATAATATTTTTAGTATATAACTACTATATATCTGTGTCATACTATAATTATAGATTTTTAATTTATTAAATAATAAAATTCATATATATTATATGAAAAAAATACTAATATGATGTAACTTGTTGCATCATTCATATTAATTGATAATTTAACGTTGAGTTATTATTATTATTATTGTTGTTGTTGTTGTTGTTGTTGCTGCA
>JANSVA010000006.1:6025733-6037596 GCA_025504915.1 Erythroxylum reticulatum
TTATATTTATTAATAATTATTAAATTAATTTTATAAATTAAATTAAAATTGTGATTATTATTTATTATTATGATTTTAGGAGACAAGGTTAAAAATATACAGTATAATTGTACAGTATGACAATGGACTATTTTGTAATTTTAAAAAAAATAAGGACTATTTCATAAATTTAAAAATTACCTGAAACAGTATCCGATATAGTACCGTACTAGAACCCAATCCGGTACCAAGTCTGATACGATATTCGTAACATTGCTCGTAAAAGTTGAAGTATATTTAAAGAAAGTCAATAGAAAAGACTCTAACTATTTTAATTAACTTCTTTTTCAATGTCCTTTAAACATACTTTTTTATAGTTTAAATATTATTTTAACACATTATTAAATTATCTTAAGCAAAATTACTTATAATACTAATTAATAATTCAATTTAATAAACAAATTCATGATAAAAATAATAATTAGTTTTTAACAATAATAATTTTTAAAAAATTTAATTAAAATATAAGGAGATAAAAAAGAACCTATATTTTGACAAATATAATTTATTAGTGAGATTCAATAAATTTAGCATTTTTAAGGATAAAAATAGCAATTTATATTTTAGCAATAATATTTTAAAACAAAATTTTAAATTAAAATGTAAGAAGATAAATAAAGAATATAAAATTTATTAATTAGAATATAAGAGCATTGAAAAGAAAAAAATTTTGATTAAAAATTCAAAAGATTTATAAAATATGCCCATCAAATCTCAACTTTCCTACATCAATAATGTATTTTACCAAAACTCAAAAACTAAGTTGGTTTTACTTGGAATAAATTGGTGGTGGGTTCCGAATACACGGTAGGTGAGCAAACAAACTAGTATATTTTTTGCTCAAAAGAGGATGAATTTTCCAATGTTATACCTTTGGGCAACGAATACAAGGTCGAAATTGGGTTTCGAAAGTGTGTTGTTAAACAAAGAAGAGCTATTTCTTTTCATATATATAAATTCGAACAGTGCACAAAGGATTTTAAAAGCAGGGCCTTGGCATATCCAAGGATCCCTAATAATATTATTGAAGTGGAGGCCTAGGATAAACTTTAAAAAGATGAAGCTCAAGCACCTCCTCATTTGGATAAGGTTTCATGGTGTTTTGCTCGAATATTGGACAATCACTAGTTTTAGTTACTTAGCTAGTGCCATTGGAACACCTATTTGCCGGGATGAAACAATAATAGCTATGAAAAGGGTTGGCTATGCTAGGATACATGTAGAGTTAGAAACAAATTTTGAGTTTTTGGATTCCTTACCTATTATGAGGCTAGATGAGAATAGAGAATTAGCGGAAGACTTTATTGAAGTAAGTTAGTTACTAATGGACGCCCTGGTTATTAGATATAGAAAAGAAGAGATGTAGGGATACAGGAAGGAGATTTCTGACTGGTTTTTCATATAAGCTCCTTAAACCTTAAACTTCTTCAGCCTTTAAAATTGTCTATGTAAAGATCGCAAATAATCCTGATCCTAAAGCAATGGGAATTAAAGAGATACATTCTAGAAAAGATGATGATAGCTCTCTCAAAGGCTGCAGAATACTGACGAAGAAATACTTAAAAAGACCAATTGAGCTTTCTTCTCCAAGCTCCCCAAAGGTACTCAATTTTGAAAATAGTGTAGAAAAAAACTGATTATATACAAGGGCAACTCTTGAACCAAAATAAATGGTAACATCAAGGAGAAGATATGGTAGGAAATCTAAAAAGAGAGGACTGTTACACCCTCTATTAACCTTATGATACTGACCTGGAATGTGAGAGCTGTGAATTCCCCTAAAAAAATACAAATAATAACAAGATTATCTAGTCACAAGAATTATGCCCTAATAGGACTATTAGAAACAGAGGTCAAAAAAGATAATTTATAGCTTTGTAGGGGAGTATTTGGTAGAAACTGGGAGCTTCTAACAAATCACCAATGTCATTATTTATATAGGATTGCTGTGGGATTTGACCCTCACAGAGTTAACATCATTCAATAGGTAATTTTAAACCAATTTGCTCATCTGGAAATCAAAATGGACTCTGGATGTTTGGAAGTCACTTTCATCTATGCTTCTAATTTTAAGTTCCAAAGAAGATCACTTTCGAATGATTTGAAGGTAACAGGGGGCTCAATCAATAAACTGTGGCTGGTTGTTAGAGATTTTAACTCCATCTTTTCACAAGAATCTAAAGGGGAAAGCTAAGTTGTAAAAGGAATAGCAACAATTTGCTGGATTGTCTAAACTTTACTTCACTCTTATACCTAAGTTATATAGGAGCTTATTATATATGAAATAATAGGAAGAGAATAACAACTTAATCAGGACGAAGCTAGATCGTGCCCTAATCAATCTAGAGTGGCTTGCACACTTCAAAACCAATTTTGCTCTTTTCAACCAGCCTTTTTGCTATGATCACACACCTATAAAGGTATCAATGGGAGTGAGCTTGGGCATAGTTAGACATCCATTTCGATTTAACAACTATCTATTCAAAATTGAAGGATTCGAGGAAGAAGTGGCAAAAGGTTTGAACTTGTAGGTTACAGGTAATGTTTCTTTTATCTTTATAAAGAAACTTCAGAATATCAAACCAGAATTGACAAAGTTAAACTCCTCTGAAGTGAGAACACAACATGGGCTGTCTCTAAAACTAGGGAAGCTCTCTTAGAATTCTCTAGCAACAAGCTTATTAAGACCCTGCAGACACCACTTTTAGAGTTAAGGGGAAGCAATTTATGGACGATTCCTTGACAATCACAATTCCTTGCTCAAACAAAGAGTAAGAATAAACTAGTTAATGAATGGTGAGAATAACACCAAATATTTTCAGAATTCCATTATTTGTAGGAGGAATGTTCATAAAATCCAATCCTTAAGGATCAACAAAGGTTGGATTATCGACAAGCATTCTCAAATCGAAGCTTTGTTCTTTAACCATTTTAAGGAGTTATTAGGATGTTCTATCCAGAATGTCTCCACTATGCAGGAACTTAGAGAATTTGTCTATCATTCCTTATCCAATTAGCAAAAAGAGTCGCTTTTGAGACCTTTAAATGAAATGGATGTCAAACTAGTGCTATTCTTTTTAAAACCAGAAAAGATCCCTAGGCTAGACATTTTTAACGTTTTCTTCTTCCAGCAGACTTGGCACTCGATAGCTAATTTAATTTCCAATGATGTCCTAACTTTCTTTTCTTCAGGTTGCATGCTCAGAGAGCTAAACAAGACCTTTGCTAGTCTCATTCCCAAGAAGTGATATCATGAATATTTAAATGACTACAGGCCTATTTCTTGTTGCTTTGTAGTTTACAAAATTATTTAAAAATTGGCTCAAGCCTTTCCTGGGAAGCATAATCAATAGGAGCCAAGGAGCATTTGTTAGGGGAAGAAATATTAGAGATAATTTACTCCTAGTTCAAGAACTATTTAAGGGGGTATAATAGCAAGAAGTTGATAAAGAGTTGCACCTTGAAGATTGACTTCAAAACAGCTTTTGACTCACTAAACTCGAAGTTTATTTTAGACTCACTAGATATATTTAATTTTCTTGATCAGTTCATATCTGAGATTCTGGGCTATATTTGCACTAAATCATTCTCAATTTTAGTGAATGGTGAACCCACACATGTCTTCCAAGGCTCCAAAGGGCGACATCAGTGTGATCCTCTATCTCTGTA
Source organism: Erythroxylum reticulatum (assembly GCA_025504915.1). Classification (NCBI taxonomy): domain Eukaryota; kingdom Viridiplantae; phylum Streptophyta; class Magnoliopsida; order Malpighiales; family Erythroxylaceae; genus Erythroxylum; species Erythroxylum reticulatum. The sequence goes on from JANSVA010000006.1 coordinate 6,029,442, forward strand.
TTTATGTTTTCTATATATCGATTTATTTTTAAGCTTGATCTTATGCAGAGTAGAGCGGGACTATAGCTTCAAATATCACTACCAACGTGGAAAATTGAAGTTGTTCAAGTTAACATTTGTGGATGACTTGCTATTGTTCAGTGGAGCTGACTCCAATTATAAAATTTTTCTCATGAACCCCTTACACTATTTTGGTGAATTATTAGGTCTTACTATGAACTTACAAAAAGAGTGCCTTATTTATTTCAGCAGATGCATCAAATGTCTCTATAACTCTCTACAATTTTAGGCCTTCTCCTTCATAATATGCCATTCAAGGACTTGGGTATTCCCGTCTCTGAGTGTCAGCCTCTATTTGATGATGTCAAAAAATGGACAAGCCACTGGAACAATCAATTTATCTCCCATAGTTGATTTTATCTGTCTTAAATAGCTTACATATTTATTGTAGCTCACACTTTTTTCTTCCCCAAAAGCTAGTTAAAGACATAGAAAAAATGTTAAAGAACTTATAGAAGGGGGTTGTTGAGAAACATTAAGGTGAAAAGGTCAGATGGTCTAATATTTATTCCCAATTGCTAAAGGTGGTTTGGGTCTGCCTTCAATGAAGGATACCAACAAAATGCTGCTAGCTAAGAGAATTTAGAAATTGTTCACTGATGCTCAATCAATATTGGTCAAGTGGGTATATACATACATAATAAAAGAACAAAGTTTCTGGATCATCAAGGTAAATCACTGCTTTTCATGGTCCTTTTGTCAAATTTTGAAGCTAAAAAGGAAAATGGATTTGGCTATCAAATTCAAGGTAGGGAATGGAAGGAAAACTTGGTTTTTGTATGATTTAGCCTTTTACACAACATCATACACCTTGATCACCTGAAGCTGATTATTCCTCCTAACACAAAAGTGAATAGGGTGATAATTAAAGGAGAATGGAATCAAAGAACCAGGTCGCTCTCCCCTGTAATGAATCATGCTCCAGCTTATCAATTTCTTTCTAATGGGAAAGGCAAACCTACATGGGTTTGCCATGACTCTAGAATGTTTACCAACAAGTCTTGTCTTAATCTATTCAAAAGCATAACGTCTATAGTGTTATGGTGGAAGTTGCTCTGGTTTCTTAAAAGATCTCCCAAGGCGTCTTTCATAATTTGGTTAGCTGTCCATAATAGACTAGTATACAAAGACAGGCTTAGAGGGAATTGTACTAACATGCTCCGTCAGTTTTGCAATTAGGTTCCTGAAAGCATTGATCATGTTCTCCATTCTTATGCTTATGTGATGGAATTTTGGTGTAAATCTCTAAAGCTCTGTAAAATAAACTTTTTGCCATCCACCTAGAACTCATTTATAGTTAGGTTAAGAAAGTAAAGTACACTTATAAAGGAGATTCCATTAGTTTCAATTTGATGGTGAGTTGCAAAACCTATGCTTTATGGAAGGAAATGGACTTTAGGGTATTTTAAGGATCAAGTCAAAGTATCTAGAGTTTCATAAGTGACCTTACTCAGAATTAAAGACCATCTGATTAATTATTATATATGACATCTATTTATGTATGAGTAAAGAGTTGACCCACTTATGAGAAATGTCGATACTTAAATAGATCCTCTGTAGTTTGGCTTATAGATCAAATATCCTCATGTTCTCCTCTGCAGAGAAACAACCATCAAATGGAGTATTCCACTGTCACCAAATGGCAGGCAATAATGCAAACAATGCAAACATTCAAAAGCAAGATGCAAAGAACAGTTGGAACATATATGAGAGAGGAAGTAATTGCTTGGTCAGGAAAGCACTTACAAAAGCACAACGCTTAAAGTGTTAAAAGATCTACTCCCTTTAGAAGAAGAGATGTAGCTAGGTAGTTAACAAGCTCCCATTCCTGAGTTGTGCTAACTTATCAATGCCTAAAGAAACAACATGCAATAACAAGAATCGAACAATATAACTGGAGCAATAAAGCAACATGCATGAAGACCATTTAAAGAAAATCCAAAATCAAAACACGCTCTTACGCTAGGTAACTATTTATTATGGGCCATAAAAAATTGGAATCGAAGGGTTTTTTATTTTTTTATTGTAGTAAAAAATGTGTTCATTTTGTCTGTCTATATATTAATGATATCCTTTTAATTTTTTAAAAAATCATGTATCATTTATTATTTGAAAACATTTTTAAAGAAGCACTTTTCGGTTAATATAATTATAAAATTATTATATTTTCAATTGATGATCCAACTACAAATAAGGTAATTTGATATTTATTCTTTTTTCTCTTAGATATTTCGAAACTGCCTATGCTGTAAAAAGTTGTAGAAAATTGTAAACCTTCATCCTGATATTTGGTTATCTCATCAAGTTGAAGTGGAAACTGTGATCATTTCTTGATATTTGTTTTCTTCTTCATCCATTTTCAAATATTAATAAATAAAATAAAGACCGTAGCTTTTGTTTACCAATGTAAAATATGAGAAAATTATTAGTAGCTAAGGGGTCGTTTGGTTCCACTTCTATTTTTCTGTTGTAGTTTTTAGTTTTTATTTTCTGTTTTTCTTTCAATTAAAAAAATGTTTGGTTGTTAGTATTAATATAGTTGTATTTCTATCAATGAAAATTACATATTAGATAAAAATTAACTATACAATATATTTTATTTAATTTATTTATTTTAATCTCTTATATAATATTTATTTACAAATTATTAATAACAATTATATTTTATTAAAATAAATAATTTAAAAGATGTTATTTATAAAATAATATTTATTTTAATATATTTTAATTATTAAATCAAATTTTATTTGAACTTTTTATATTTTGAATGTATTTTAAATTTAATTATATTATTAATAATTATCAAATTAAATATATTTAATTTAATTTTAAAAATTAAATAAAATTATTAAGTAAAATTATATTATTCATAATTCTTATTAATAATTAATATATTAAATAATTAAATAATATATTTAGTTAATCGTAAATCAGGTTATGAAAATATTTTTTATGATTTTCATAAAAATTTTAAAACAGAAAGAAACGAAGATAGAAAATAAAAAAAAAACTCAAACAATCAAATCTTTTTAATTGAATTTGGAAACAAAAACAGAAAGTTAAATAAAAATAGAAATAAACATTTGCCAAGGTTTTTTTGGCTTTATTGTGATTTTTAATTTATTTTTAAATTTAATAAATATATATGCTTATTTATATTTATTTTATTTTTATCATGATTTGATTTACTATTAGCTGAATATATAATATTTCTTTAATACATTGCTTTAAAAATATTACTAATGTAATTTAATTATTCATTTTATTTAGTTCTTTATGAAATAATTTTTAAATATTTCAAATAATGATATTAGTTTTAATAATTTAAAAATATATTAACAATTTGTAACATATATATATAAGATATTAAAATAAAATTTTGTAATAATTTATTATGATCACTAATAAATATGTAAATATATCAAAAAATATATAAAAAGTAACGTAGCATTAGAACTCGTCCATGGAAATCCTGGTAGGGCACAGGTTACTTGTTTCTCTACAGGGTATAATTTTGATGGTCGTGTCCTTTCTCCTGATAGTTTTGTACATAGAAATACAATATATATAAATCATATTTACTTTCTTAAAGTGCTGAATGACTAACACATTATATACAACAATAATAAATTAATAAAAATTTAGTTTGGAGAGATAATGTAACATACTGTTACACATGTTAAAGCTAAAATAGTAAATGTGAGAGATTTACTGAAAGATTAGAAATACATTTCATTCTCATGCATTATATAATATGCACATACACATGAATATTGAATCTTTGCACATAAAAATAATAGTACATGCATTCATTGACAATTTCTGGATATAATTGTTTATAAATGTGATCATATTGGAATTGTGGTGTTTATGTGTTGAAAAATTGATTTGGAAAGTGTATTTGTTGATTTAAAATTTTTGGAGAAATTTTTGAAGATTGTTGGGTATCTTAGCTAGGAAAATTGTCTAAGTGGCAAAACAATTGTTAAATGGTAATAGAAATTATTGTTCAATGACAATGAAAATTTTGATAAATGACTATAGAATTTATTGACAAGTGCCATTGAAAATTTAGAGATAATTGGATTAGAAATTGAAGACAAATAAACTAGTTTTTAATAAGGGTCCAAATGGGACCATAGGAAGGTGACATGTGTCACTACCACTCACCACTCCTCTCTCTCACAATACTCTTCACTTGAAAGACCAAATAAATTGTTTTGTCTTTCATTTTAACTCTTGCTTTATTCTTCTTCATTTTTGTTCCTTTTTCTTCTTCTCTTCTTCTCCTTTATGATTCTTGACTCACCCAAACCTCTATCAAGTTACATCTTGCTTCCATCTTTCACTTGCTACTCTCGCCATATCATCTTCTTTATTGTCACAAGAAAACCCATCCCTACCACCTTAAGAAGATGAGGATCGTGTGATGCTTAGGAGTTAGAGTTAAGAGAGATTTTGAAGAATTGGAAGCTAAATCAAGTAAGTTATGATTTAAATAACATGGACATAATTAAATGAAGCATTTATGATGGTTGTTAGAGGTTAAATGGCATATAATGGTGTTTTATGTAGGATGAATGTGAGTGATGAAATGCTTAGGTAAATTTCTTGTTTTTGTATATGTATGATGATTAATGATTTATAATTTGTTATAGAGATGTTTTGAGGTTGAATGATCTTCTTCATGAGGTTAGGATAAGTGCAGAAAATCAATAATGAATGGGTAAATGTTTATGTTCTATTTTTTAATTAATGATCAATCATGGATTATGATTTGTCTTGAGAATGATTTGGAGCTGAAATGAAATTGAGAATGAAGAGGAAATGAAGTGGAAATGCTGTGTTAGGTGTAAAATGTAGGAACTTACAAAAATCTGGAAAATTTGGAAGAGAGAAAGAGAGAACTGGAAAATGCTAGCTATAACAATTTTACTGATCATGCTTCTATATTTTAGCCATAACTTACTCTGTCATTGTTCAATTGAGATGATTCTTAGTTTGGATTAAACTAGAGACATATGGATACATTTTTTATGAGACAATTAATTTAAATTCTGTCTTTAAGAGTCTCAAATTTTGACATGAAATTGGGAACTGGGTGCAGCAAAATTTGTGGATGAATGTATATGTTATGTACTGGTTTGAGTGAATGAGAATGTGTTCTATGTTTTTTTTTGTGTTTATGAACAAATAGGGAATAGGAATTGTATATGGATGATGTTAAGCTGAAAGTGAGGTTTATATGAAGAAGTTAGCAACTGGAAATAATGAAATTTGAATATGAATTGCTTGATACTTAGGAATAAAATATGTTATGAAAAAATGATATGAATTATGAATGATGAGATGTAGTTGAATATGATGAATCAAATGAGTTGAGAGTTAAGAGTTGAGAGTCTAATGAAATCTAATTGGTGTTTGAGTTGTTATGAAGTGATATTGCATTAGAAGGGGTGAATTTGGGAAGATAATGAGTGAAAGTGATGTTAGTATGGATGTAGGAACCATTGGAGATGCTTTGGAGGGGCTTATATTTCACCAATGTCTGTTAGATGGACATTAGGTCCGTTAAACAAACCTTCTCTAGTACGTAAGGACCCCCAGCCTCGCCCATGTTCATTAAACGGACATTAAGTCTATTAAACGTACCTTCACGGGGCTGGAACCCCATGTATGTCCGTTAGGTGAAGGTGTATGTCAGTGTATGTCTGTTTAACAGACATACACTGTACACCTTCGAAATATTGCATTTTTTAACCCTTTAAATAGCATAATCTCTCTTCAAGGTCTACACAAAAGTTGTAGATCTCGAAATATTCTTTGAAATCGTACTAAAATAACCTTAATTTGACATCTCTAGAAAAAGTTATGCTAATTGTCCCAAAATAGGTACAATATGATTGAGGACATAATCATGTTTGGATTCTTTTAGCCATAACTTCACCATCCGACCTCCAAATGAAGTGATTCTTAAACCAATAGATTTCTAACACATTTTTTCTATCTTTTATAAAAAATGGTAGCATTATGAATTTATTTGAAAAATTTTGATTGAAGGAAAGTGAGGGAACCTATTGGAATAGTGTGAACTGGTGTGATTTCACTGAACATGCTTGGGTATTTTGGTTATATTTTGATTTTTAGTTATCCAAATGAGATGATTTTTTATTCGGAGTAAACTAGAGAAATAGGGATACAAATTATATGAAGAAGTCACATTTTGATACAGTCTCTAAGACTTTCAATTTCTGGATAGAAATTGAGTATATTGTACTATTTCAGTGTAAGAACAGTAGACCCAAAATTCAGTTTTTGGAAAAATCTGAAAGTGATTCAATGAGTTATAAATTGTGATTTCAATGGTTTTATTGAGGTATAAACCTAAGTATAAATTATACTTAGGTGAGTTTCGAGATAGAATGGATTATGTGACAAGGATAATGGAAAAATACTCGAGATTGTTATGAACATGCATTGTACATATTTCATTGCATACATGTGCATTATTAAACACTTATAATTATGTAAATTGTGATATATGTATGTTTTGTATGATATAGAGGAACATATAGAGCACCATCTTCTATATGTTGTTGGGACTTCGAGGCAATAGCTTCTAGAGCAAACTGTGAGTAACCTAAACGGTTTCTCTCGATTGATTGTTTGTTTTTATTTTTTTGAATTATTTGGATGAATGTGATTTGGTTGTGTAGATTTTCGGACAGAAGGTCCGATGATTGTGATATGTGAATGAGATATTAAAGTGCTACTTGTATGTAAATGTGAAGAACTAAATGTTTCACTACATGATTGATTATGACAGATGCATTTCATATATGAATGCATAATCAGATGATGAGAATTGTGACCTGAGTAGCCATCGAAACTGCGCTTAAAGTTCCAAATGTGAATAAGAGCCAAAGACTCACTATGTAAAATGAGCCTCGTATCTCCAACGAATAAGGGACAGTATAAATGAGTTTAATATCCACAATAGATATGGAACAGTTTAGGCACTTAATCACAACAACGTAATAATTAAAAAAAAGTCACTTGAGCATTTCATATGCATTTTATTAAGCATGTTGGATTGATTGAAATGCTAAATTGTCTACTCTTGAGTGAGAATGTGATTTGTGAAATATATGTTGCATGTATTGGTGTGATTCATGAATTGAGTGAACCATCGATGATGGTTACTTCATTGAGTTCACAAAACTCATTAAAATTGCAACGTTAACTTTTCAATACCAAGGGACGATATTAGCTACTGAGAGACGCTACAAACAGTATAGACTTTTGCTTTTGGGGACAAGAAGGAATGACTCAAAGGTCATTCAGTTGGATATGGACAGATGAGATACATTTTGTGTATTTTCCTCTTTCATTTTTGTATTAGGCAATGATGCTGTATGAGTATGGATGTTGAAAGAGACATTGTAAATATTCGATTTTTATGAAAAGAAATGAGGAAAAATTTTGGTTTTAAAATGTTGGACCTTTTTATGATGTTTTATAAGAGGATAAAGATAGATGATGCCATGTACAAGTGAATATTATGATTGAACGTAATGCACCATTATCATCGGTTATGTACTGGAATGTCCGTTGGGCATCCCGGTATGTACCCTAAGAGAAGGGGGTGCTACAGATACAGTAATATGCAATCTTACTCTTAATTAATAGATAAATTCATAGGGTGTTAGGTTCACTTGCTAGAATAAATAAAGAATAGAATGATTATTATAATAGCTAAGGAATTGAATGAAATGAATATTATTGTTGATTTATTATTAAGAATTTCTAATGATATGTGCCAATATTTGGTTTAAAATCATAAAATTGAAATGATAAATGAATAACTAACAAAAAGACCAAAATATTCATTATAATCTTCGCTAACTACATTATTATTACCATCATCATCATCATCATTATTATTACTATTATTAATAATTTTCTTATTATTAATATTAATATTATTTTTATTTTTATTACATTAATTTTCTTCTTCTTCTTCTTATAATAATAATAATATTATTATTTTTCTTCTTCTTCTTCTTCTTCTTCTAATAATAATAATAATTATTAT
>JANSVA010000006.1:6054355-6079277 GCA_025504915.1 Erythroxylum reticulatum
TAGTGTGTGAAATGAATCTGTAATAGAAATTAAGTGGCTTATGAAAGATGAATGAATTTGATGGATCAACATCGAGGCAATGAAATATAGTAAAATAGACATAAGAGTGGAGTGTATTAATATTGAAGAGATGTGAATTATTAAAGGAAAGATGAAATAATTATAAGAGTATCACCTTGCCAAGGTGTACTTAGATAAAGATAAAGGTGTGCTCAAATAAGGAAAAAGGATAAACTAAGCTCGAATTTTATTAGTCCACATGAAGTTATTGAGAGTATGGGACCATTAACATATGAGTTTGTAGTACCAACAAAGATGTTTCAGATTTGTAATGTGTGATATGTGAGCATGTTAAGAAATACCGATATGATTTGACATAGTTGTATTGTCAACACAAGAAAAGAAATTTGTGAAGAATCTGAGATGTATTAAGGAACTAGTTAAGATAGCGAGTGACCAAAAAAGTGATCAAGAGACCTAGTGAGTCCATCGACTACGGTCATTTGGAGGAAAGTATTCGAGCGATGAAGTTAAATAGGAAATAGAGAAGTATATGAGGAAATAATACCCCTACCTTCCTGATCAATTAGATAAGAATTTCGAGTACGAAATTTATTAAGGGGGAGAATTGTAACATCCCGTTCCCATACTAGGGGTTAGAACCCTAAAATATGGTACATGAAAGATCAATGAGAGACAAGGAAAATGTGTCTCATGCTCATGCCTAATGTTAGCAAACATGCACGTGAATCTAAATTTTTGCACACATTAAAATGATTGTACATACATTCATAGACATTTCGGGTATAATTGATTATAAATGTGCGTCTATGAGAATTGTGAATTATTTGCATTAAAAATTGAATTGGAGAAGTATAAATAGTTGGATTAGAATTTTGGTGAATTTTTGGAGTTTTTGAAGAAATTTCTGAAAATTGTTGGGTATTTTGAACTAGGAAAATTGCCAAGTGGAAAAATAGTTGTTAAAGGGTAGTAGAAATTACTATCCAATGGAAATGCAAATAGAAATAAGAGTCAAATAATAGTGAATAATTTTGGAGATAACTTTAGAAATTATGAGGAGATGACATTGAGACTTGTAGAGACATATGGAGTAAAGTTAAATTGTGTTAAATCGTCTAAGCTATATATCTTAAAAATCTTCTAGAGTCTGTTATTAGTTGAGTACTATAACCAACTCCAACTAACAAACATTCTAGTACATACATTAATTACATCGCCTTACTTAGACGAAATCTCTTTGTTTGAGTACATTCTTCAATCTAATCGTCTTGCTTAGACGAAATCCCTTTTTCTGAGAACATACTTCAATTACATCGCCTTACTTAGACAAAATCTCTTTGTTTGAGTATATTCTGCAATTTCATCGTCTTGCGTAGATACTTCTACTTCGTCTGAATCATTTTGTTTGACCCATTCTTCTGATCCATTCATACTTGATACCTTCGTTTGATCCATTCAAACTTGAAAACTTGGTTTGATCCAATCAGACCTGATACCTTCGTCTGATCCATTCAAACTTGATAGCTTTGTCTGATCCATTCAGACTTGATCACTTGTCTGATTCATCTTAGATTGAATCACTTCGTTTAATTCATCTAAGACTGAATCATTTTCTCTGTTCCATTCGTCTGATCTCAAAGACTTAGTCATTTTGTCTGATTCATTTCAGACTTAATCACTTCGTCTGTTCCATTCATCCGATCTATTCGACTGTTCCATTCATCATCCATTCGTCTGTTCCATTCTTCTAGTCCATTCTCTTGATCCATATGTATTATCCACCTTAAATGCTTCATTTTATTTACCTTTTACTTGAGTATCGTCTTGATTTGATGAATTGTGCCACATATATTTGTCTACACACTTAACAAATTCATCAAAAACAGTTCACACACTTCTATTATTATTATTAGTAGTAGTAGTATCTGACTTTCATCAAAATCAATAGAATAAGTGAAGTCTTCTTGACTTAATAGACCCATTTCATGTATACTGTCTAATCAAAGGGTAACTAAATATGAATACCTTTGAATAGTCAGCTTCTTCTGGATACTTCTGATACGAGGGATACTAAGTTACTTTTTGACTTAGTCTTTTCTTCAAAATATCTTCTGCAAGCCTTTTTCCTTCATTGACTTTTGATTCATCGAAACCTTCACTAGAGTTATATCTTGCTTTCATCTATCTTTTGTTACTCCAACTTCATTATCTATTTCTTTTGCCTAAAGAAAAACCTAAGCTAAACCACCTTCAAGATGATGTACGTGGGTGCATGAGAGTTAGGGTTTCTTGGAGTCTTTGAAGATTTTGGAGTTTTATCAAGTAAGTATTTTTTTAATCCTTATGGGTTGTAAGTATATGAGATAAATTGGGTGATTTAATTGTCATTGAAAGATCATGTGAAAATGAACATTTTTCATGTTCACTGTGAATATAGTATGAACAGGTATTATTTCACTGAACATGTTTGGGTATTTCGGTTATATCTTATTATGTAGTTATCCAAATGATATTATTTTTGACTTGGAGTAAACTAAAGAAATAGGACTACAAATTACATGAAGAAGTAGACTTTTTATACAGTCTCTAAGACTTTCAATTTTTGGATGGAATTTGAGTATGGTGTACTGATTTAGTATAAGAATAGTCTGAGAATGTTAAGGTATAACTTTTAGATTACCAAATCATGTTGAACGATCTTGATGTCATTAGAAACTTAAGAAATAGGAGAACACTCCTATAGAAGAGTGTATTACCAAATTACTTCATTTTCTTTCTCTAAATGATTAAGAAAAGTAGACCCGAAAGTTAGTTTTTGGGAAAAATCTGAAAGTGATACAATGAGAAATGAATTGTGATTCAAAGTGTTTATTTGAGGTATAAACCCTAAGTACAAAATTTTCTTAGGTGAGTTTTGATATAAGATTGATAATGCGACGAGAATAATGGAAAGATACCCAGGATTGTCATAAACGTGCATTGTACATATTCCATATACACACATGTGTATAAATGAATGCTTATAATTGTGGAAAGTTATTAATGTGTGTGCAATGTGTGTATTGCATAATTTCGATGTGCAGGATAAATGTTCGCATCCAGATGCTTCCAGATTAAGGAAGCAAATGCTAATCTGGAGTGTACTGTGAGTAGACCTAGATGCTCTTACTTTATTGCTTATTCGTTTATATTATGAATTTTATGGTTATTAATGTGATTGTTCTGATTTCAGACAGTAAATGTCCGAGGAGTTTGCTAAATGTAAATATATCGAAGTGCTACTTGTATGTGAATTTGATGAAATAAGTGATACATGATTTGATTGTCGAACATCCGCATATGAAAGAAAAGTGATTCTCAACTTTAATTTTGAATGTCGTACTAGGGTCCGATGATAAGTAAAAGTGAATAATTGATCATATGCGATTGATGCATTTCATTACATGAATGCATGAAAGATAAAGGCAGTTATGACCGGAGTCGTCAGTGAAAAAGAACTTAAAGCTCATACTATGATATGAGCCTTAGGCTCAGTTGTGAATGTACCCGATATCTACTAAGGGATATGGGACATTACCTGATACAACTCGGTATCCACGAGGGATATGGGCATCCCGGTATCCACTAAGGGATATGGGCTAGTGAAAAAGACACTTAGTCACATCAAAGTAACAAATTGAAAGTTAGTCTCATGTGTACTGCATATGCATGATATGAATGATTATAATGTGTTGAATGTAAAATGTGAAACGATGGATCAAGTGTATGTGAATTAATATGATTATCAAATAAATGATGTAAATTGTGTGTTATGTGACCGAGTGAGCCATCGAGGATGGACACTCACTAAGTTCGCAAAACTTACCCAAAATTTACAATATTTTTCAAGCTCAGAAGAGTACCCCGTTAGGGAAACGGAAGTATACCTTCTGCATACTAGTGAAAGATAGAGGTCGAGATCAGTTCGCGTCTGTATTTGTTTTCTTTATTTTTGTATCAAATAGAGTCTTCCGCAATTATTGTAACTTGTGTATTCGAGCATTTATGTTTTGTAATAACTTTCCATATTGGAAATTTTTGTAAATGATTTTGCAATGTAATGAAATTATGAATACAAGTATTTTTGTATTTGTAATGGGCCCAAATGGCTATTGAAATTATAATGATTAGATTGCTATGATTGAAAATGTTTCTGAATAAAAAGGGCTCGATCCGATTGTTGATTTCCCCATATGTTTGTGGCTTCAAAACAAAACTTTTGTAAAGAGATTTTACAGATTGACTATGTTAGCATGCCACCCTCACGGGACAAGTTCTCAGACATCACTGGGCATGTCAGGTACATGTCATGCGAGAGTGAGATGCTACAAAAGACAGATGGTTTGGTAACTCATCCAGCATGAAAAATAGATGCGTTTTGTGTGGTGTTGATAACGAATCTCTAGATCACCTGTTTTTTCAATGTGGAGTTTCATTCCTATTTGGAATACAATCCTAAATAGAATGCAGGTGCATTGCGCTCAAAGGGAATGGGGGAATATTATACATTAGACTGCCAACATGATGACATTAATGAAGTCCGATGGAGTAGCTATTCAAATTGCTTTGTGATGTGTTGTTTACACAATATGGAGAGAACAAAACACTAGGTTGCATACAGGAAATGTGGGGGAAACATGGAAGCTAGTGCACACAACAATCTAATAGATTAAAGAACTCTTCCTAGCCAAAGAAAATCAGATTAAGCTTAGTCCATATATGAGGAAATTCTAGATTATGTGATATGGGGTTCACACTCAGATTACCAGGAATCATAGAGTTTTAAATCTTTGTTTTACTCTTTCTATTTTGGAGTTGCAATTTTGATGTATGCCAACATGATGTATTCTTTTGTCAAGCTTAGCTTGAGATAATACAAATTTCTTTATCTTTTTTTTAAAATAATTTTTTTTAAATACTACGAAATATTAAATCTAAGTTAACTTTTTGTTTAAATATTAAAATTGAAATGGTCCATTTTGTCTCAAATTATTTGGTTCATCATTACATAGGTAGATTTCATCGTTGAGATAACTATCCAATTATAATATAACTTCATATTACCCTATTATTGATTAGTCAAGTGCATAACATCTCTTAATTGCATAAGTTTTAAATAATGGGGCTAGTTTATGGGGTTATACAAATAATTGTGTTAGTTTATGCCCTATAACCAACCAATTAGTTGTAGTTTTAGTTAAAAAAAATTCAAAAATAAAGTTAAAAGATATTATATACAAACTATAATACCCCAAAAGTGCTAGTATAATACAAAAGATTAGTTAAAAAAGAAATGTTATTGATTTCCAATCTCATTCCATCAGATGTAGTCTATTGTACATCTCCACTTCATAATTGTTGTAAGGTTATCAAATATACCTCTAGCTAACAAGATTAGACGAATATGTAGGGTAATCTCTTCAAACAACAACTCTTCACTTTTGCTTTGTTGTCTAAGAACTTGGCAATTACATTCTTTCCATATTTGGTAAGTCATAGAGGCACAACTAATCTTCAGTACTTTGTAATCTGCATGACTTTCCATCTTATTTTTCACTAACTAGTTAATCGCTTCCTCCAATGTATCTGTTGGTCGATTAATATTCAACAATGCATATAACCAACTCCATATATTTTTTACATAGCTGTAATTAATCAAAATATGTTCCAAATTTTCCATCTCTACATTACAAAGCTCACACATCAATGAGTTAATGGGAAACTTGATTTTATCCTTCGTAGGTAATCCACCATTTATTCTCATCCATAACATAAAGGAGTATGCTGGTCTTATGTCCATATCACACACTAATTTCATCCATTATACTCTTGGTTGTATTTCTTTCTGCAAAAGGAGTTTACAAGCTTTGGTATTGAACTTTACTAATTTGACAACTATCCACAACACTTCATCATGTTCTATCTGATTGCATCTTGGTACCTGAGTCAATATAATCTTTGCTCCCCTACAATTTTGATACGATCAATTCCATTGATTTTTGTTAATCAACCTGCTTATCCGAGTAATTAAAGGGACCACAAGTTTCAGGTATTGGATTTCCATCACTTTGTACAAAGGTTCTTTATAGTGCCAGTTGTCAAACCAAAAGTGGGTATGTTACCATCTCCAATTTTGTGGAATATCAGGCTCTCTATCCCTTATGCCCAAAATGTTCCTTAGAGTTCCGAACATGCCCTGCTTATACATCAGAGTCCATAAGATATCATTTTTAATGAATACGTTACATATCCATTTCACACAAAGGTCCTCCTTTTTGCTGTATATACACCATAGGTTCTTTACTAGACAAGCTTTATTAATCACTCTTGTAGAATATAATCCTAAGCCCCCTGCTCCTTCGGTCTGCATATTTTACTCCAACTTATTTTGACTTTGTTTTTGCCTTGGTCCGATCCATTCCAAAGGAACTCCTAAAGTTTTCTATCTCCTTGAGTATGCTCTTAGGTATTGAAATATGACTTAGCCAGTAGTTGGCAATATTATAGAGGATTGACTATATGAGTTGGACCATACCTCCATAACTAAGGAACCTTTTGCTTTATTGGTTGATTTTCCCATGTATAGACTCCATCAATGGTTTATAATCATCTGCACTTAATCTTCTTTGTGATATTGGGACTCCTAGATACTTGAGCGGTAATATTCCTTATATTAACCCCATTTCTCTTATTTTGTGCATTTCCACCGTGTTTGAGTTACTAGAAAGATAGTAGCTACTCTTCATTGGGTTACTCCACAACCCTAACATGTCTTGAAACTCTTCCATAGATTTCAATAATAAATTGATGGAGTTTCACTCAACCCTGCTAAATAGCAGCAGGTCATCTACAAAAGCGAGGTGAGTTAGTTTCATACCTTTGTATCTATAGTGGAATTGGAATTATGTATGTGTTAAGATCATCCTTGCAAGGTGAGTGGTCGAGGCATTCATACAGATGACAAATAGGTAAAGGGATAGAGGATCCCCTTGTCTGAGCCCTCTCCTAGCTTTTACCAATTCGGTGGGTTGCCCGTTCACCAAAATGGCTATAGTAGCAGTAGTGATACATATCTCCACCCACTCTCTAAGCAATTCAGGGAAGTCTGCAACTTTCATGATATTGAATAGAAACTCCCAGTTAACTGGATCATAAGCCTTGGCTATATCCATCTTGATGGTATAATTTCTTTTCTTCCTCTTGGAATGATAACCTTCCATCAATTCCTGGCATAGGAGTATATTAGTACTCACCGATCTCCCTTTTAGGAAGGCATTCTGCTCAGGGCTGATCATTTTCTTTGAGCTGATTCTCAATCTATTTGCTAGAATTTTTGTAATGATTTTGTACAGAAAATTGCAATAAGCAATAAGTCTATACTGATTTAGCTTTGTTGCATTACTTTGTTTAGGGACGAGACATATATATGTCTTATTCCACTCCTTTAGGATGGTTTTTTTGTTGGAAAAACTCTAACACTACTCCAACAACTTCTTCCCCCACTATGTCCCAATTTTTTTGAAAAAAATCTATCATTACGAGACATATATATGTCTTATTCCACTCCTCTAGGATGGTTTTTTTTTTGGAAAAACTCTAACACTACTCCAACAACTTCTTCCCCCACTATGTCCCAATTTTTTTGAAAAAAATCTATCATTGTACCCATCTGATCTTGGGCATTTATCAAGTTCATTATAAAAACTACCTCCTAAATTTTGTGCCTTGTGACTTCCCTAATAAGTGGCCTCTTGTTCTCTTCATTCACCTTCTTTAGGTTCGCAACTAACTCTCCTAGCATCTCCTTTACATGCATATCAGCTCCATATTGTTTACTAAAGTAGTCAAAGATAAAATGTTTTTTGCTCTCCTGATACTCATACTTCCTACCAATATGGTCCACTAGCTCCTTGATGGTGTTCTAGTTTCTTCGTGTTAAAATGGAACTCATACAGTACTTTGTACAATGTTCCCCCTCCTTTAACCATAAAATTCTTGATTTTTGTCTTTGGAGCATATTAATATTGATCAGGACTTGATTATAACTAGAAATTAGGTGAGCTTCCTCCTTCCTAAGATATTTTTCCTCTGGATTTGCTAGAATTCTTTTATGACACTCTTTCAGCTTGTCCATCACTTTATCTTTCTCTATCTGTTCTGGATTTAAAGAATCCCTACTTAGTTGTTTCAATTTCTCCTTCAACCTTTTCAACCTACTGCTAGGAATGTAACCCTTCAATCCATTAACCTCCACCTTCATCCTCTTGCTTAGAATTTCCTTGAATTCTGTGTGTTCCATCAGATGATTGAATCTGAATAGAACGTTTAGCCTCCACCCACCTGTAGCTAACACCACAACTATTGGACTATGGTCTGAAACATTTGGTTCTTTAAAAGTGGCATTACTCAGGGGGAATTGCTCTATCCACTTCCCATTCACTATACGCCTATCTAACTTCTGCCTTAAAAACCATTCTCCAGCTTGCTTGTTGTTCCAAGTAAAGACTTCCAACTTTTGAGCATTGTAACCTATTATCACTCAGCCATTCTCATGTTAATCATGATTGGAGATCACCCTCCAGTGTTCATCCAGGAACCATAACCCCTTCTCCAGGTATTCCCACTTTATTTTAGTTTCTAGTAAATCAACAAAATATGCTTTACTATTCCTAAACAATTCCTTGACTACAAGCTGTTTATTTAGGATATTGAGCCCCCTAACATTCCAAGCTACTAGTTTCATAAGTTCTTCTTTTTACCAAACCATTTCCTCTCAGTCGTCCTACTCATTCCTAGGGAGACAAATACTATGCCAGGTTGAGAACCTGATGCTTCCCCACTATCCTGGACAAAAGTCTCATTGAGTTCTTCTTCATCTCAGAATCTCTCTTGTTCATTGCTTAGTTAATTCCCTAGCCTAGCTATGTTCACCTCCCCCTTATCTGTATCCAAAGTTATCATAGTCTTAACCTCCTTAGCCGCGACTTCTTCCTCGTTGGTCCCCTCGAGAGATGTGTCACCTTGATTCCTTATCGTGTCTCCATGTATCTCTGGTGCTACCTAACTATTTCCCACCAGTTTCGTGTCCTCACTGACTTAATTCATTTATTCTTAAGAACCCGTTTCTGCTTTGTCATTATCACCCTTATACATGCCCTTCTTAGCATATGCCACTTTTTTTTCTTCCTGCTAATAGGTTCCAAGTCTCCTTTTCGATACACATGTTGGGGGCTATTTCTCTGACTGGATATGGCTACGAATGATCTGGACCATTCTTCAACTCCTATTTTCCCTCTTGACCATCCTTTATTTTCCAAACTTGTTACGCCTCTTGTGTTTTTGGTCTCCACATATAAGAAATCCCTATAGTATCTTCTACAAAGTCACCATTCTCAGAAAGTCTCGTAATTCTCAAGTTTTTAGGGAGTTTCCTAGAAATGTCAACATCTACACAAACTCGTGCAAACCCAATTCTCCTCATTAACACAGTGTTTTCATCAAGTCCCAACGTCTTACCTATTTGACTTGCTATATAACTCATAGCTTCCAATGACCAATACTCTAGAGGAACCTTATGTATGTTGACCCATAGCAATATAGAGTTAAGCTTGCTTCTATCCAACTTCACCCCCAACTGCCACTTCTTGACAAGTATTGGATGCCCCACTTCCAGCACTCTTTGCTCATTCTCCTCAGAATTAAAGTTGAAGACAAAGAGTTCACCCTCATTCACCATGATGTGCTCTAATCCCTTATTCCTCTATGTGTTATTTACCTATCGATTGACTATGGGGAGCGCCAATCGCTTCTCTAGGAAGAAACCCACAAAGAAGGTTCTCCATTTCTGAGCTCCTTAATGTAGCACCTCCAGAGGTGCCTAAATCAGCTACTCATATTCAAATTCCACAAACCTAAGTTTTACCAAACTCTCAGAGTCGCCCACTATAGAGCTCCAAGTGGTCTTCCAGTTATCAGCCCTATGCGATTTTTCCAAAGCACCTCTGATTAGGGGGAAATTTGAGTTGGGTGTTGGTTAGGTATGTTGGGTTTTGTTGTGCTCTGGTTTTTTAAAGACAGGTGCTAGTTTTTTTTTTATCTTATTCATATTAAGATGTATATGATAAATTTCATAGAATTTGTAAATAAAATTATGTTGAGATCATAATTATGAAATTAATATTGTATTTATGTCGTATTTCTAAATTATTCCCAATCATTGTTACATTGAGATTTGTTAAGAAAAAGTAAAGGCTAGCACATGTTATATTTCTTTTTTATAAATGAAGAAATCAACTTCATTGACTAAAGTATGGAGACGTTTAAATAAACTATGAGATGTTTATTAGAGAACAAGTTCATTCAACTGACCTAATATAAGAATTCCATCAAGAACATTACTTATATGTCTATGTTGTTATGATTGCATAAGTGATCCTTTGATTTGATATTCATAAGTAATCATTTAACTTGAGATCTCAAAAGGATCTCATATATGGATTGTTATGTTTTGATATTACATATGAACTATTCTAGTTGAGGGTAGCTCAGTCGATAGTTACTGGATATAATATAAATTATATAGAGGAAATTAAATAATCAATACAAAATTCATCAACTTAAAGTTATTAGGGAGAATGTTCTTATATTCTTAATTATATATTATCGTTGAAGAAAATCTTGGCTAAGGTAGAATGACATTTTGAAAATAATTTT
The DNA here is from genome assembly GCA_025504915.1 of Erythroxylum reticulatum. NCBI lineage: Eukaryota > Viridiplantae > Streptophyta > Magnoliopsida > Malpighiales > Erythroxylaceae > Erythroxylum > Erythroxylum reticulatum. Next base: position 6,065,132 of record JANSVA010000006.1, read on the forward strand.
TAAATGTCCTTAATATTATTGATTCAAGAAATCCACCTTCGATGTTTCCACCACGTATTTTTCATCATTATTTTTAAATTGAAATATAAAGGATTTTTTTTGGAAAACCAAAAAGTAAAAGGAAATTTTTAATAAATTTAAAGATTAAGAGATTTTTCTAAAGTTTTTTTGAGCAACAGGGAATGTTTATATCTTTTATGCTTTTATTTAAATTATAATAAGCAAGAAATATAATTTATTGAAAATTATTTTCAATTAAAGTTTATTAAAGGAGTTAAGATAATTTTAAATAATTCTATATTGAATTTAAAAATTGTTTCAAATAAAATTAATGTTTAATCTAATTTAATTATCCAAAGAGTTGTAAATATTATTTTAGATCATGAAGGTTAATAACTATAATCAAACATGACTTCATTATTTTGTGCTTATAATTTGGTTATATTTGCATAAAAATTTACATAAATTTATTTTATATGGTTGATATAATTATTATGTATATTACATTACATGTTTTATAAGTATGATACTTTTACATGCAATCTTCCTTTATATATGTTAATCTATCTTCCCTTTCATATGACTGTATGCTCTAGCATAGAACTTCAGCAATTTGCCATGAGATAGCTAGATTAGGGCAGTAACTCTCATCTCCTAAGACAGATGAGCTTCTCCCTAATTCTAGAAATTAATGAGGAAAAAACTTCATTTCTGGAGCATGAGATATTCTAAAAGCATCTTAGATTTCTCTCTTGTAAGATCTCCTCAATTGTGGAGGAAAAATAGATGATGTAAAAATGCTTCATGTGATCAGGAGTATCTTTGAACTTTAGAAGCCAATATAAATTGTCTATAAAGACAATTCTAGTATTAGAAACCAGAAAAAAAAAGTTGTTGAACCCTCCCCTATATAAGTTTCGAGAAAAGAAATAGGAAGAACAAGTAATTTATTGATTCTTCCTCCCTTTCACAGAGGACACAAGTAGAATTGAAAGGGATGAATTGCATCTTATCCAATGTACTCAATTTATTCAGAGTAGCAAGCCATAAAAGAAAGGAATGACTAGGCATAAGTAACTTGTGTCATATTATAAGGTACCAAACAAACCTTGGGATCTCTTGGTTCTGCCATACCTTAAATTTTGAGATGTTGAATTTGTAGGTTGAGACAATGGAACATATCTGATCTTCCCAAGTTTGGTTGGTAGTTGGGAACAAAATGTTGCAAATTTGTAGGAATAGACCATTGAACCCCTATGTTAATTCCACTGACCTTAGAGTTGGTATGAAAACCATTTCTGAGCCGAGAGTCTGTGGAATTTGATTTAGGGGGCGTAAACCTATCCAGTTATCATGCCACAAAAAATCCTTCTCCCTATTTCCAACCTTATAAAAAATCGCAGGCTCTAAGATAGGTCTTAATTTCAAAAGCTAAGCTAAAGGGCAAGAAAATGTGGACTTTATCATAATGGACCAAAGGCTAAAACCTTAAGCATATAACTATGAAACCATTTGATTCATAAAGAATTCTCATCCAATAAGATGTTCTAAAGATTTTTTTTATCAAAACTATTATATTAAAGTTTCCAATAGAGGTCAATCCCAAAACATTGTCCTCTTTTCTCATACATACCTGTGACCATTTAACCTTGGCAAAATGACTGTCCAAATTTAAATTCCCCTAAAGAAACCTTCTAATTAGCTTATTAATAGTCTAGATGACTCCTTTAGATAGAGTCATATTGGGTGACCAATAAATGCAAAGATAATTCAAGATAGATTTGGCGAGTTACAATCACCCTCCAAATGAGAGCACTTTATTTGTCCATAAGCCTAATCTTTTATGTATTTTCTAAACTAAAGAATAGCAATCAAAGAATTGTATCCTTTTAGTAGTAATGGGTAGCCCTTAATAGGTCAAAGGAGAAGGCTTCCTATTCATACAAGTGACTTGGGAGATTCTATCGTCCATCATATTGGCACTAGCAGCCATAATAAAATGGCTCTTACTGAAATTCACCTCCAAACCTGAAAGATCTCTAAATGTAGATAATGTCAAATTAAGAACATAATTGTTGCCTTCCATTATTTAAGCATAAATTAAAGTTTTATCTATTGTACTGCTAATTGAGTGACTCAAGGCTTATTTAACCCCATATATTTTCTCCTTAATTAATAGGTCCTACTTAACTAAAAAAGAGTTTTGTTTATTATAAGGCTTGTTAAGTGACTCAATGTCTCTTCAACCTAAATATATTTTATCTTAAATTAATGGGTCCTACTTATCTAAATTTGTATAATTTGGATGAATGACTTATGATCATATAAGTTTGGAGGCAAGGTTAATAATAATATATAAGAAATATTTTGACAAGACTTGTCACCTAATAAATTTAAGAGTCACGCGAAATGTGATTCATAAGGATGTTATCTACCTAATTTAAGTTTAGTTAGTTTGATAAGTGACTCAATATTAACTAAATTTAAATGGGATACTAGCCTGCTATAGGAATTAAAGTAATGTTTTTGAACAGTAGTGAGAGTTATTCTTGAATAAAATAATAGGAGTAACCAAATATATTATTAAAATTATGATCTTATTTGGTTGTTATGACATGTAACCAATTACTTGGCTTTCTTGCATTTATATTTTATTCTAAGTAGAAATTACCTTTGCTAGTATAGTTGATACTAAGTTTTAGTGAATCAAATTTCTTATATATAGGTTACTAAATTTTAGTGAACTAAATTTTAGGTTGTGTTTAAAAAGATAGATAAGTTAAAAAGGAAAATTGTATATCCATTATGCACCATTGCTATTAATTTTTGTTAAAGATTTGGTGACAAAATTTTAAAGATATATCAATATCATATCGATGACAAAATATAATGGCATTCTAAGTCAATTAATGTGTCAAACTTTAATAGCAACATGTAAGATGTATATCAACACTATGATAACATGTTGCAAGTAGTTGCATGAAGTAGAGCTAAAATGTATAATACCTTTATGGAAATATTCCTATCAATTTAGCTTCTAAAAGCATAAAGATGGACTACAATTAAACGTAATGACTATAGTATGATAATATTTATCAACAAAAGAAAATTTATTGCAAGGATTTTCTTACCAATATGAAATATGATGAAGATTATATATATTACTAATTCATGATTTTGAGTATGTAGTATTAAATTTGGATTCAACATTACTACAATGTTCAAGGTATCATATGAAATAGGTTGATAGGTAAAAGTAATTGATCCAAGTTTATACAAATAGTTTGTATCTATTAAATCAGAGGAAACTTATGCTTATATAAGTGGCAAAAAAATGAAAGTTAGATAACTAAGATTATCCTTTTATACCATTTTTCTTAAATCAACATAATGAGAATCATAAAGTTTCATAGTAAGATATATGTACAATTTAATTATGAATCGCATGAAACTTATGAAACTTATTAAATTAAACAATAACCAAATCAACCTTTGGTGAAAAATGTTGGTGGTATTAAATTGTTATATTTTATACGTATGATATGTTGGGTGTAATAACAATTCATAAAAGGATGAATACTTATTTTTATTATATTTGCTAATGACTTTATATGATATAATCATTGTATTGAATGAAATATTGATTTAAAATTTAAAAAGTTCAAAGTATTTAAGTATAAGTAGATGTTAAGCATTGAAAATCTTGAAGCACTTCGATGAGATTGATGTGAGATTTAAATTATTTATCTATAAAGAATGGGATTTGCGGTAAATACCTCCACAACTAAATCCCATAACAATATAGACTCGAATAAGAAAAAATACAATATGAGATATTGTATAATGAAATATTTATTTCTTTTAAAACAAAACTTAGTACAACAAATTACTTTCAACAGTTCAATTAAAAATTAACAAGGTTTCATATTATATATGAAATGGTAAGACTTTAAAAGAGTTAAAGTTAATGATTTTGGAATATAATGCTTAGTTGAAGCATATATTATCTAATAATTTTAAAACTCTATTAAATAATAGAAAGTTATGAGATTTCCAAAAAGGTTGGATATAATCTTACAGACTCCATTGAACAAAATCTTTGTTTCAATGAACACTTACAGGAGAATGGTCCTCAAAATAAGTAGTGGGAGCAAGATGGAATTTGAAAAAAATTCAAATCTCTTAATAGATCCAAATGGAAATAATGCCTTTATTAATACATTTGAAGTATAGTAAAAAGCTTACTAGATATCGAAATATTCACTTTCATGATAAATTCAAATAGTTTATCTTGCAAATGATTATGAATTTATCATATTTGTAAGAAAGTTAGCAGGAGTATAGTTTTCCTTTTCAGTAGGAGCTTATAGAAATATATTGGTTATAAAGAGAACAAGAATTCACATTATAAGGCCCCAAAATATACCCTAGATGAAGTGTTACATATTTATGAAAGTTCATGGATGATATAAGTTAACATTGTGCTTTGATTTGAAAGTGAAAGGCATGTGACTTGAATTTTCGTATTGACGGACCATAATTAGTGAATTGGAATTAATTGAAGCCATTAGAGAATTGAGATATTTAAATGTACATTAGTGACAAGATAAGTTGGTACATGAAAATTGGAATGACTAAGCATAAGAGTTAGTGACATTTGGCATAGTTGATACATTGACAAATGGCATAATTAATAAAGTGACAAGTGGCCTAATTAAATTGTGGCATTTGGTAGTTTTCATTAAGTGAAAAATGGTTTAATGAAAGTGTGATAAATGATAGCTTAAGTGCAAGACATATGTGACACATGCAAAGAGGACATATGTCTTATGGTGGGAGTGACACCTAGATGGTGATGAAGCAAGTTTCTGCTGGAAACATTTTCTATTTTGTTCTTTCTTCACTTTGCTTTCTTCTCTCCACCGAAACTCCCATTTTCTCTTTAACTTTTGGAATTTTTTCTGGACTTTGGATTGTCATCACTTGAATTTTGGTAAGCTACTAAATCTAGAAAAAGGTTCTACTAATTTTCTGTATTATAGTTATGTTAAGGTTGAAAGTTGCACATTAAACTTAGGTATGTGCTAGTTGTTTGGAAGCCTAGTTTAGCTAGATTCATGGAGTTGAATTTGAAGTTTAGTGAGGTAAGGGAATACTAAACTTGGTATCATGTTATAACATGTATTGTTTGATGTTTGAAGTGGATGGAATGTCTACTGAATTAAGAAAGAATTGAGGTTAGGAACTTGATACATGCTGGATACTGGTTAGAAAGAATAGTTCCACTGGACATGTATCGGTATTTTAGTCATATCTTGACCTATAGGTATACAAATGGGATGATTTTAAATTAACATTAAATTATATGCATATATATACAACTTTCATGAAGGAATAAAATTTGATTTCTGTCACTAAGAGTTTCAAAATTTGGTTTGTAGTTGAGTTTCTAGATTTTGTCACTATTTGAGGACAGTCTGTAGTATTTTGGATATAACTTTCCAAATAATGAACCAAATTGCATAAAATTGGTGTCATTAGAAACTTAAGATATTAATGAACAATTGTTTAATATAATGTTTGGCCTAAATTTTTCATTTTCATTGTCAAAATGACCACTCAAAATTGAACCAAAAATTTGTTTGGGAAGAGCTAGAAGAAGTTGGAATAAAAGGTAGTGCACGATAGTGAATCTAAGGGGTCATGAAGGGGTTGCACAATCGTGCATAAGCACGATCATGACATAGGAGGATTAATTGGAAGTTCACGATCGTGCACAAGCACGATCGTGACAGTGGATGTATTTTGCTGTTTGACAGCTTTGAATATCCTTCACTCTTTTAATCATAACTTCTTCTTTGGATCTCTGAATGACTTGAAATTTGAACCACAAACTCCTTGTACATTTCTCTTCCTCTCCACTAAGTTTCAGTGTCATCTAAATTCATTAAGAATGAATTGTTGTTTACCAAATGTTCAAGTCTAGAATTGTGGAGATGTTATATGAATGAATGAGAGTTTGGATATTGTATGACATGTTAGTTTGTTTGGAAATCTATGAATATGTCAAGTTGAACAAGTTGTATGTTTTGCGTTATGTTCCTCGTATGAGAATACTGAAATAAACTTGTTTTGTTTTAAAAATGTTAAGTCCTAGTTGTGGGTAAATAAGAATGCCAAGAAGGGTCTACAGCTGCTCTTGTGACACTTCGGTGTCTCCTATTACTGACACTTTGATGTCTTCTGTTATTGACACTTTGGTGTCTCCTATTATTAAGACATAAGTCTCTCTTATTCTCTGATACCGATCACGGTATCTCCTGTATTAGTCCCAGTACCCATTTCTGTAAAACGGATTAGCATTCTAACTTGTTTTGTATTTTGATATATGTTTAGTTTTGCTATCAATAAAGTCTGTTCTGGTTCAAATCATGTTCTGTTTTGAAGGGTTTATACCCTATTTAGATATTCAGTTCTGACATTTGTACATTCTAATATAAGATTCAAGTGATTTGCTTCAACATGAGAAATATTCTATATTGATAAGTTATATTTGGTTCTGAGATACACTGTGTTTGAATTCTGATACTAGTGAGTTTTGCTTTGGAACAAATATATATCCTGTTATGCTATGTTATATTTTTTTTTAGTGATTCATGGTGTTTGAATTGATTTTGAATATGTGAATGTTTAGATGACTATTAGAGACAGTTGTTAATATGTATCCTGTTTAGTTATTCCCCACTAAACTATATGTTTAGCACGGTGAATTTGCCTTGAGTAGGTTCAGAGAGAAGGGTATAAAGACTGGGACAAAGACAACCACAATGTCCATTGAAGATTGTGTTTTGTTGTGAATAATGTTCAGTTTGTTGTTTTTACTAACTTGTACTCAATATGATGAGACAGTTTTTTTTTTTTTTGCATATATGGTTTGTAATTTTTATACACAGAAAGACATTTGGACTTCAAAGCATGTAATATGTTTTGTGCTATGTCAATTCATTATGTATAGTATGTTTACAACATAATGAAATATAATGTATGGTGCTTGAGTTTCTGAGAATGCTTGGATTTGTTGGTATGATATGTTTTGTTGGTATGGTATGTGTAGCATCTGCATATACTCCCAGGGGGTATGTGGGTGTTACACACATTTTCAATTAATGAAGATATAATAGTACATGACCTATTTTTACTGGATATGAAAAGATTAAAACTTATTATAGAAATTAGATTTATAGAGATAAATATAGAAGTTATTTACCTATTCTAGTCCAAATACATAGATAATATACAAAAGGTATTTAATATTTAAGATATCTAATACTTAAGAAGTTTTAAAATATCTATTATTCTATTATGAGTTGATATTTGAGTTTAAGTTTATATGTATATTAGCTTTAGAAATAAATGATAGTTAAGGTATATCTGACTTAAAACAACATTATTTTGAGGTTGCAAAGATTCTAATGTAGCATTAATTGATAATAAACCCATGATAAAATTTTCATTTATTGAAAATTACTTGGATCAATAAGTTCTTTAATGAATTTGATATAGTTTCTTGCATTGTTTAAATAGTAATGTACTGTGGAACATTAAAGTTATGGATCATGTAAAAGGATCAAAGATCTCATCAAAGATCCAAATAAATATTTAGGTAATTTCTCTTAATTATAAGGAAAATTAAGATGAAAGTTATAAAATTTAAGCAAGTACTCACTAAAGAAAATCTTGTATAATTGTCTTACTAAACCATTATCTTAGCAACAATATGATCATCATATGATGATATAGTATAAGATACCTAAACTAATAACCTAGTACAAATGGGACATTGTTGATATATGCATTACAACCAATCAATGAATTGTAATTTTAGTGACATAATTGTTTAAAGATATTCTTTATCTTATACATATTGAGATGTATATGATAAAGTCTATCAGATAAATATGCTTAAACAAACATATGGGCTCTTGTTATAGAATAAGTTCACTGAACTGACTCCATATCAGAATTCTATTTGGAATATTATTTATATGTCTATAGACATTCTCACTGTGATGATTATATAAGTGATCTTTTGATTTTGAATTTCCAAAGTATCTCATATCGGGATTACTATGTTTTGATACTGTTTATGACTTATTTTAGCCAATGATAACTTAATCGGTAATCATAACATATAACATGAACTATATGGATGTAATTAAGTAATCAATATATGATTTATCTCCGTAAAATGATTAGGGAGAGTATTATATTATTCTCAATTATTATTAATTTGGAAAATTATTGACCAAGGTGGAATGATACTTTGAAAATAATTTTCAAATATCATTAATTGAATCAATTATTAATGAAGAAGAACTAATATGATTGGATTCAAAAAATATAAACATTAATACCATGTTTTATGTCTAACTAGAATAGTGTGTGATAAAAGGAATAAATTATACGAAAAAATCATGTTCAAAAAGATTAGCTAAAACTATTTTGATATTTCTAATATTTGGGAAATCATGATGCATTTTTAAATGTCAATCTTAATTTATATATGTAACTTTTTTAATTAGAGAATTAAAAATAAATTAAAGGAGTTTAATTTATCTACTCTTAAATATCATTTTGGGTTATAATTTACATCTATTGCTAACATAATTAGGAATTTAATAAGTCACACATAGAAAATAGTTAAAGAGAAAAAAAGATATTTTAATCAAATTGGGCTTGATTGTAAAGTTTGAAAAGCTTTAGGATTAACTATGGATATTTAATAAATAAGCATCTATATAAGATAATAAAATTTATTTGCACTCAGATAGCACTTTATTATAATTAATTGTAATTCTAATTAAAATTTAACTGAAACTAAAATTTTATTTTAATTAAATTATTTTTAAAAATCAATCTCTACTATAAATTTTCCTCTCTACCTCACTTGTAGAGTTCTATTAATGCGTTTATTTAGATATTAATAGAGGCAATATACATATGAGGCTACAACAGTGGCAATGAACTAGTTTTAAGAAAGGTTTAAAAGAAACAACAAGAAATGAATAAACTTGTACAATAAAATGTAAATTAATCAAGTTGTACAGTAAAATATAAAATTATGATGCATACTTTATTATATTTTATGTGATAATCTGCTATAAAATTTAAGTAATATTGATTTTTGAAAAATCAAATGAAAGAAATTTATATTTATTCTGTTATGTGTAATATCCAATTCAACTGGCAAATTAAACCTGCAAGATCTTTCGAGTTGGCTAATGTTGTAGGCCATCCAACTTGAGATCATCTGGGGAATGAATTGTACAAACAGCTTGAGCCCATAAAACATAAATAACTAATGAAAGATGTAAAACGCAAATGTTTCATTTTGTAATGACAAATTATTAAATGAATACGATTACATTATATATAAGAATGGCTTAAGGAATTTATTTGACCATTTCTTATATCTATACTTTGTAGTAATTACAGCATGTCGTCTATGTTGGAACTTCCAGTTTCTGATCGACTCAAAGTCGAACCATTTGAAACCTAACCCAACCACATAAACATTATCTATTTTGCAGACTAAGTCACTCCTTTGACGAAGGGAGCCCCTTTTTAATAAATGTCTGGAGGCAGGCAATGACTGCATGGATTGTAGCACACTTCTATTATTTTTCTAAGATAGGAGCCTATTTTAGTTTTCTGCTCCGTTTCTTTGAAGAACAAGTCAACTTTAGTGCACACCAAATATGCTTCAAATTCAAGATTCGTTGTCAACCACGCAAAAAATACGAATATGTTGATAGAATACGTATTTTCTATGAGTGGATACACTTAACTGCTCCATAGTGACGGAGTGATTGCCTTGAACTTGACTCTTCGAAAGCTACGCAAGCGATTGATAAGGGTATAGTTGATTAAGTCTTAGACTGGGAAATCAATGGAAGAATGAGGAATCTGATGTCGTGGTAATTGGGTTAAGACTAATATATTCTTGACTCGTACTTCGAATATCTAGACGATTCTACCTTTTGAAATTTCCAACCCCAGCTACAATTCCTCATCCAATAAAATGGTGACTCATTTGGATGCGTGGTTTGAATATATGCTTACCTAGACGTGTAAGTTGATCATAAATCTCCAACACAGTTTGTGCAGTTTACAATTCAAGAATTGTGGAGAAAAGCGACAGTCATTCGTATGCAACTTTTAACAAGACGAGGCCAAAGACTCGCAAGATTATTCGAGTACAAGATTCCTCATGTACTTGAATATATACTATTATTAATAATATAAATTTAATTAATATTAATAACTAAATATATTATTGTATTTGCTTAAAAATATATAATCCAAAATTACTTAACTAAAACCAAAAACACAAGAAAAAGACAACCGCTTGATATTTATTACTTAATAACCGCAATTCGAAAACAAGACCCTGTCATTCAATAACAGCAATCCAAAACAAAAACCTTGCGATACAATCCAAGCGAGTCCAGTTGTCACTGACGTAAGTGTTGCACATAACACTCTGACAATGGTGGTGAACATCGGCAAAATTCGAAGGGAACGAAGCCAATATATCAGACATGGACATCGAAACACGAGATAAAGAGAAATCCCTCAAACAAAAGCGTATAGATCAGGAACGAAAGAAAACCACCTGAAACCACAACTCCACTTGTCTGGTAATGATGGACATTTAGGCAGCCAATGCCAAGTCCTTCTTGACACGTTATAATATAATATCTCTGACCATGTGTAGCAGCAAATACATATCGTACCTTGATGCCAGAAGCAACTGACATGATCATAATTATGGTAAGAAACTGACACAAATTTCCTGCACATCAACTCAGGCAAACTTTCGATTTCAATCCAATTTCCACCTTCAACCAATTCCCACAATTTAATGCTCTTCGAAATCCCATTTGCCCCTATTCCGCCAACCAAATACCGCTTCAGCCCACCATCACTCACCAATCTCGCAAAATTTAGATTCCTTGGCAAGTCACTGTTCAATCTCTCCCACTTTCCAGTCTCCAAGCAAAAACATGCCACGGAAAATGGCTCCTGGGTAGTGAAGTAAAAGGAGCCATTCGCAAATACACCTTCTTGATGGCTATTGCCACTCAGAATTGGTTCAAAACCATCAAACTTTTGCCAAAGATGGAGTCTTGAGTCGTAGACAAAGGTAGAAACTGATGCAAACGTGGAACATTGCATGAAAATTATGTAACCAAATGGCAACGAAACAAAAGAGAAACATTCAAAAGAGAAAGGATAACTCGGGAACTCAATAACCCGCGAGGACTTTGCCAGGAGATTGCAAACAAGAAATGAACTTGAACCAGGAAGAGAAAAGCAAAACAGCCCATTAGAAGACGAGAGAAGACAAACAGAGGAAGAACCAGCTATACTATATGGTGGCAAAAGAGAGAGCGATAGAGCACAATTACGCCATCTTCCAAGAGTAGAATCATACAAAGGCACGCGCTTGCAAAACTGAGGATGCGAGAGCAGAAGGAAAGAAGAGAAAGGGCAAGTAGCAGAGGAGTGTTTGGAAACGAAAGGGGGAGAAAAAGGTAGAGAATTGAAGTGCTTACAAGTTGGTCTCAGAGTTAAAAACGACTTCAGAGGCAAAAAAGACAGAACATGTTCAAGTAATTCCTCCGGCAACCGGCTCCAGATTCCGGGATCCATTGCCGGCGAGGTGGACGGAGATTGCAAGCTGTTTCTAATCATGGGTCGATCTCTGATTTGTAATTGAGATGCCAAGTTATGAGCTTTGATCGCTTGGCCTTTGAACTGAAACATTGCTTTCCTTCAAGAAACAGAAAGCAATCTTCCGCAGCTGGGAAAGCGCGGGGACAATAACCTGCTACCGGTTAACCATGCAAACGCATTTAAATCTTATCCTAATGATTGCGATTGATAGTAGCGAATCAGCGAAACCAGCAAATTGACTTCGGACTTCGGAGCTCTTGAGTGCCCTAATCACGTGTTTGACATACAATTTCTGGGCTTGGTATGCAAGTGGGCTTTTCTTCTTACAAAGTCAATAAGTTCCCATGTACCCATGTAGTTATTAGCAACTATCATTATAAATGTCAACTTAATATAGTCTATATAATAAATGCAAATCTGTTTCATCTATCAGCGTTTTCCATTTGTTGTCTCTGTTGGCACAACAGAAGAAGCCATCTAATTGCAGTAAAAACAAAAGGTGTAGCCGTCTTTTATATCATACATCAAGTTTCAGACTTCAGAACACACGCTATATATATATATATATATATATCGTAGTGAGTCTTGGTACAATGGAAGGAACATACGTTTACACAATGTAATGCTTGAATCATGGTACAGGAAGAAAATTATAGTAGGTAAAGGAGAGGTGGATATAGGGTTAGGTAATAAAAACAGCACCGGATGTCTCAATCACTCCAATTATCTTGATCCTCCGTTGACTCTGGATCCTGCAGGCAACATCAACATTCTCATAAGATGGCAGCCACTTGCTACTGCTAGACAATAGAAAGTCGTCATAAAGTTAAAAATGGAAATCAGGAGAGTACGTCTAAATCTTTAGGCCACAAGGGTGTTTGCCGTTCGTCGCAGCCAGAGTACAGATCCTGCAGAAGTGAATTAACAATAGCAGCTAAGGCTAAGAGTAAGACCATAGCTTCTTGTTTGAATGACTGCAACAACTGTTCAGGATTAATATTTAAGAATCAATAATGATAAAAGAATTAGTCACAATCTTTGACTTCCATGAAAAATAACAAAGGTTTTAAAACTCAAAATAAACAAAAGATCAAGAAAATACCTCTACTCATAAAAAAACACACCTAGAATAACCTGTCAATATATGAAAATCACATGGGAATAGAATCCAACCTGATCTTGACTTGACCAGCAATTTTTTACCCCCGTCATGGCAACGTAATGTAGTGAATGACCAGATGACATGTCAAAAGCCTGAAGCATTCTACACCACTCCTTAATATAAAGTGAAGAAGCAATGTAGATCTCGAAGCAAGGACCCAAGTCTTAACAGATTTCATGCATGAGTTGTCGCCAACTGAATGACCATGTTAGTTTGCAAAGTTCAAACCTTAATCTTGAATCTGATCCCGGAAATATAAACGTGCACGCAGAAGCCCCGTCACAAAAATATAGAAAGAATAACGGTTACAAGGAAAATAGAAAGGCTTATGAAGTTGGTTGCTTCAGTAACATGTATTATGAATCATCTTGAGTTATTTTCAAGCTAATCACAGCACCAAAGCGATCTTGACAAGATAATACAGTAAACATGGATGTAATCTCTGCTTAACAGATCCCTTTGATGGACTTGGACCAAGAGATGACGGCTTGATTCCAGTTGCATGAGTAGGTTGTAAGATTTTTTATCAAAACCTTACCTAACGTCATACTGTTCATGTATGATTATATAGTTCATTTAATTGTGAACCCTTTAACTCATGCACATTCTGTCACCCATATACCCGACTCTTCTTCTTTGTGATTGGTAGAGACTAAGTAGGTATGAAAGTGGGTTTAAAACGTTGGTTTGGTCCCTATCTTCACAAAGCATCTTGTTGACACTATCATTTGTGCTGAGGAAGAGGATAGAAGCTCCAAATTTCTCAAAGACATCCGGATATTCGGTGGAGAGGCAATGGCTGAAGATATTTTCTTGGTTAAGCTTCCGTTGCTGTACATATATATATATGGTTTTATATGCATGTACCTTTACGTTAAAATTGTTGTATAAGATGCATGCTATTGCTAGGTTTATTTTTCATTTAGTATTAGAGCTTCAATCTACCTCTGTCTTGCATTAGAAACCACTGAAAAGATTGCCTCTGTTTTACTCTGTTATGGTTTAGTTTCTGCCGAATATATACGTTTGTTGTTATTGAATTTTTTCGACATTTTGTACCTTCTGGAGACAGTAGAGTCGTGTTTTTATCACCCATGGAGCACTCGACGTTGTTTGGACCATGAAGGAGGAGGAGGGATGACGACCGTACATTGAGCTTCGGACGTTGTCATTCGTGAAGTGTTGCATGGTCGGTTTTCCGACGTCTTGTGCGATTTGCGCCATCCACTTCGTCCCAATGCCGGC
>JANSVA010000006.1:6088520-6105469 GCA_025504915.1 Erythroxylum reticulatum
ACTCAAATGGAAGCTCTTCTCTTCCTCTACCTTTTTCCCTTCTTGAACAAACTCAAAATCTCTCTTGAAGGCTTATAAAATTAAAACCCTAGCTTGTTTTCTCTTCTTTCTCTCTCTCTTCTCTTTTTCGTGCTTCTCTCTTTTCTCTCTTTTCTCATCCATGAATTAGCTTCTTCTCCCCTTTAAGACAACAAATCTTCTCTCCTTTTATACCCTTAGCGATTGCACGATGTCCATTTTACCCTTCCTTATATGTCTTATGTTCTTTATCCTTAATTGTCTTGCCAAAAGCACTCTTAAACATCCTTATAACCTTAACACTTTAATTCAATCAACCCCATATAATCTTTCTAATATCAACATAATAATTAACTCCACAACTTTCATAAAGACCTTATAATTGGTGTAAATCATACTTATTTATTAAGAAAAAATTTTGGAGGCCAATAGTTTAAGAAGTGCAAATCTTGAACATGGCTTTGCAGACAATAAATAATTTGGTGATGTAAGGAAACCATAATAGTTATGGGATCTTGTTCGGCACCTCTAATCTTGATTTGAACTTTCAACCGGGGAGAGAGAGCTAGGTCATTTAATTTAATGTTGAAGTTGGGCACTACTATCAATATGACACTTTCATTATTAAGGGTGATGAAGAGAGTCCCAATAAGAGCATTATAACAGTTTGTATATGTTATATCAATAAGAATATTCGAGCAGTAAATGGACTATATTTTTTATCATGGAGAGTTAAAATCAGTATAATTGCTTCTACAAGAAGATGAGTGTACCCTTCTTCTTACTAAAAGGGTATTAGTTTAGGAGGAAATTCCAAAGTAACTTATTGTTCTGCCAAAGTAATAGGAAGGCTACACTAATTTAACTTGGAACTTTGAATCATCTCTTTCGATTGTGATCTTTGGGCAGATATTAAAGATCAAATACTCTTATTAAAAGATTAGGTTCAGTGACAAAGACTATAAGGACTGAGCAATGGCATCTAAGTATCATGGACTCTTATATATTTAGGGAAGTGAGTTATTTAAACAAAGTTCTCGATCTTGTTAGAGAGACTTCCTTTTATAAAAGTGGGAAGGTGAATGGGAGAAAAAGTAGAGGAAAGATGAACAAGGTCTCTTGTGATAAAGCAAACACACACAAGGAAGAGGGGGGTGAATTGTGTGTGACTTAAAAAATTTTACAAGTTACTTTCTGTTCAAAAAGAAATGATAGGAGTATGCCTATAATTAAAACAATAGGAGCCTGTTGTGTGATAGATCCTATTTAAACAGAAGGAGCATATTAAGCGATAAAAAGCTTGTTGAATGACAGGAGCCTACTAAATGAAAAGTTATATTAAAGACAATTTTAAACAAAAGGTGCCTGTTAAAACTGAAAAGAACCTCTTGTAAGTTGAAAAGTGAAGGAGCCTATCATAAAGTGAAGGAGCCTCTTTCTAAAATAAACACACACACACACAATATAATGCGAAAATTTAAAAGTTAAGAGAAGAGAGAGAAGGACGTAGTCGATTTATACTAGTTCGGCTTACAACTCAAGCCTAATCCAGTCCCTAAGTATCTAATTTGAGTTCTGTATTATAAAAACTAAGTAATAATTTGACGAGCCTTTTCAAGCTCACGAGTGTATATTTTTCAAGGTTCTCCAACCTTCCACACTCGAAGTGTATAACAAGCTTCTAAAAGCTCACATAAGAATAAAATATAAAATCAAAAGTAAGTTCTCAAATAATAATTTCTTTCTTGATAGAGTGATTTCACTTTCTAAGGCACAATAAGAATGATATCACTCTAAAAAAATAAACGTTGCATAAATGTTTCGAAAGTCTGTGTATGATCATGTTTTTCACAAGTGTTGTTTCTCTTCTTTAAATAGTCAATTTCTTTAACTAGTCGTTGCTTCATCTTAATTCTATGAGTTGACTTTGGATTTTCAATGTCATCTCTGCTAGAACAAAAATTTCGAGAGCTAATTGTTCAAAAAGGTAAGATCTTCTTGGATGTTAATAAGGAAAGTTTACTAAGAAGATTCCTGCAAGAAAGAAAGTAATTTCCCGTGATTTTATTTCCTTTAAAAAATATTGTTATCTATACAAGGAAATAAATCCAATTTGAATTTTGAAATATTATATAGTTATCATCAAAATTGTTAAATACAAATCTTGAGCTAATAATCTCTCCTTTTTTGATGATGACAAGAAATAATAGATATATTTTCAAAATTCAAAGAGGTAATAGATGATTTCGAAAGATACTTATGACTTTTATATGTTCAGACATAATTAGAAGGAGCTTGTCTCTTAAGAAAGGAACATATCATTTATATGTCACAGATTTTCATAAGTTCAATAACAGAATCAATGACATATATAATCGAGGCAACATTAAGAAATATATATTGAGCAACATTGAGAAATATATCATCATATATACAGAAACATGCAAAAGGTATATCAACATAAACTCTCCCCCTTTGTCATTATCAAAAATAATAAAAGAGTATAGGGAAGAAGTGAAATAAAACAGAATGAAATATGAGAAGAGAAAAAATTGAATTCACACAGTCAGTAAAGAGTTTTCGTAAGGAAAATTTGCAAATCCAGAACTTGGTTTTAGACGCTGTCAATTTTTTCGCGCATTTGATCCTAATTAGAGTGAATGTCCTTTAGTTGTTGCAAGATCAAGTCACTTGTGCTTTGGAGTGAAACAGAGGATGACTTTTGTAGGGTTGCATTCAAGATACCTGCAGCTCTTTCTGACTTCTTTTTGACCCACACGTTGTTCTTCATCTTGTAACCAAATTGGTAAGGAATAGAAGAATGAAACTTTGCTAGTTCATACCAACAAAATATGAAAAAATCTTAGTAAACAACATTCCATAAGGTAGACCACCAGTTGTGTTCTTGTGACTTCCCTTATCTACCATAAACTTTAGGATTATTGCCCGGAGATTCATCTTATTGTCCTTTAACAAGTTGTAAACCATATATGTGTCTAGAAGACTATACACCTCTACTGAACTACTCATTGGAAAATGGAGGTAGCCGAAATGAATGCAAGGTATCTTGGTAGAAGTCTAAGTGTCTGCACCAAGGCCTCCCTTCATGGGCATTTTCAGTATTCATACAAATGAAGTTTACTACTTTTCCCTGATCAATGTCAGCAATGTCCCACTTATGACAAGGAAGATTTGTCCTACCTTTAAAAATTACACTTAGAATGTTTCCTAAGATTTCCTCTATAACCAAAATCTTGCAATCGCATACCCAAGAGATGACTGCCATCTTCTCATCAATTTCTTCTTTTCTCATATGTGTGTAAAAACATTTGACTAGTTCATCACATATAGTTTCGTCCAAGTTTAAGAAATTCTCCCAACTAATAACAAGAAAATAGGGAGTGACGGGAATACCTATATCATCGAACATCATAGGAGGCAAGATCTGCCCATCAACCACCTTTCCTTTCTTGTATTGTAATTTTATGGCAGACTTCAACTTCCATTGATTCAAACATTTTTGGTGGTATTGATGTCTTTCCTTACTTGTGTTCAGCTATCTTTATATTCTTTGCCTTTTTTCTTTTGAAAATATCTCTTCTTGAGGCATCTCTTTTCTTTCAATAGGGTCCTTAATAGTATCTTTAGTTATAGGCGCTTGACCTTTCTTTATTTCTCCCTTTTTTCTTTTTCTGGTTTCTTCTTCCCCTTTCTTTTCAGCATCCATGGTTTCTTTCTATTCAGAACTTTTCTCGAGTTGATTTGCAACACTTTCTTTGGTTCATGGTTGTCTGATTAACAAAATAGATTCTTCATCCAAATCATTTTAATTTGTAATCCAATGCACTTTAGGCACTTTCTTCTCTTAAGGTTCAGTAATACGAGCTTCATCATGGTTAATAGAAGAAGTTGGGGTTTTCTTTTGTCCTTTTGATTTTGTTCTTTCCATTATAGGTGAGCTTAGTGAAGTTTGAAAGAGAAAACAATAGACAATAAGAATGCAGAGAGAATAAGTGGCGCAGATGAGAGTAATAGAGATGAAAAAATGAGAGAAGTTTGTTTAGGGTATACTAAGTGATTCCTAAGCGTTGATCACGTGAGAGGTCGAGTAAACGTACAGGCCAAAAGAGGAACCATAGTTAGTTGCATATCTTCTGACAAAAGTGTACGTAGAGTTGTCAAACTGCACCCACATTTTTTAAAAATCTTAAACGATGTCATAAATGACTCCTTATTTTTAAGACACATATCACCTAGAATGTCAACCCGAGAGAGGCCTTCTATAAAGAAAAGGAGCCTTCTAAACTTTAAAAAGCCTACTAAATTAAAGGAGAGTTTCTAAGGAATCAGAATAGAAGAAGCCTACTAAATGAAATGTAAAGAAACGTAGTAGAGAATATTCATGTAGAAATAATACTAGAGAGTTTGCACATACTAAGGTCTTTTCTTAACACGCAAAATCTATCTTCAGCAAGTGGCTTGGTGAAAATGTTAGCTACTTGTTTCTCAGCATTAACATGCAAAAGATCAATAGTTCCTTTTAAAACACAATCTCTAAGAAAATGATGTTTGATTTCTATATGCTTAGTCCTATAATGATGTATAGGATTTTTAGAAAGATTTATAACACTAGTAATATCACATAATATAGGAATATGAGAAAAGTTGAGAGAAAATCCTATAGTTGATGCTTCATCTATAAGATTTGAGCACAACGGCTAGTAGCTGCTATATCTTCCGCTTCAGTTGTTGAAAGCACTGTGCAATTTTACTTCTTGCAGGACTAAGATACTAGACATCCTTTAAGAAATTGACAGTGACCACTTATGCTTTTTTGATCAACTTTATCAACTAAATAATCTGCATCACAATAGCCCACTATGTCAAGTGAATCAATTTTTAGATACCATATTTAAAAATCCATAGTTTCATGGAGATATTGAAAGATTCTTTTGACTACTTGAGGGTGGATTTCTTTTGGATTTGATTGAAAGCATGTGCAAGCATAATATCTGGTCTTGAGATTGTAAGATATAGTAGTGATCCAATCATTCCTCTATACTTTGTCTCATCTGTAGCTTTACCTTCTTTGTCTTTATCAAGTTTAGTTCTAGTGTCTATGAGAATACCCATCGGTTTGGCATTCTCAAAATGATTTTTTTTATGAGTTCCTTTGAATATTTGTCTTGACTAATGAAAATTCCTTTTTCTGTTTGTCTGATTTGTAATCAAAGAAAGAATGATAATTCTCCCATCATGCTTATTTCAAACTCCTCCTGTATTAATGATAAGAATTCTTTATAGAAAGATGAATTAGTAGCACCAAATATTATGTCATCAACATATATTTGCACTATGAGTAAATCATTAGCACTATGAGTAAATCATTCTCTTTTCTTTCAATAAATAAGTTTTTTTTTACCTTTCCTCCTTCAAAGTTATTTTCAAGCAGAAAGATACTTAACCTCTCATACCATACTCGAGGAGCCTGCTTTAAACCATACAGAGTTTGGTTAACTTCATCATATAATTTGGATGGTTTTCATCATCAAAACCTGGGGGTTGCTTAAAACTACATCTTTCTCAATGTAATCATTTAAGAATGCACTTTTAACATCCATTTAGAGCAACTTGAAGTTTTTATAACACGAAAATGTAAGTAAAATTTGAATTGATTCCAATCTAACAGCACGTGCATAAGTTTCATCAAAATCAATACCTTCCTATTGATTGTAACCTTAAGCTACAAGTCTAGTTTTGTTTCTTACCACCTTATCATTTTCATCAAGTTTGTTTTAAAATACCCACCGAGTCCTAATGATTGACTTGTTTTGAGGACGAGGTACTAGATTTTAGACTTTTTTTTATCAAATTGATTCAGTTCATCTTTCATGACTGAAATCTAGTTTTCATTAGTAAGGGCCTTTTCAACGATCTTTGGTTTTGTTTATGAGATGAGAGCAATAGATTTGTTCTTGAACGACGATCTTGTTCTTAGACTTTTAGAGGGATCTCCCATAATATATTGATGTGTATCAAGACCTCCCCATTCTTTCGATGTTTTTTGTTGCATCGACTCCTGCTGAGATGAAAGAACCCACTCTATTCTAGCTTCAAAGGGCCTTCTTGATTTTGTAATTCTGAAGGTATTATAGGTTTAGTTTGATTCTCCAATTTATTTTTAGGTACTAATAGATTCTCTTCGTCATCTGGGTTAGTTGCTGTTATTGAAAGTAGTGTTTCATCAAATACCACATGTATCAATTCTTGTATCTTCTTTGTTCTTTTATTATATACTCCAAATCATTTACTAGTTATACTGTAGCCCAAAAAGATAGCTTCTTCTAATCTCGCATCGAACTTTCTAAGGTTGTTTTTTTTCATTATTTAGAATGAAACACTTGTAACCAAATGCTCGAAAGTAAGCAACATTTTGTTTTCTTCCTTTTCATAGCTCATAGGGGGTCTTTTTCCGAATAGGTCTTATAAGACATCTGTTAAGTACATAACATGTCGTGGATACTGATTATGTCCAGTATCCATGAGGTAGTCCATTTTCACACATCATAGTCTTGGCCATATCAACCAAAGTGTTGTTCTTTCTCTTTATAACTCCATTTTATTGAGGCATTCTTGGAAAAGATAAGTTGTGAGTTATATCATTGTTGTCATAGAATTCTTCAAACTTTTTGTTATCAAATTCTCTTCCACGATCGCTCTGAATTAAAGTGATGCAGTAGCCTTTCTATTTGATTTTTTCTACAAAACTTCTCAAACACTTCAAAAGCATCATCCTTATTTGATAAGAAATAAACTCATGTAAATTTAGAGTAATTATCTACAAGAACAAAATACTAATGTTTACTACTAAAACTTTGAGTCCTAGCGGGACTAAATAAATCCATGTGCATAAGTTCAAGTGGTTGGCTAGTGGACACAATATTTTTAGGAGGAAAGTTGCTTCTGACTTGTTTACCTTTTAAAAAAGCCTCACAAACCTTATTGCTTTCGAACTTTAAGATTGGTAGTCCTTTTACTAACTCGTTTTCATATAATTTTTGATAGAATGCTCATGTTGGCATGTCCAACTCTTCTGTGCCAGATAAATGATTCCTTTTCTAGAGAAACAAAACACTTAACAATTTGTAAGGACATGTCTTCCAGTTGAGCACAATATATATTCTAATTTCTAATACTATCATTAGGAATATCAACAATTCCATAATGAGATGCATAGAAAATGATTTTGTGACCCTTTTCACATAGCTGACTCACACTCAATAGGTTATGTTTCAAACCATCAATAAAGATAATGTTATTAATAGAGGTAGAGTCAGAATAGCCAATTTTACTAATTTAAGTGACATTTGCTTTATTTTTGTCTGCAAAGACAACATTACCTCTGTTCTTTCTTTCAATGTAGTTGAAGTGTGATATTTCATTTGTATGTGTCTCGAACAACCACTATCAACTATCCATTAATTCTCCGTTGTCTCCGTTTTGAAACATATCTTTACGAAAATTACAAGAATGATTAATGTGACTATGTTTACCACAATAATTGCACAGAATAGATGAATAATATTTGTTATGATTTTTGCCACTTAGTAGGTTCCTATTGTTTTGGCTATAGCTACTATTGGATTTAACAAAGAAATTTTTTTTTGGCCTGATATTGTTATTTTCATTGTATCCTATTCCGGCCTCACCAAAAATGCATTTACCACTACTAAGTAATGCATCAAGATTCTTCCTTCCATAAACAAAATTTTTCAGATCTTTTTCTAGAGATAAGATCTTTCCAGCACTTTTCTCATTTTCAGGTTCTAAGGCGGTGACTTTTTCTTCTAACTGTCTTACCTTATCATAATCATTTTTTAGTAGCATATTTTCAACTTAGCTACTCTTTCTTCCAGAATTTCTTTTCAGAAACCTTTTGCTTATAGTCAACCTAAAGAGACATATTCTTGGTCACCAAATTCTCATTTACATATTCCAATAATTTAATCTTACTCTTTAGAGATGCATCATTGCTTTTGAATTTCTCAACTTCTTT
This sequence comes from Erythroxylum reticulatum, assembly GCA_025504915.1. NCBI lineage: Eukaryota > Viridiplantae > Streptophyta > Magnoliopsida > Malpighiales > Erythroxylaceae > Erythroxylum > Erythroxylum reticulatum. The sequence goes on from JANSVA010000006.1 coordinate 6,096,595, forward strand.
GAAATACTTCACTGTCAACCTTTTATACTAACCATCCAATTCATGATATGCATTTTTTAATTCATCAACTTCAATATCAGAGTCAGAATAAGATACCTCATCTTCTCTTAATTCAACCAAGAAGCAAACGTTGCTGACTTCTAGCTCTTCTTCTTCAAAGTTTTTAGAATCCTCCTTTAACTAGGTTGTAGTCATCACATGCTTTTTGGATTTTCTGTCCTCTAACTTGTCCTTTTGAAGAAGAGGAAATTTTGATTTTGTGTGTCCAGGCTTCTTGTAGTGATAACATATGATTTGATTGTTTTGTGTATTGCTATTGTTATTGTTGCCTTTTGATAGGAACTTGTTGTTTCCAGCTTTTTTGTTTCCCTATCTTTTCTTCATTAGCTTCTTTTTATAAAAGCGAGCATATTTTCTAACCATAAAGTTAAACTCGTCATCTCCATCTATTTGCAACTCAGAGTCACTTTCATCACCGTTTAATTCGTCAGTTGCTTTTAGTTCCATTCCTTTTCTGTAAGAGGATCCTTCATCTCGTCTAAGCTTAGTTTTATGGATTATCAGATTTCCCCATAGCTAATCAAGTGAAATAGTGTCTAGATCTTTTATTGTTTCTAGAGCTATCACCTTTCCTTTAGTAGTGACCTCAAAATCTTCGTTACGAGCTCGTCATTAGGATATATCTTTCATAAGTTCTTTAAGGCCGTGATGATGTTGTTGAAGCGTCCGAAGAATTCGTCTATGGTCTCTCCCTGTTTCATGCCAACAGTTTCGCATTGATGCACTAAAAGACTTATTATATGCTTGTTTACCTCATTTGTTCCTTCAAAAGCAACTTATAGTTTGTCCCACATTTCCTTTGTTGTAGAACAGTGGGATATTTTCTCATATTCTTCTGGAGATAATGTATAGATCAGATGATGTTTTGCTTTAACGTTTAGTTGTGCATTTCTTTTATCAGCATCAGTCTATACTTCTATGTTATCCGAATCAGGAAGTGTAGCTAGAACTTTAATTGCTTGCCAGACTTCAATATCTACATATTGGAGATAGATTGTCATTCTCTCTTTCCAATAGGAATAGTTGTGTCTATTGAAGTAAGGAGGCTTTGAGACGAATTATCCTTCAAAACTTCTCAAGGTGTTTGCCACAATCTATTACGTGTTGTAAAACACAATAAATATGAAACCTAGCTTTGATACCAAATGATAAAGCAAACACACGCAAGAGGTGGGTGAGTTGTGTGTGACTTAAAAAATTTTACAAGTTACTTTCAGTTCAAAAAGAAATGATAAGAACTTATCTATAATTAAAACAGTAGGAGTTTGCTGTGCGGTAGGATTCTATTTAAATGGAAGGGGCTTGTTAAGTGATAAAAAGCTTGTTAAACGATAGGAGGTTACTAAAAAAAATTTCTATTAAAGACAATTTAAAATAGAAGGTGCCCGTTAAAATTGAAAAGAACCATTTGTAAGTTAAAAATAAAAGGAGCCTATTATAAAGTGAAGGAGCCTCTTGCTGAAATAAACACACACACATAATATAACATGAAACTTTAAAAGTTATAAGACGAGAGAGAAGGAAGTAGTCTATTTATACTAGATCAGCTTACAACCCAAGCCTACGTCTAGTCTCTAAGTATCTAACTTAAGTGTTTGACTATAAAAACTGTGTAGTAATTTGACGAGTATTTTCAAGCTCACGAGTATATATTTTTCAAAGTTCTCTAACCTTTCACACTCGAAGTGTATAACAAGCTTCTAAAGCTCACAAAAGAATAAAATGTAAAATCAAAAGTAAGTTATCAAATAACAAGTTTTCTCTTAATAGAGTGATTTCACTTTCTAAGGCACAATAAGAATGATATGACTCTCAGGAAAATAAATGTTGCTCAAATTTCAAAGGTCTGTGTATAATCGTTTTTTTTCATAAGTGTTGTTGCTCTTCTTTAAATAGTCAATTTTTTTAATTAACCATTGCTTCATCTTAATTCTGAGTTGACTTTGGATTTTCAATATCATCTCTACTAGAATGAAAAATTTTGGAGCTAATTGTTCGAAAAGGTAAGATCCTCTCAAATGTTAATAAGATAAGTTTACTAAGCAGGTTCCTGCAAGAAAGGAAGTAATTTTTTTATGCTTTTATTTCCTTTAAAAAATATCGTTATCTATACAAGGAAATAAATTCAATTTGAATTTTGAAATATTATATAGTTATCATCAAAATCGTTAAATATAAACCTTGAGCTAAGATGTCATAGCTAGTAAGGGGTTTGCATATCAAAGCAAGAGGGACACGAGGGCAATTTTGTTTTTTCTAAGAAGAGATGAAGCTAATGGAAAAGACTTCTTTCCAGGTTGTTGATTTCCTCAATGGTAGTGGGTTCTTTTATATAAAGTGGAAACATTATTTTCATTTTTTCTAATTTGGAAAGATTAGCTATCGGGAAAATCAAAAGAATAGCTCTAGTAAGAGCGAGAAGCTGAATGTTTCTTTAAAATTGAACGAGGTAGTCAACTATGATGTTTTGATACCCCTTTATATGTTGAATCAAAAATTTATAGCAAAAAACTAGACTTTCCACCTATGAAACTGACTATTTGGTAGGGTCTTTTCCTTAGGGTCTATTACCTTTCGAAAAGATAAGTTGTTCATTTGAATAGTAAAACGATAAGGGTCAAGGTGGAAGCGAAATTTTTTCTCCCTCGTTTTATTACAAGAATCCCTTTGTAGATCATATGGTTGTGTTTTTCTAATTCCTTGAATTAGCCACTAGTATGGCCATAGTAGAATCTTTTACTATGCAATTCTTCTATTAGGACTTTACCTCAATGTTCTTTATTAACATCAGTCTATAAGATTTGTTCTCCTTTGTCAAGAATATTAAGTGGTGGCAAATGTTGAGCAATCTTCTTTAAGTGTTGTGCTACTCGTGCCTGTTATATTCCCACAATGGATGATTCTTTTTTAAGAGCTTAAATAATTGGTTGGTTTAGACAACATAAGGGATAAATTCTTGAATATAATTGATATGAAGAATTGTTAGATATGTTTTTCGTGTGCTTCTCATCAAGGAAGTTGGATAATTCACTTGCAATGTGTAGGCTTGGTTGATAATGTCCACATAGAATTTCATAACCAAGAAGTCTATTTGGGTACTACTAAGCTGACTTTTTGGGGTCGAGAGCATTATACTATATTTTTTAGTGATATTTGTAAATTTTTCTAGCAAGGCCTTATATTTACCCAATTTTTTTTAGAATAACAAAATATCATCAATATAGACCAGTATATTGTTTAGCATGGCTCATAGATCTTTATCATTGCCTTTTGGAACAATGAAGGGGCTACCTTAAGTCTGAAGGTTTGGCCGTCCATTAATATTGGGAATTTAGGATGTAAAATGCCATATCATATTTATCTGTTAGCTCTATCCTTATATGCTAAAATCCATCTTTGAGGTCAAATTTTGAGAACACCTTTGCCTCTTTTAGGAATATTGTTTATGTATTAATCCTGGGTAGAGGGAACTCATCACCTTGGAGAAAAATATTCAATGGTTTGTAATTAATCATCAACATTTTCTTTCCTTTCGAACATTCTGGCCTTTTCTCTACATAAAATGCTTAGCAAGCCTAATCAAACTTAATAAGTTCAACCAACCCTTGTCATAGAAGGATAACACTTTCTTCTCTTTCTAGAGCTAATTTTGGTAGGATTAATATCTCCATTTCTTTTAAATTGTAATTGGATGAAGAATTATGGGTTTCACCATAAAGAATTTCAGTGATTGAATTAATCATGACTTTAAGGGCAGTGTTGCACTAATTGGTCTCTTATGCTTTCATATTCTTGAGGGACTTTTTGAGGCCTAAACATATTGGATACATTAGTGTAGAGATGGAAAGACTGTTTAAATATGATTCCTTGTGGTAGGATTTGTAATTTCTTTGCTTAGCCATAAATGTCCATTGCAATTAATACATTTGGCCTCGGGAGATTTTTTCCAAGAACTTTTGTCTATACAATGCAGTTTAGGAAAAATTTTATTCCTATTTTCCCTTTGGTTGTGAGATTAATCTTAAATGATTTACCATATGCATCATTAAAATATTTTTCATAAGATTGCCATGCTTTAGGGGGAAGGATCTAAGTCCTGACTACACTTTTGCAAGAGCCTATTTCTATGAATCCTATAGCCTTGACAGGTCGATGGTACTTGCATAGAAGTTGTATTTCTTTGTAGGGCCTAGTGTATGATGTAATCTTGGAGTTTATTTTTAGGCAAGGCTCTCTTATCATATATATGTAATTTTTCTCTCCTATAGAAGAATCACTTTCTTTAGTAGAGTTATAAAAAAAAGGATTGCAAATTGGGTGTCCTCATCTTCACTTATTTGTTCATCGGATGCAGATTTAACATCTTTATCATTCTTGATTGGTAAAATATCCTTAAATGAAATTTGAATGTTTCATATCTCTTTTAGATTTATTAGGACATTTATTAGCATAATGTCCAAGTTTTCCATAAAGATAACATTGATTAGAATTTTTTGCTCCACGAGCTCTTTTCTTAAAGAATTTTATAATTCTTCTTTTCCTTCTATGAGGTTATTAATGATCTACTAGCCTTGTCTGGTGGAAATAAGATTTTTTTCTTATAAAAACATCCTATTGTTTTCTTTCATTTAATCTTCAAGTAGGGCTTTTTACAAGCAAGTGTGAGGTGTGGTTTTTCTGACATCATATTCCTGAGGAATTTCTATTATTCATATAGTTTGTCAAGAGTAGCTAATGCCAATTGGTATATGCCTTCTAATGACATTTTTGTCATATTATAATGGAGAGAGTTTATCATTCTCTGCAGTTCTAGTTAGAGTTTATCAGGGAGAGAGGCAATAAATGTATATATAAGATTAACGTTATCGAACCCATTTAACATGTAATATTTCTCTTTCTTTTTTTAAAAAATACCCCTAAAGATCTCTTGTGTTTGGAGAATAATACTTCATTTCAAAGTATTCTTGATGAATTTGTCTATCAATTAATTGAAAGTCTCTAATAAATTCCTTATGGATCATTCTTAGTGGGTTTCCTACCTCAAGAAGCCTAACAATCTGAAGCCTCCAAAATTCTCTTAGGTTTTGAGATCATTATCGCAAGTTTCCAGTCATTCTGGAGACAAACTACATTAATATTTCTTTAAGGTAGCTTCTGGCCTAGTCATTTATAGGTTGATCTATGCTCTAAAATCATGTAACAAGTCTCTACATTTGTTGGGTAGAATATCATCAAATGTAAACAAAGGTCCTAAAGTTGTTCGGTTATGGTTTTTGAATGTTATGTATCAATTCTATCCCTAAAGAGTGCACATGTTTCACTTCAAGTTTTTCCTCTATTTATTATAGAGGAGAATTTGGAATGGCATCAGAATTTGGGATAATTGTGAGAGATTGACCACCTCATCTATGCTAGAGCTAGACTCAAAATATTCTGAAGTCAAGTTAGAGAGATCTGTAGGAACCAAACAAGGATAGGTTAGTTGAATAATATCTATAAACCTAGGTCTTTCTTTAGGCTCCTTTTATTTTTGAGCCAAAAAAGGTTGTTCTTTTGAAGGGGTAAGGGTTTCTTCAAAGTTGGATGGTCTTTTGGTTTCCATTGAGTCTTCAGGGTTTGAGGGTTTTTTTGGAAAGTTTGTCTGAATAATAGGTATGACATCTTGAAAATATTTCCATAGTCTGAGGCCTCTGGATATGATGGACTAGGATAAGAGGTTGGTTTAAAGGAAAAGAAAGTGGCATAGGGATTATAGACATCCTTTGATTGGTCTTTGGCTCTATTTGACTCTATCTTTCTTAGTTCTTTATAAATCTTAGACAACTATTTTTCTTTCTTTGAAAATTTTGGCCCATAATAGTGTTCTTTTATATATTATTTTAGGTATGAATTAAGCGTATATGCTTGATGAAGCAATTTTTGGTGTAACTGATGAATTGAGAATGATATTGAATCCATCTTGGTAAGCAAATCTTGTGTTTGAGATTTCAAGCCTTACAGTTTTGAATCAGTACGATAAAGTATTCTATTTTTAGCAACTACTTTTTCGGTCTTCAAATTTAGTACTTCTTTAGCAGGAGTCATATGTGAGTAAATGCCTTAAGGGGATACCTATAGGTATCAAAATGGGTGAGTTGTCACCCTAGTCATCTCATTTTCCTCTCTTTAAAAGGGAAATCTTTATCATACTATTTTGATGGTTGTATCATCAAATAAGTAGGGATGGAAATTAGGAATAGAATTGGTCTAACCTGACCCAACCATGCCCAAAGTATATAGACCATACCTGGGTTGATTAGGCCTCAGGCCCAGAATTTCTAAAAAAGTTAGGCCTCATGTCGAGCTTAACCCTTATGAGCAAATGACATCATTTTGTATTTTTAATTTTTTAAAAAAAATTGAATAGCCCGGGTTGGCTGGGTTCAAGGTCTAGCTACCTCAAGCCTAACCTATTGCCATCTCTACAAATAGGGAATTGGTTCCATAAATTTTTCTAGAATAGTTGGAATGATTAGATTAGGTCAATATAGAATCAAGAAATGACTATATCCAACTTCTTGTAGAAGTTGATGGAAGTTGTTAGTCTTGACCTAGGACTTTTTTTTTCTTATGTCCATCCAACCTTAGAGTCATCTTCATCATCCTTAAATAATCTTTGTACTTGAGGGCGCTATTGGAGTCTGCATTTATGCTTTTCTTTTATCCTTTGATTATAGTAATCATTTGCTTTAGAATTAGAATCTTCATCTAAAATATCATCTTCCTAACATCTACGATTTACATGACACAATATGGATCCATATCCCAAAGGAAGTGACCATTTATGTGACTGATATAAGAATAATAGGTATGACATTTTGAAAACCTTTCCATAGTTTGAGGCCTTTGGATATGATGGACTGGGATAAGAGGCGGTTTAAAGGAAAAGGCCATAACATAGGGATCATAGATAGCTTTTGATTAATCTCTGGCTCTATTTGACTCTATCTTTCTTAGTTATTTACGAATCATGGACAATTATTTTCTTTCTTCAAAAATTTTGGGCCATAATTGTAGCATCTCACTCTCGCAAGACACATACCTGACACTCTGGCTCTATTTGACTCTATCTTTCTTAGTTATTTACGAATCATAGACAATTATTTTCTTTCTTCTAAAATTTTGGGCCATAATTGTAGCACCCCACTCTCGCAAGACACATACCTGACATTTTGATTGATGTTTGAGTGCGTACCCCACAAGGGTGGCATGCTAGAACAGTTAAACTTTTGAAAACTCAATACAATTTTTTTTATCGTTAGAAATTCATTAATTGCGAGGGCCTATTTCAGATACAAAACACCCACAATCATAATATCATTATAATATAAATACATTCACATACACATTGTACAATAACTGCAGAAGACTCAATTTGATACAAAAATAAGAACTACAAATGCAAACGCAAACTCATCCTGACCTCTACCTCTTACTTGAATGCAGTGGTTATACTCCCGTTTGCTCAACGGGGTAACTTTTCTGAGCCTGAAAAATATTGCAAATTTTGGGTGAGTTTTGTGAACTCAGTGGGTGACCATTCTTGATGGCTCACTCAATCATATAACATGTACAATTCGTCAAATCACTAGATCAAGTCACATACATTACGCATTCACGTAAGCATATGTCACTTAATCATTCATTTCTCATTTCACATTCATCACACATCATATACATATGCAATGCTCATGAGACTCACTTTTAGTTATTACGTTGTTGTAACCGAGTGCCTATAACTGTCCCATATCTATTATGGATATTGAGCTCATTAATAATTGTCCCGTATTTGTTGGGGATACCGAGCTTATTTACATAGTGAGCCTTTGGCTCTTAATCACTTTCTGAGCTCTAGGCTCTTTTTCACATTCTAAACTTTAAGCTCTTTTTCGGTGGCTACTTCGGTCACAACTGCCTTTATATTTTATGCATTCATGTAATGGAATGCATCTTATATCATATGCACAATAGGTCACATGTTTACATATTCACATTCAATTCACATTTTCCATTGGACCTAAAGTCCAGCATTCAACATCATCATTGAGTAACACTTTTTCAATCATATACATATTCGCATGTTTCTTTGAAACTAGGTCCTACATTCAAAGATCAAATTTAGGAACACTTATTTCATCATGTTCACATACAAGTAGCACTTTTATATTGCATTCAAGCATCAGAAACCTAAGACCTTCATTGTCCATAATCACACAGTCAAATCACACTCACATCTCATTCAATATCACTCAATTCATAATTTAAACAAAACAAACAATAAAGTAAGATGATCTAGGTCTACTCATAGTACGCTCCAGATTTGCGTTAGCTTCAATGATTCTGGAAACGTTTGGATATAGACATTTAACCTACACATCAAAATTATGCAATACACACGTGCACACACACACATTAATAACTTTGCACAATTATAAGCATTTATTTATGTACAAATGTGTATACAGACTATGTACAATGGATGTTCTTGACAATCCCAGGTATATTATCAAATTTCACATCTTATCCATATTCTCATTTTATAACTCAATTACTCCGAATTTCATTTTTAGCATTATTTTCTCTCAAAGAATCAAATTCTCATTCACTTTAACTTTAACTTAGTACTCATTACTCATTTCCTTTTAATCACAACCACAATCATATGAACCCCTTCATCTCCATTATAAACATGTCTTTGAACTTTAATACCAACAATTCATTCACTATTGTTATTCTAACATTATATGATCATACAATATCCAAACTCTCATTCTTT
>JANSVA010000006.1:6105569-6136236 GCA_025504915.1 Erythroxylum reticulatum
CTCGAGTTTTGGGTATATATATATATATATATATACCCAAAACTCGAGTTGAAGGTAGGGTGGAACTAAATCTTATAAGCCCACCACGTTTCCGTGGTAGCCCACACTTCTGATGTAGAACTACGAACCCCAATACTGTTGGAACGCAGGATGGTTTTTACTATGATTCGAACACAAGACGTGGGAGTCACTTGTAAGGCTCTGATACCATTTTGCTACCCAAAACTCGAGTTGAAGGTAGGGAGGAATCAAATCTTTATATATATATATATATATATACATATATATCAACAATTCATGTTCAAAAACCATTTGCTCAAGTTGATAATCATCTCGAGTTGATAACTTCTTCAAGTACATCTGATTCCAACTCAATATCATCCATACACCATTCATATTTCATTAACATCAAAAGAATAAAGTTTTACAAATCTTTAATGGCATTTAAAGTCACAACATATCATCGTCTCAAAATCTCAAATTACAAAAAATTCTTGAAAAATAACTTGAAATGTGACTAAAACATTATGTTTTCCCAAAACTAACTTAAAATACAAAATAAGAAATTTTGGAGAAATTCCCTTAAGCTCTTGATCACTTGATCTCTTAGCTATCACCTGAAGATAGGACGAAAAGGGGGTGAGTTTGGAAGCTCGTAGGTAACAAGTTTATAACAGAGAATAAGCATAATCATTGAAAAGTTCATTTGTTATAGAAAATTCATGTTGAATTCATAAAAAGCATAATTCTCAAGTCTAACTCAAAACTTATAATCAAACATCATCACATAAACATATCATGGGCATTTAACCATCAAAGCATAACACTCAATTATGCACCATTTTTGACAATTAAAAGATACAATGCATAACAAATGGCTCAAAAGTTTTGTGGAATAAAATGGAGAAACCGAAGTTTACACCGTGAACAAAACGAGTTCGATTTCTCAGGATCTCATGGCCTTAAGCGGCCAGCTGGGAGAAGGCTATAGGTCAACATGCACGTGACTAACGAAATGGGTTCCTCTCTTGCCTAAACAAAAGCATATATTCATGATCAAATCATTTCTTGTTCTTTTTCATTTATACAAAATGCCATGACATTTTTCAAGGCATAACATAAGAATGTTTCAAAGCATTTCCTTCTTCATTTTGAAATTCATCAACAAGTTCATATTCCAACACATCAAGATTTCTCAAATCACTCAAAAGCATTAAAAGCAACATTTATGAAGAAATTGAAATCATTTTTATTTCCTCGATTTGGAAAAGCATTAGTGGCTCATAATTCTATTATAAACATGTAACCTACCTTGATTTCCTTGCTTAAAGACTTACTTAAAATGTGTCTCCTCTTGCTTCTTTTGCCTCTTTTGGTCCCCTTATACAATAAAAAAAATCCCACTCAGTAGGGTTTTCAATTGAAAATCCCACAAAACACAATCACTAAAATTGGTTCTAGAATACTTAAACCCATGCATTTTCTAAATTCCATAAACTAAAATCCTTCCAAAAATTCGAAAGATTCAAAATGATCTTACCTTGATTCTTCACCAAATGAAGAGATCTTTAGCTCAAATGGAAGCTCTTCTCTTCCTCAACCTTTTTCTCTTCTTACGCCACCTCAAAATCTCTCTTAAAAGTTAAGAAAATTGAAACCCTAGCTTGTTTTCTCTTTTGTCTCTCCTTCTCTTCTTCTCTTCGTATTTCTCTCTTTTCTTCATGACACTCTCTCTTTTTCTCTTCAATTCACGTTTTCCTCCTTCTTAAAAAGCAAGACTACATTTCTTTCTTCCATTTCTACCCTTAATGAGTCCAATAAGTCCATTTTACCCTTCCTTATAGGCTTATGATTTTTTAACCTTAAGTGTCTTGTCAAAAACACCCCTTGAACATTCTTATATCCTTTACACTTTAATTCAATCAACCTATACCATATAATCTTTATAACATGAACATAATAATTAACTCCACAAAATTTCATAAAGATCTTATAATTAATGTAAATTATACTTATTCATCAAGAAAAAATTTGGGGGCCAATATTTGAAAATACTTTAAACTCACGTATACAGCGAATACACAACCATAAACAGAGCATTTCCTTGTTCTTCTCTCCAAATTTTTCTATACTTAATCATACACGTTTCTTATTATCTTTCAACTTATATATCATTTCTACACTATCTTAAGACATCTAGATCATCAATTATTCGAAAATCACACATTAAAATTTTTCATATCATATACCCTCAATGTTAAACACCCATTTTTTTCCTTCATGATCATGCAATGACAAAGAAATCACCATTTTGGATTCATAAACTAACAACTCTAAAGGGTTTAAACAACACTTACTTGATATTTCTCCAAAATTTGCAAAAGCTCAAGGAGCCTTAAACTTCATGCAACTCACTTAATACCACTTTAGGGGTCGGCAAGCTTTGGTATTGCTTAATGCAAAGAGAGGGAGACCGAAGTTAGGAGTAGAAGTGAATAGATAAAAACAAGGTTTAACTTAGGGGGAGTTTTGATGAAAAACTTTGTGTTACAGAAAGAAACAACCTTGGAGAAGAAAACTACGAGAGAGATGAAGACAAGAGCAGTAACTTATCTTTCAAGGTTAAGGAAATTTAACTTAAAACTTGGACACTTTACCACTTCTGAAGACAATACCTAATTTCTCCAAACTAACTATTTCTATTTGAACTAGTTCCATTAAATCTCATCTTTTCATTACACTTTTCTCCACAATTTTCAATATCATCTTCATACAAATTCTAAGTCATCTCCAAAATTTACAAAGTCATTTTTAACAATTCTCCAATATCATTTGGTTTCCTATCTCTATTTTCCATACATCAATCTACTTGCCAAGTGGCAATTTTTCTAGTACAATTATATCCATATTTTCATAAATAAATCCTAAAATTCACCAAATTTCAAAATTAACAGCTACACTTTCTAATTAAAATTTTAATACAACAATTTCACATTTCTCAATAATATCACATCACAATTCAATTATACCCGGAATTATCAATGAATGTATGTACAATTATTTTCATGTGAAAAAATACAATGTTCACGTGTATGTGTATATAATATAATGCATGAATATGAAATACATTTCTAATCTCTCAATAATCTCTCTCATATTTACTATATTACCTAAATGTGAGTAATGGGATGTTACAATAATAGTGTTCTATATATTTTTTTCAAGTCTGAATCAAGTCAATGTGCTTGATGAAGCATTTTTAGTGTAACTACTGAATTTGGAAAGATATCGAATCTATCTTAGTAAGTAAATCTTGTGTTGTTTGTACGTTAAAGCCTTCTCGTTTTGAATTAGCCTAATGAAGTACTCTATTTTGAAAACCTTTCTATAGTCTGAGGCCCCTAGATATGATGGACTAGGATAAGAGGTGGGTCTAAAGGAAAAGGCCATAGCATAGGGATCATAGACAATTTTTTATTGGCCTTTGGCTCTATTTGACTTTATATTTGTTAGTTATTTATGAATCATAAACAAATATTTTCTTTCTTTGAAAATTTTGGGCCATAATCGTGTTCTTCTATATATTTTTTCAAGTATGAATAAGGTTGATGTGCTTGATGAAGCAGTTTTTGGTGTAACTATTGAATTTGGAATGATATCGAATCTTAGTAAGTAAATCTTATGTTTGTATGTTCAAGCCTTCTAGTTTTGAATCAATGCATTGAAGTACTATATTTTGGGCAACTAGTTTTCAATCTTCCAATTTAGTACTTCTTTAAAAGGAGTCACATGTAAGCAAGTGCCTTGCAGGGATACTTATGGAGGTATAAAAAATGGGCAAGTTATCACCTAGTGACCTCATTTTTCTTTCTCTCAAAAAGAGGGAAATCTTTATCATAATGTTTTCAAGGTTGCCTCATCAAATAAGGAATTGGTTCCATAAATTTTTTTGGAATAGTTGGACAAATAAATTGAGTCTAGATGAAAGTTATTGGTCCTAATAAAGGATTTTTTATGCCAATCCAACCTTAGAGTAATCATCATCATCTTTTAATAGTCTTTGTACTTGAGGATACTGTTAGGGTGTGCATTTATACTTTCCTTTTTTCCTTTGAGTATAATAATCCTCTGCTTCAAAAGTAGAATCTTTTATCCTATGTTATTATCTTCCCAACATCTATAGTCTGCATGACACCTAGATGGATTCATATCCTAAAAGAAATGACCATTTATATGACTAACATAAGAATATGTCCCATTTACTTGAATAGAGTTAATCGGAGGGCTGCTCCTAGTTTCTTTATGTGAAAATGCTAGAGAGATAATCAAAATTTATCCAATAGATTGAATTTTTGCTTGCTCATGCATTTTATAAATTGATTTGATAGCTCCATCTTTAAATCGTCTAAGTATTGTAGTAGTAGTATGGATAAAGTGGCAATGAGGGTAATGAAATTCCCTTTCGTAATTGGCTATCCATTCTAGAGGCATGATTTCTTCTAACTCTTCTCTAGGTAGTTGTTTAGGGATTTGGACAATAGAAGTATCTCTATAGGATTAGTCTACCACCATACATTACGTATCATTAATAGAGTTTGAGAAGTTTAGATTTAGATCATAATTTTATAGACAATAAATAATTTGGTGATGTAAGATAACTATGATTGCTGTGGGATCTTGTTCAGCACCTATAATCCAGATTTGGACCTTTAACTAATTGAAGATGGTTAGGTCATTTAGTTTAATGTTAAGGTTAGGTACTATTGTCAAAATTAAATGACAACCATCTTTACCTAATTAAATGTCTCAATACATATTGTAGGTGCTAAACAAGATCTTATAATCATCATGGCTACCTTACATCACCAAATTATATATTGTCTACAGAACCATGCTTTATATCTACAACTCCCAAACTTTACTACTAATACTTTATATATAGTGGCAGACAGATACCATGAAGATACTATTATTGTATAAATCCCTAAATAATTGCCAAGAGAAGAGTTAGAGAAAATCATTCCTCTAAAGTGGATAACCAATTAGAAAAGGGAATTCCATTTCCTCATCGCCACTCTATCTATACTTCTAATCTACTACTCCTTAGACGACTTAAAGATCTATATGTTAAATCAATTTATAAAAGTCCTGGGCAAGAAAATCCTCCATCGATTAGACAAATTTTGATGATCTCTTTAGCATTTTGGCAAAAAGAAACTAGGAGTAGCCTTTTGATTCACTTTGTTAGCAGACGGGACATTTCTTATATCAATCAAATGAATGGTCATTTCCTTTAGGATATGGATCCATCTATGTGTCATTTAGAATATAGACGTTGGGAAGATGATACTTTAGATATAGATTCAAATTATGAAGCAGAGGATTATTCCAATCAAAGGACAAAAAGAAGCATAAATGTGGACCTTAATAGTGTCCTCAAGTATAAAGACTATCTAAGCCTTGGATTGGTATAAAAAACCTAGGTCGATACCAATATCTTTTCCATCAACTTTTAGAAGAAATATGATATAACCATCTATTGATGCCATCTCAAACTGATCCAATCATCCCAACTTTTCTAGAAAAATTTATGAAACCAATTCTCTATTTGATGATGTAACCATCAAAATAGTATAATAAAGATTTCGCTTCCTTAAAACAAAAGATAAAAGAGATTACTATGGTCATAACTCAGCCATTTTTTATACCTACACAGGTATCTCGGTAAGGTGCTTACTCACCTATGACTCCTCCTGAAGAAATACTAAATTGGCAAACTAAAAACTGAAAACTGAAAACACAATCACCCATAACAAAGTACTTCACTATATTAATTCAAAACTAGAAGGCTTAAATACAAAAACACAAGATTTGCATACCAAGATAGATTCAATATCATTCTATATTTAACAATTACATCAAAATTTACTTCATCAAACACTTTAGCTTGATTTAAAATTTACAAAATATGTATAAGAACACTATTATGGCCTATATTTTTCAAAAAAGAAAAGAAAAGGAATCATCTAAGACTTGTGAAGAATTAAGAAAGAAGAGTCAGATAGAGCTAGAGACTAATCAAAGATTGTATACGATCTATATCCTATAATCATTTCCTTTAAACCTGCCTTTTATCCTAGTCCATCATCTCTAGAGACCTTAGATTATAGAAAGATTTTCAAAATGTCATAGTCATTATGTAGACATACCTTCCTAAAAATATCTATGGAAACTAAAAGTTTATTCAACTCTGTCTTACACCAAATTTAAGAAACCTTTACCCTTTTGAAATAACAACCTTTTATAGCTCAAAAATAAAAAAATACCTAAAGAAGAACCTATGTTTATGGCTACTATTCAACCAACCCATCCTTGTTTCCATAAGATAAGGCTAGCAGATCATCAATTACCTTATAGGAGGAAAAGAAGAATTATCATATTCTTTAAGAAAAGATCTTTTGGAGCAAAGATGATTGATTAATATTATCTTTCAAATCCATTGAGGATATTTTACCATTTAGGAATGAGGAAGACATTGATTTTGTATTTGAAGAACAAGCAAGTGAAGATGAAGATACCTAATTTGCAATCCTCATTTATAAGTCCACTGAAGAAAGTGATGCTTTTAGAGGAGAGGAAATTACATGTAATCAATAAGAGAGCCTTGTTTAAAAACAAACTCTAAGATTGCATCATATACTATGCTCTATATAGAAATACAACTTCTAATGAGAAAATACTATCGACCTATCGTCATTATAGGATACATAAACATAATCCCTTACAAAAGTGTAGTCAAGCCTTAAATCCTACTCCTTGAAGCATGACAATCTCATAAAGAATATTTCACTACTATGGATGGTAAATCTTTTATGATTGATCTCATAACTAAAGGGAAAATTGGAATAAAATTGTCCTAAACTTCATTGGATGGACAAAAGTTCTTGACAGCAATCTCTCGAGGCTAGACATATTAATTGGTATGGACATCTGTTGCTAAGAAATAGATTACAAATCATACCTCAAGGCATCAAATTTAAACAGTTTTTCCATCCTTGCACTAATTTATCCAACACATATAGGCCCTAGGAAGTCCCCTAGGAATATCAAAGCATGAGAGACCAACTAATGCAATACTACCTTTGGAGTCATAATCAATTCAATCACCCAAATCCTTTATGTCGAAACCGAAAATTGTTCGTCTAATTGCCATCAAAAGAAATAAAGATATTAATCCAACCAAACCACCCATCTAGGTATAAATTTAGAAGCTTTGGCTTTATTAAGGGAAGAATGTGCCATCCTACTATAATAAGGATTGATTAAACCTACTAAGTTTGACTAGGCTAGTTAAGCATTTTATATAGAAAAAAGGACAAAACGTACATAGGGAAAGAAAATATTGGTGATTGATTACAAACCACTGAATATTTTCCTAAAAAATGGTAGGTTTCCTCTACCTAGGATTAACACAAATGATATTCTTGAAAGAGGCAAAGGTGTTTCTAAAAAACTGGTCTCAATGATGGATTTTGGTAGATAGTGATAAAGCCAGCGTATAGATATAAAATAATATTTTGTATCTCAAATGTCTAATATCAATGGGCAGTCACGCTCTTTAGACTTAAGGTAGCCCCTTCATTGTTCTAAAAGGAAATGATAAAGATTTATGATCCCATACTAGACAATGCATTGTTATATATTAATGATATCTTCTTGTTCTAAAACAATACTGGTGAACATAAGGATATCTGGAAAAATGTACAGACATCACCAAAAATATAATATAATGCTCTCAACATAAAAAAAGTCATATTAGTACACCCAAATAGAATAGACTTCTTGGGTATAAAATTCCATGATGGACATTATCAACCAAACCCACACATCACCAGTGAATTGTCTAACTTCCCTAATGAGAAGCTCACGACAAAATAGATAAAAAAAATTCTTAGGTATTATCAATTATCTTCAAGAATTTATCCTTTATGTTATTCACTACACTAGCTAGCTGTCTAGGCTCTTAAAAAATCCTCCACTTTAGGGAATAAAGCAAACATGATTAATACAACAACTAAAGAAGATCTCTCAGCATCTGCCACTACTAAGACTCCTGATAAAGGGGAATGAATCTTACAGACTGATGGTAGTGAAGAATATTGAGGTGTGATCATAATAGAATAAGTGCATGGTAAAAGATTCTACTGTGGCCATGTTAGTGGCCAATTTAAGGAATCAGAAAAATAATACCATACGATCTATAAAGAGATTATTGTGGTAAAAGGAGGGATAGAAAATTTTAGCTTTCACCTTAGTCCTTATCATTTTATTGTTGAAATGGACAACATAGCTTTTCTGAAGGTATTAGACCTTAAAGAAAAAAATCCTACCAGATGGTTAGTTGCTTAGATGGAAAGCCTGGTTTTCTCGTTATAATTTTTTAGTTCATCACATAAAGGGACACCAAAACACTATAGCTAACTACCTTTCTTGATCCTAAAAAACTTTCAACTTCTCACTCCCACTAGAGCTATCCCTTTGATTTTTATAATGGTTGATCTTCCCGAAGCAGCAAATATGAAAAAAACATTTCACTCTTGTACAAAAGGACCCGTTGGTGTTTCTCATATTTTACAAGAGATGTTATTGCTCCTTTTTTTTAGTCACTACCATTGAGGAAAGCAATGACTCTAGCAAGAAGAAGCATTTTCCATGAGCTTAGCATTTTCTATTAGCTTTATCTCTTCTTGGAAAAAAACTGCCTTTGTATGCCTCTTACTTTGATATACAAACCCCTTACCTAGTTGTCTTCTTCATTATTAAGACTTTTCCATATGAAGCAAAGTGGTACCTCTTGGCACTTTCTTCTTTTTTTGTATGTGCTATTGCAATTCCTCCTCTTCAGGTATATAACTATCTTTAAGACTGCAACAATGAGTCTTCTGCCCTATGGACCTTTTTAGAATTGTATTCACAATTAATGCACTGAGAAAAGGGAGTTACATATGTCATTGATCATTATAAATTATGGGTCATTGAACTAACCCAACAAGACACATTGTGCTTTTTTGTGATCCATAGACCTTATAGCCTGGTAAAATCTTATATATACATCTAATCAAGCACTCCTTTGACACATTTCTCTTGAATGGCCTAAGCATAAGCATATGGATATGAAGAGTCTTAACATATTTTTATATGATTTTAATAATTTTGTCAATCAACGTTCTCCTATAACATATACCTCCCTTGGGCCTTACCCTAGAGAATTTATCCTTGGAGAACCCAAAATGCCAGAAATAGATTTCTCAAAAGGATGGACTGATCCTACACCATCCTTTGGCTTAGCTCTTGAAGGATTATCTCAGTCTCTCCCCCCATACTTCTAAGATTACCAAGATCATGATGAAGATATGCCCAAGTTCAACAAAGAAGATTATGAGCGTCTTTGTAAAAAATATGGAGACATCACATTTGATAAAGAAAATTTTTCTCCATCCGATAAACCTATCCAATGGAAAAACAAGTAAGATTCGCCATCAAAATAAAAGTAGGTTTCCACAATGATTATATTATTATATGAATCTGTGTGCATCTATCGATGACTTTATTAAGTTAAATTATTGTATTATTTGTAACGAGTGTATCTATCAACAGCTCCATTAAACTAAATTATTGTATGTGTCTGTTTGTAACCTTCGTTTCTATGTGAGCAAACCATCATCTTTAGTTGAGGTAATGAAGAAAAGGAGATAACACCATTTATTCTTCCATGGCTTCATTATAAACATCCTTCTTTCTTGAAAGCTTGAGTCATTACTAATCTTGCTCTTACTGGTAGATGTGAGCATGCTCTATGCATGCCTCTCTAAAAAGGTCATGTGCATAAGAAAATATTAGACTATGGCATTGTTTGGTAAACGGTTTATCACCCATTTTTTAGCGGATTGAAAGGTTTTAGTTGTTTGACTATATCAAACTGCTAATAATTATATTTGGTAATCAACTGATTGAGTTGATAGATGGAACTCAATCCATTGATTTTGAGAAGTGTTTTTCTCCAGTGGCTAAGAAATTAAGGAACTAAAAGATTATCATATCCAAAAGTTATTACAAATTCCTTAAAAGTATAGAGCTAGATAGAGATAAAGATAATAAGTTTATTATTTAAACTTAATATTTTTCATTTTAAATTTTGATGTTGAATTAATATCAAATTTGAACCAGAATATATAAAGAGTTATCATCCTATTATATATGTCGCCCTTTAACTTTGAAATGATGATGTTGACTTCTTTTGCTCTATCTAAATTTTTATAAGAGTATTAAAAGAAATACTAAGATATAATACTCATCTTCTAATAAATTCTTTTTTAAAGTTATGCCCTTATAAATCATTTTACACATAAACAGTTAATATTAAATAGTTAATTTTACTAAATATCTTTAAATAAATAATCGATGTTATCTGCTGGTCAAATTAGTTATATTATATTAATTCGCTGTCAACCAACTGCTGATAGAATTAGTTAACAGCTAATGCAATCCGCTGTTGCCAACCAGGGCCTATAAAATCCTACTAAAGCTATATTAGGAGATAACTCAAAATGGGTTATCTAAGACATAGGCCTTGAGATATAAGGTACCATCATAAAAGGATTTGTTTTCTCAACTAGCATATATGTAATCAGTTTTGAATTTATCTCTTAGTATGGCATTTGTTTTTATATTTTTCAACAATATTTTGTTATATAATTTCTTATTATAGTTCATAAAAAATTAAAATAAGGGATTAGTATTTTTCAAATTTTCTTTTCAAGTTATAATTTTATTCAATATTTTTTGATATCTTAACCTCTATCTTTGTGTAAAACAGTACAAATCAAAATCTTGTAATATATTTGAGATAACGATGCAAATTAATTTTGTACCATTTCCCTCGGTTATTCAATTACTGTGGCTCCCTTTTTATGCTGATCCCTGGAACTGGTATTTAGCACAAATCATTGGCACCATCATCAACCTGCGACTTCTCTTGTTGTTTACATTTCGCTTAGATGAGCATTGCGAATTTCAGCATCTCTTTTGGGATAAAGAATGAGACAAACGAATATACAGAAGGAATAGATGCTCAATTCCCTTCTTGAAATTAGAGTTGCGAAGAACTATAGAAACATCGGGAGTACTTTCTTGTAGCCATAACTCATCTCATATTGCTTGTAATTTACAATTATGTGGACCCAACATCGGAATTTGGAACCAAATCCATGAAACAATAATCTGCCAACTGAACCAAAACAACAAAAACAAGAACACTTCATACTTATTAGAAACTCTTCTGGTTTTGGAAGAACTTAAGTTTCACAGGCGCGTTAGTCTTGCTGATCTTGGGAGAAGATAAACCTTCACTTGCCATCTTAAGCTCACTAAATCCTCTCTTGTAGATTTTCTTCTTTAGTGGCTTTTTCGAAATCATTGTAGGGAGTACGTACCACCATATAGAGATGTACAGTGTAACAACAGATCGACCAAAAAATAGCAGCAACAGCAAGATCAAGATCAAAATCACCGGCATATAGAAAGATGGTCTTCTCCATTTTTGCAACGTTAAATTCCAGGAAGACCCCTTCTTCTCAATTCTTTCTACAGGAGTTGAAGACTCTTTTCTTGGCGACTTATCCAAAACCTTCGTCTCATGAGCACCGAAGTTATTACTATCTTTCTTATCATCTTTGAAATCAGCAATCTTGGTGTTCCTCTTCGAGACCTCTTGTCCATTACGATCTTTCAACTTTACAACAACAGGCACGCAATCGTTGGAAGGTGAATATTTAAAACTAACATAATACACATCTTCAGGACCCACTTTAGAGTGTATCATCTTCTTCTTCTTTTCAATATCAGCAAGAAGTTCTTCGAACTTGTCGAGGCCACGATCGGAGAAAGGATTTCCAGCGGTCTTGGTGCCCTTTTTTGATTTTCTCGATGTTGGAAAAGATGGGTATTTGCATTTTTTGTAATCCCTCTTCTTCTTCTCAGAATCATTGTCAGGATGGAAGGGAATCAACCTCTGGTCACTTGCCATTATTGGAGGCTGGAACTTTCTCTGTGATGATCAAAAGTGCGTGTTCTGATGGGTACCTGTATATATGGATTTCGCTTGTATATCTGCAGATAGAGGAGATAGTTGCAAATGAGTGGCTTGTTACGGTGGAATACAACAGCAAAACAGAGAATCGTGGTGACCTATTAATAGTCAAACGAACTGTTTGAAAGATAAATATCCTACGCACTGAAGAAACTTCAGCTCGACGTTGATTTCGGTGTTGTTTGACTTCTTGGGCAGAGGAAGGTAACCTCAGCGGATGGGCGTTTAGTTTATTCTAATAGGACAGGATTCCAGTCTACGTCTTGGTCTGGAAAATTTGATCCTTTGAATTGGGTAATAACAATTTATTACGAGTTATTTCAAATGATTTAGTTAAAGGAAATCCTTACTATTCTTAACATTAGGCATGTATTTAATTTAAAACTTAAGTAGTACCGCCAACACTTAACAAATTATTAACTTTGAAAATTATTGTTTAATATAATAATTGATTAGTTTTTGAGCTATTTTAAATTATCTTATCACTTTTTTTATTGTTGGATGTGAGTTTAGTGGGCCTTATGATAAACTGGTAATAAAACACCTATATGTAATTATTATGATTTAAGAGAAATTATAAATTAGAAGGATATTTGCATATTTTGTCCAAATCCACTAATATATGACTCACCTGAGATTGATGACTAGTAAATTTTCAATACAATTGAACCAAACCTACAATTTATTATGACATATATGGAGATTGTGAAAGAACTCTGGTATGAACTCAAATAGTGATTTTCGATCAAGAATGGCCCACGTGTACAACAATTGAAGAGTGGTCTTACAGAGTGAAAACAGTATGGGCAATCAGAGATGGCATATTAAGGGTGTTGATTTATACCCTACAGTCAATCGTTTTAGTTATAGTTTAGTGACAAATTATTTAAAGGCATTCTTTATCTTATACATGTTTAGATGTATATGATAAATTACATGGAATAATTGTACATTGCAAATGAAATTATAATGAGATTTAATTATGAGATTCATATTGCATTTATTTATTATTCCTAAATGTTCCTATTCGTTGTTTTATTAAGATTGAACATTAATAGAACATAAAAAGATTAGCACACTATTTGTTTTTCCTTATGAGGGAAACGGTTGATCTCATAGATTAAATTATAGAGATACTTAAACAAACATGTGAGTGCTTGCTAGAAAACAAGTTCACTGAACAGACCTGATATGAGAAACCCATTTGAAACATTACTTGTATGTCTATGGAATTCTCATTGTGATGATTGTATAAGTGATCCTTTGACTTGAAGTCATCAAAGTTATCTTGTATGAGGATTGCTATATTTTGATACTACTTATGATCTATTTAATCATAGGTCGTTTAATTGGTAGTCATTGGATGTAGCATGAACTATATGGAGATAGTTGAGTAATCAAAATAGGATTCATAATCTTAAAGTAACTAGGGAAAATCTTTCGTTGTTCTCGATTATTATCAATTCAAGAAATCCTTGGCCAATGCGAAATGATATTTTGTAAATAGTTTACAAATGTCATTAATTGAATCAATAGCTAATTGCAGAGAACTAATATGATTATACTCAAAATAGAGTAGACATTAATTCCATGTTTTATGTCTAATCGAAACATTGTATGATGAAAGAATTGAATTATACGAAAAAATTATGTACGGAAAGGTTAGTCAAAACTACTTTAACATTCCTAAATATTTGGGTGCTAGATGTTAATCTTGATCTATGATTATAAATTATTTAATTGGAGAATTAAAGATAAATTTAAAGGAGTTTTAATCTATCTAATTTTAATTATGAATTAAAATTGGATTTTATAATCATTGCCAAAATATTTGAGAATCTAATATGTCTTACATATAGAATGGGTTGAAGACAGCAGATTTAATTTAATCAAGTTGGACTTGATTGTAAAGTTTAAGAAACTTTATGATTAAATATGAGATATTTGATAAGTAAGGATCAATATGACGTATTGAATCTTATATAGGCATAATTGGTATTTAATTAGAATTTAATTTCAATTAAATTACTAAAAAGTTCAAAGCTTATTATAAGCAGGCTTAAGTTCTATAAAGCTAGCATTTTTTGCTTAACCCTCTCTGTAAGAGTTACAGAGTCCTCTCAACTCATTCTGTGGATACTGTTAGAGGCCGGACGTTTATACGACTATAGTAGTTGAGATGGATCAATTTCGGAAATGATTCGAGGGATACAACAAGATAAAGATCAAGCTTTGAAATAAGGTACGAATTAAGTTTTCTCTTTATTATGAATTGTGTTAATCATTTTATAAAATTAAATAGATCTTGATTTTTGGAAAATCAAAAGTCATGAAAAAATTTCGTGATTATTCTGCAGCGGTCTGGATCGGATCTCAACCCAGTTTCCCAACAAAAGGCACTTGGAAGTCATATAGGATAAACTTATAAATTGTGAACCAATTTTGGCATGCAGTTACGAAAAATCAACCTGTGATATTACTAGCAAACTCACAAGGCATCATGGGGAAGCACGGGTCCATTAGTTCTTAATAGGACTTGATTATGCAGTCCATGGAATGGTAAGGTCGAACATTCTAGCTATAGAATCCTTGCCTAATCTAATTCAAGTCTATGCAATGGTGGTGCAAAAAGAATGACACCCAAACTTAATGCGAAGTAGTGAGGAAAGAATTGAGGCAATTGAATTTGCTATCCATGCCAATTCTAGATCATATTTAGTGACAACACGTACTAAAGAGAAGATTGGGAGTTATTTACATTGTGAGGAGTTATTTACGTTGTGAGAAGGCTAAGCATGATGTGAAGGACTATTTTGAATTGACTAGACATGAAGTTACGCGTGGAAGAGGAACCGATACATGGTAAGGGCACAAAGGAGCTACTTGTGCCAATTTTGCATAAGCAAGCCCTAATGATGATGGTAGGCAATAAGCCAATGGTATGATAAAGGCGGGTCGCAGAGGCTTCTCTAGGTTGAGTGGCAAACAGTGGACTACACTCATCAATCTATTGAACACTACAAAAACACGAGAATAAAAGCGTCTCTCCAATAATAAAAAATTAGATAATTGGATTATTGATTTGGAGATGTCTCATCATATAACTGGAGATATAGATTTGTTGAATGATATTTAAAACATTACAGCTTGCCTTATAAGTCTCTTTAATGAAAAACATACTGCTGCAATAAAAAAGGGCACATTGTATTTAACTAAGGATATTTGTGTACATATGTGCTTTTTGTGCCTAACTTAAATTGTACCTTAATTTCTATGGCTAAGTTGTTGCAAGAGTTAAATTGCACTATAACTTTTACTGATAGTCTATGTGTGATATGGGACTAAACATCGAGGATCCTAATTTGAGCAGATAACTAATGCAATATGGTTTATTATTTTTGGACAATGGTGGTGGACCAAGCAAATAAATTGAAACATGTAAGCTCACGAGATCTCTGGCATAGACGGCTGGGACATCCTTGAATTGAAAAATAATAGTAGTGATGTGGAGAATTTTGGACCTTGTGATATTTTTTATAAAGCTAAGCAGACACTTGAGAAATTTTATAATAGTAATAATAAATCAAAGGATTGTTTTGCTTTAATTCATTGTAATTTGTGGGGCGTGTATAGGTCTTAGCTTTTTGTGGTGCAATTTATTTCTTAACTATAGTAGACAATTATTTTACATGTTATGTGGGTGTATTTATTACTTGAAAAGTCTGAAGTGGCACGGATAATTAAAAATCTATGTGTTATAGTTGAACGATAATTTGCAAAAATAGTAAAAATACTATTTTGTGATAATGGGACTGAATTTAAGTGTTTAATGACTTATTCTGAAAAAATGGCAATTTGCATTAGACTTCTTGTGTACGAACCCCTCATCAAACTAGTAGGGTGGAGAGAAAACACATATATATCTTGAATGTTGTCAGGGCCTTAAGAATTCAAGCCAACCTACCTATTGAGTTTTGGTGGAATGCATTTTAGCAGTTGCATATTTGATAAACAGGACACTTACGTCTCTTTTGAGTGAGAAAACGCCTCATGAAACTTTGTTTGGGGTGGCAACCTCATATGAAAATTTAGAAGTTTTTGGATGTCCATGTTATGTTCATTATAAGGATCATGACAAAGATAAATTTGGAGAGAGAAGTTAGAGATGTGTGTTTGTAGCCTATCCTTATGGGAACAAATGATGGAAGGTCTACAATATTGAAAAAGGCAAATATGTGGTTTCCTAAGATGTGATTTTCTATGAAGATGTATATCCTTATGCAATTAGAGTAAGTCAAGGTACAGAGCATACAATCGGGAATATACTCAGTGGTGGGAACAATTTTATTGATGATGAGTTTGATGAGGAGACTACGAGTGCTCTAATTGAGAGGGAGCATGATGCTCCAAGTTAGGGGTAGTTGAATGTTGTGATTAAGGTGGAGAAGTCTTTAGAGGTGATTGATGATCATGAGCAGCAAGGTGGTAATGTCTATGGTGACCAGGAACAAATGGCCAACAAGGGTGACCAATAAAACTCCACAATTAAGACACTTAGAAGTGGCCAACGAGAATGCATGAGTTTAGTCTTATTACAGGATTTTGTTACTTATAGTGCCTAAAATTTGTGAAATCACATTGCACCAGCTTGTTCCAACTCCAAGTCGGCTTCCTCAATCACAACTTCCTATCCAATATCTAATTTTGTGACATATAATAATTTCTTATCTAGATATTGAAGTTTCTTGGCAGGTGTTACTGTAGCAAATGATCTTGTTCTATTCTTAGAGGTGATATAAGATGAAAAATGGAGAGAGGTGATGAGAAAGGAAATCCAGGCTTTGGAGGACAATGAGACTTGGACTTTAAAGGATTTACCCCTCGAAAAAGGGCCATCATGTACAAATGGATCTATAAAATCAAATTTAACTAAGACAGAACTATGGAAAGGTATCAAGCACACTTGGTAATCAAGGGCAATTAACAACTTGGAGGAATTGATTATATATAAACTTTTGCTTCTATGGCCAAATTGGCGACGACCTAAAATTTTTAACAGTATTAGCAAGAAAGAAGTTGGAAATATATCAAATGAATGTGTACAATGCGTTTTTACATAAGGAAATATGTCAAATTTGTGTATTGATGTATGTTAATGATCTGATAGTTACGGGAACTGATTTTGTTTGAGTGGCTAAGTTTAAAGATTATCTATGTTGACATTTTGACATGAAGGATTTAGGAGCACTTCGATATTTTTTGGGAATTAAAATTGCTTGCGAACTAGAAGGGATATTCTTGTGTCAACACAAATACGTTCTTAACTGTAGAGTGTGGTCTACTTAAGGCACAACCTACTCCAATTCTGATTGAATAGAACCATTAATTGACAAAGGATGATGGGAAGTTAGTGGCCAATTCAAATCAATACCATCATCTTGTGGATCATCGTATATATTTGACTATCACTAGGCCTAGGCTTAGTTATTGTGTACATATATTGGCATAATTTATGTAAAACCCTGAAGTTCAATCTAACAATGATCTACAATCATTTGACCATGAGTTTTTTGAGAAGTTATTTTACATTACTAGGTCAGTCACTCATCTTTTGGAAAAACAAGAAACAAACAATAATATCTTGATTATCTACAAAAGATCGAGCATCAGTCTATGGCTATAGCGATGAGTGAGCTTAAATGGTTAAAAGGATTTTTGTTATCTCTAGATGTAGTGCATAAAGGACCAATGAGATTTTATTGTGATAGTCAGGTGGCGTTGCATATCTCTGCTATCCCATTTTTTTTAGAGCAAACTAAACATATTGAGGTAGATTGTTATTTTGTTTAGGACAAAATCAAATTGAGGTCACATTGTTACTTCCTATTTATGCACTACCAAACTATTGGCTAACACCTTCACAAGGGCTTTGGTTGTTCTCAATTTTAATACCTCCTTTATAAGTTGGGCATTCGAAATCTTCAGATACCAACTTGAAGAGGAGTATTAGAACATCTCTGTATTATTGTATATGTAAATTATTTTTGTATTTATTGATTTTAGAACTTTGCCTTATTTTGGGACTTTGCTATGATGTACCACTTATATATAAAGATTAACAAGTTAATGAAAAAGTCAGATCATTATTTTCAAAATTGACATAATATTATTAAAAAAAGAGGGTAGAATAGAAATTTAGAGATTTGATTTTTTTTAATTAACATGATACAAGAAGATATGATTTCTTATGTAACTAAAGAATGCAATATTTAGCAATAAATATTTTTAGAGAACCAAACAATTTTTATTTGAATTTCGAACTTCTTATTTAGTTGATTCAAATTGATTAAAAACACTTCAAAAAAGGTAAATAATTAAAAATATATAATAAATAAAGAGAAATAAAAAGATTAATATTAAATTTATGTAGTTGGTAATACATTATTTTTCATATTTGTATCTTGACGGTAAAGCAAGAGTAAATTTTTTACGAGATTTGAAATAGAAATAGTAAAACATTTTTTAATACTATTAGTATCATCCATTGTTTTCTATTTAGTAGATATTTCTTTATTGTTTGTTAGTTCATTGGAGTGTCTCGTAAGGAAAAGGGTAATTGTGTGGAAGATGGTAGATGACTATTAACTAGAGATAATCTTAAACTTTTATCGGGGAAAAAAATAATAGAAAGGAAAGCATCATATGATAACTATAGTTGGTAAAATCTTGTTTGTGATTGCTACATGTGATCTATATAAGATTCTTGGCGCAAGCAAGCAACGATTAGGACTTTGCTTCTGGTCTTCGTTCTTGATAAAAACAAATCCAAAGAAGCTACTACGATGTAATGTTCAAACTTCAGTGTCTTAAATTCTTAATCATTGTGAATTAATTGTAATTAAAAACTGATGTTGAATTAAGCGTAAACAATTGCTGATAAATGGTCTGGATATACACATGCATATATGGATTGGTTGCGTTTATCTTCATCCACTCAAATGCTTTTATTGAGTTGTTGTGTGAAAAGCAACAAATCTTGGCTTCCAACAACTAAAATTGCGGTTCTAGATCTTAGATAAGAAGATAATTATCTCCATCTATATTATGTGTACGTAAGCAATTAGATCTCCTTGAATTGTCATATGCGTCAACCCTAATGTCATTTCATACCGTAGTATTAAACAAACTTGCTTGAATTCCAAGTAATAGGAAGTGCTTCCATCATCTGCAATTCAATCAAGTATTGCAGTCTATCCATTCACCTGAACCTCAGTGGCGAGAAAATATATACTACATTTACTCTTTTGATTCGTCCTGATTTATACTCGTATGTATAGACTATGGGAAATGGAAGGTTATGTCATGTAAGTTGTATGAATGGAAGATCATTTAATATAGAAGTTGTACTTATCATGCAAGTATTCTATACATTTTTTCCACATCGTAGGAGAGTCCCTCTTTAATGCTGTATTCTATACATTTTTTCCACATCAATAAACTTTTTAAATTCTTAAAAAAATGGAAATTTGCATTTACTTGCATTAATAATAAATGTGGTTCGTTTCGCCTTCCAACTATCACGACCCGATATTCAGATCAGACAGCAAAGGAAACAAGTGGCTACAATTCACGATTACCTTGCGTAAATATCATCATCTTTGGTCTGCTCTTCTAGAAGGAAATAATAGGCCAAAAAGGACAAAGTTGAACGACTTACATTGCCTGATTTTCTAATTACTTGAAGTTGCATTTTTCCTTAGTTTGTGGCTACGTGATGATTGTCAAGGAAGGAAGATTAGTTTTGCAGTGTGGAGTTAGGCTTATAGGTGACTTGAGAAGGAAAGAAAGAGACACAAGTCAGGTTTTCGAATGTAACGAACCAGATGAACAATCCTCACAAATTACTCTTCCATCTAAATTAACTTTTCGTTTCTAATTCTATTTGTCTAGAAGAAGAGGTCCCCCTATCCAATCCTGAGGACGAGCTTCTTTCCAGGAAAACATATCCACGTACACCCGTCAAGTGGCAAATGCAATTATGATCATATCGACATTGTACAGCACCCATGTTTGGGAGATATTAACATATTTAGTTTCTACTTTCTAATACTTTAACTAACAAGCATTGGAAGTCCAAGTCAACCTTAATATTTTATATTTTCTTTATTCCAGGTTTTTGTCAAAGAAATGGTTTCCTTACTGCTCACAGGGTCTGATGAAGATGCCAGATAAGCCTGAGGCAGCAGGAAGACAAGGTCAGATGGTGATAAACCACCGTTTGCTTGACTATCTCTTCCATTTTCCGAAATTGTACAGGTAGATATGCTTTTAATTAGTTAGACTCAGCTGTGTCTATCCAAAAATGACGACGCCTTCAGGAATACGCTGTCTCAGGATTGACATTCGAAAACTGACTAATATTAATTATGCCTTGCGTGGATCACAACCGTAGAAGCATCCATTTTTTACTTACTTATCCAGCCAATCTCTAAGTTGTTCAACATCCTCAAGTCTTTGGACTATTTAACGACAAACCTATAAGAAGAAAAACAGTTCCATAACAACTATTATATACTTGTCGATTTTTCATTGAAACCGATCTTGTGATATCCAAAGCTGACCTGAGACTAAACGTCCAAGATAAAAACATTAATCTTGGATTCATGGCTCAGATTCCATCCTTGTAGAAATATGAAGGAGATGGCTTTGTGGGATGTGCTTCTCAGTCGTCTAACGATACACTTTGAACATTTAATTGCTAATCATCAAGTGTCATAAAATGAACCTCAACGCCTACTATATTACTACTTGTCAAAGAGAATGAAAAATAAGAATGAGAATGGGGCATTCCGAGAATCGAACTCGGGACCTCTCGCACCCAAAGCGAGAATCATACCACTAGACCAAATGCCCGCCTTACTCTTAGCACAAGTAAATGTTTTCTAGATCTTGATGTCAACCTCTGTGTCTTGGAAAGAATGAAGCCTATATGTCTAAGCGCAGGTGTAGTTATTGACCAAGAGAAAACAAAAACTGAGAAAAGCGGTGAAGGGTATCCAATAATCGAACTAGGACAGCTGGCAGTCAAAGGCAAAAATCACATCACTTGAGAAGATGATCAGTTCAGACTGAACTCTCTTAAAGTTTTATAGAACATCATTTGAAATAATGTTATACTGGCTGTTAATCATCAGTTGAAATGAGCGGTCCAGCTGTTTTTGATGTACTTCTACTCACGAGAACACCGTTATAACATGCCATAGGCTACTTAGCCTCGTTACACATGGAAGGGATTAGATCTGGGGGAGCCCAGTTTAACCCATCAATCGTCATACCTAACAAGACCTTAAGTCCACATAAACGGTAAAGAGGAAGCTACATCGGCCCATGTTCTTGGCCCTTTCCTCCCCACTTTTCCCTGAAAGAAGTACGTCACGGTGAGGATGCTTAGTTAGTTAATATAAGAAAAAAGAAAAGGGTAAATAATTAAAGAATGTTTGATAATATATTATAATTAGATGAATCTCTATATTAAATTTTGAAAAAGTACTACATACCCGAATGGAAGTTATTACCACTAAAAATAGACGTGTTATTTTTCTCCAAAATTTATACTCTCTCCCCTTCTAGCAGCACCAGCAAATGGATGGATCTTAACTCCATACGGACAGCTCCTTGAGCCACCTCCGCTCTACGCTGACAACAGTCTCAAGCCTTCTCTGTTAAGAGCAGGCTACTTCACATGTTAGGAAATATAAAAATTTAACAAATTTTTATTTTTAAAAATCTTTAACAAATCAATCTTATTAATGATAATTAGTCATTTGTTCTATCTAATTATTATAATTGTAATAATTCTATCTATTTTCATTCTTTATTATATTTATTATAAATCTTATTATACCAAAATTTACCCAGTATTACACGTTCTAAACTTTGTTCCATGCTACAAAAAGATGAAATAAAGACACCACAGACATGGACCCATAGATATTTATAGGTCCTTATATACCCAAAAACTACGATCTGGTTTAGAGATATGAGTTTGTCACTGAGTTCCTGAGGCTTGGCTGTTACCAAAGACATGGTCCCCATGTTTTCCATTTATATCGTCTGCAATATATAGCTCTGTGGTCCTTATTTCCATAAGACTAGTGGCATCCAATGTCCATGCTTCAATAAAATCGGTTAAGCAGGCTGCCCCACTAGAGGTGCCTGCTTGAAACCTTGGCATTGCATGTTCGCAAATGCTACGTATTTCATCCGTAACCAGTCCGACACGCCTGGAAGAAATGTAAAAATAGGTCAGAAATCTCGTCAGAAATGATCACTCGCGAGATGTAATTAAAGCCAGAAGGGATCTCCATGATTAGACATTACACCAAGAAAGGCGAAACTTTCCCATGTAAATTAACAAACATGTACGAGTAATTAAACCCAACTTGAAACAATGAACATTTCACTAATCTATGTACTTAGGAAACGGATAAAATATCTAACCAGACAGCGTTAGGTGGGCGCTTCAAAGCTGGAATGCAATGATTGAAAGTTGCCACTAAACTTTAATAATTCAGACTCTGCTTTGTGTCTCCGCAATCCCCAGCAACTCACATTTTTCTCTTGCTATCATCTTCCTATTCCTTATCTCCATTTCTCAGTTCCTTCTAGTTGTAGTTGGTACATCTCCAGAGAAACAAAGGAAGAGAAATTCCTTTGAAACCATGGCATTTGCAGGAACTACCCAGAAGTGCATGGCTTGTGACAAGACTGTCTATCTTGTGGACAAGTTAACAGCTGACAATCGTATTTACCATAAGGCCTGTTTTCGGTGCCATCACTGCAAAGGAACCCTCAAGGTACGCCATTGTCTATTGTCATGTGAGATACGAGATTCATAACAGACTATGTGTAGATCCTTTAGTTCTGTACTTTTGATAAGCATAGACTTATGCTGAATCCTTGTCATTGCATGTATCTTTTCTCCAAGTTCGGATAAGTAATAGGAATCTTGAACCTTGTATTGCTGGGATTCAAATCATGCTTTGTCTTATCAATTAAGTTTGGGATTCTTGTTTGATGATGAAATTAGATCCTGGAAAGTTGCTAAAGATTAGATCCTCCCTCCCGAAACTATAGATTCCTATGTAACTTCATTCACTCACTGTCTGGGAATTTAAAGTTACTTTTCTATCTTGAAATCTGAATCTCATTAGCTTTTGTGAGTTCTGAGTCATAGAAGCTTCTTGACCAGGACTGTCAACTCGAAGCATCCCATTCCAATTGGAAATGTCTTGCAAACTATATATTTTATTGATATTCATTTTGTGTTTGGAATGGAAGCGTTGTAAATCTTTATTATGGTCAATTAGATTGAGACTCATGATCTATGTGCAGCTTGGCAACTACAATTCCTTTGAAGGTGTACTCTACTGCAGGCCACATTTTGATCAGCTCTTCAAAAGAACTGGAAGTCTTGACAAAAGTTTCGAGGGTAAGAGAAAAGTTCATTCGTACAATACTTACCAGTACCTTAGATTTTCCTCATCCATCAACTCAATCCGACATACTTCCATTTGAGTTTTGCTTTTCAGGCACTCCAAAAATTGCAAAACCAGAAAAACCTCTTGATACTGAGGTAAATTATCACGCCCATATCCAGTGGATGCGTTTTAGAGGCCTATCTCTAATTCTGATTTCCGATGCTTCAAACAGAAACCTACAGCAGCTAAAGTGTCAAACATGTTTGCTGGAACCAGAGACAAATGTTTTGGATGTAAGAACACTGTGTATCCAACTGAAAAGGTAACGTCCATATACACAATCACTTTACTGCTTTTTTTTTTTAATGTGATCGTGACACTAATCTCTCACAGTCATTCTGCTCTAAAGGTTACAGTGAATGGAACTCCGTACCACAAGAGCTGCTTCAAATGCATTCATGGAGGATGTACGATTAGCCCGTCGAACTACATTGCACATGAGGGCCGTCTCTACTGCAAACACCACCACAACCAACTCATAAAGGAGAAGGGTAACTTAAGCCAACTGGAGGGTGATGGAGAGAGGGAAACAAATAGTAAGACCAATGGAAGGGAAGTTGCTGCTGAGTCATAATCTGCATCGTTGTATTTTCCTGCCTCCCTGTTCCTATTGCTCGTCACGGTTTCTCCATTTCTCTCCAGCAGTCAGTCCAAATGGCTTATGCTA
Source organism: Erythroxylum reticulatum (assembly GCA_025504915.1). NCBI lineage: Eukaryota > Viridiplantae > Streptophyta > Magnoliopsida > Malpighiales > Erythroxylaceae > Erythroxylum > Erythroxylum reticulatum. The sequence continues at coordinate 6,129,925 of JANSVA010000006.1, forward strand.
ATAAGACAGACTAAATTCTTCATACTTGATATTGCCGTGTGTTGGTTTTGGTTGGTTTTACTTGTTACCACAATGCTCAAATATATGTGAAGAATCGAAGACCTATCCCTGTTTGATTGTAATTATGTGACAACAGCTTAAGGTGTGAGACGTAAATTGCGTTTTATGAAATTCTGTTTCATGTTAATGGCAGCATCATTTTACCTCCGTATCTGGGCTTCTGTAGCCACCAGTTCGTCTCTTGAATACACCAAATTTAAGGGGTAGATGAGGAAAGTGGAAGCAAAAAGACACAATTCATCAGGACACTTACGAAACCTAACAGGAAGTGTTCGACAGAAACATTCTGCCAAAACCTTGAGGAGGAGCATTTACCTACTTGACATTACGGCAGGCTATGCCTACGATAACCATAACACAACCTTAAGTCATATGGCTAAATGTATAATAACTTTCGTGTAAAACACGATAGCGACTAAATTGACGGAAGGCATAAGACTGAAGCCACTCAGGCAGATAAAGAGTCACGTTGGTAAAACACAAATCGAATTCAGTGATCAATGCAAGAACTCTAAAAATGGTTATCGTAACCATATTGAAAAATTGTTCCTCAACCAGCTCCTCATTTGCCATCTGCAATCAACTACTGAAAAAAAAAAAAAAAACAAGAAAGAAACCAGCTCCTTGTATAGCATTAAGCATCTGAGTACGAAACAGGGGAAGGCATTCTAAGTTAAATCTGTAAACACTGTGCATTGAAACAGAGCTATCAAACTCTAAAGCAATTCTTTACTAAGACACACATCAAAATTACAATATCTTCCTGCTCTCTCATTGATGAGAAGTCCAATGCCACCACATAGCGATTCACGCAGAAAAATGAAGGATTTTGTGGCAAAACATCAACTCTAATAAAGCTATAATAATTAAATTTTTAGAAGAATGTAATGAACAGTGCCATTGAGCATTATGGCATCTAACTAGTAACTACAGATCTATTTGTACATCTAAAATCCCAAAGGTTTGCAATCACCAGAAGACTATATAGTATCAAGAAGACAATTATTTTGAGCAATATGCTTCAGATCTACAATAAAATTATCCCTAAGAAACCCAAATCCAAAAGTCCCATTTTTATACAGCCAAATCCTTCCTTCAACACGCCAAGGGTTTGCAGATGTATCTGCTAAGCCCGGAATTACCAAATCATAACTCGAATTAATGTACATAATGCGTGAGACAACATCATCTACAAAAGAGCCGTCCAATCGCAAGTCGTCTCCGATTTCAGATGGGAGGAAATGTATCCGAGAATCGTATATGTTTTGCTCCTCACGAGCAAATGGAGGTTCTATTAGAGTATGATTTGACGTCCAAAACACCGGAGAAAAACTGGAAAGCCGCTCAGATAAGTCTCCTACCCTCCGACAAGAGATGCCAATCCCATCATACGCCACAAGATAGAATTCCATTTTCATTTCATCACAAAGCCCCTGCAAGAGACTACGAATCAAACTGTGTCGCATCTTGTGTGCTCTAAAGAAATGTAATTTGACAAGAAAGAAGAACATCACGATTCATCACAAAGCCCCTGCAAGAGACTACGAATCAAACTGAGTCGCATCTTGTGTACTCTAAAGAAATGTAATTTGACAAGAAAGAAGAACATCACGAGTTCATTATGACAATAACAGAACAAATTGCAAAACATGATCCTAATTTCAAAGGACATAACTATCATAATTAATAAACCATAAACTAAAAATTACCACCAACCTTCCACAAACCCTGGAGCGGTCGTGAGGGTGTTGGGGAGCAATCAACAATCTTCAAGAAATGCTCTGTTTCCCATCTCTTTCTTCCTTCGTCTCCCCTCCTATGCCCCCTAAAGGATCTATCTGCTGCACCAGGGCTCATCCGATTAGCATAGAACTGATACATCTCTGAGGTCTCCGGTACACCATTAAGGGGCCCACTTTCGTTGATCACATCATCATTGTCAAGATTTCTATATGCATTCTCCTCCACACTAAAATGCACGTCACCGATGAAATTAACGTTCACCGGAATCCAATCACCGTCATTTTGTTCATCGGGATCTACATAATTTACAATCTGACCCTCCGCGGAAATGGTCATGAATAAAAACGGCGTCTTGATCACGTTGTAGGTGCCGTCATGGGACGGAGAGACCCTGGAGCCGGAGAGGAACGAAGAGCCCCACTCGAAGAAAATTAACGATGGAGTATTCACCGCATTCTGCTGACCTTGACCGCAACGGCGCCAGAAGCCAATCAGATGCTCCCACTTGTTGAGAATCTTATACATGAGCTTGTAGGAGATTTTACCGTTTGCCCATCTGTTGATTTCTGTCTTGGACCCCCACCGCCTGTCGCAGAGAGCGAACCAGAGCTTGCTGGTCTCGTCTTGGCAGAGGGAAACGAAACGTTTTGAAGTGCAAGCAAAGATGGCAATGTCGGAAGGGTTGAGCAAGGAAAGGATAGAGAGCTGCACGTCTTCGGGGAAATCAGAGAAGGAAAAACAATCCATCGACATGTTTGCAAACTCAATGTTGCAAATAGAATTTAGGATTTTTTTGAGATGTACGTGTTCTTCAATAGAAGGGACTGATACTTCTGGAAGTTATTCTTTGTCAGCGAAGGGAGATGTGGAAGCTTCGAAGCTTATTAGGCTGTTGAGCTCTGAGGTTAGCTCCTATTTGGGTTGGATCCGACCCTGAAAATGTAGGATTTGAGATCTCTGAGATGACACCAGGCAACCTCAAGCCCAGGGTGAGAAATGACTGGCTCCAACCCCCCAGGGGACAAACGCAGGCCCAGAGTCCAAATATAATATCTCGTTTCTACTTTTGGCTCACGTATAGTTTATATTCCCTAGTTTTGGAATATTGCAACTCCTAAATTTATATTTATTGGTCGAACTTTATGAGCACGCATGCTTTGATGGTATCTTTCTAACCTCATGGTCATCGAAATAATTTGAAGAAAACACGTTAGGTTACATTTGCACATGTTCTGTCCGTTTAGCCATGCTAAGCTATAATTATTACATGCGGACGACAGGAACTCTGTACTCGAGGATTAGCCGATAATTGCATGTACTGAGAAGTGGAAGAATCAAATGAAAATCTATCGACCACCGTTTTTCGATCGAGACTTGCGAAATTCTTGGACAACATTTTCCATAGACATGGAAGGTCATGCACGTGTCCGAACCTTCGAATCACGCTGCTTCATCTTTCCATCATCTCCATCGAAGATTTGAACAAGGAGACCTTGGATTGACTCGGGACTAACGTAGGACTTAGCTTGTAAGAGATTTGGATACGCCTCCAAAAACTCAACGTATGCATTAACCACTAATTTGATGGTCGCTTGTCTGATTTGATCTCTAAGATCGATATCAGGAATGGCATACCACTGACCATGCCTCTCTGCTATGTCATCGAAACTTTTCAGGAAAGATTGGAGCTTGCGTTTTATCAGAGCAGCCACCGCCTCACTGTTATAGCCCTGTCTCTTTACATCTTCTTTTTCTAGCAATCTTACTAGAGGTCCCCAAGCTTGCTTTTGGTACATGTACGCTGCTTCCTCCGCAGCAATCTTGTACTTCCTTTTCATGTAATCCTCTCCCAGCAGCTTCCCAAGTTCCGTGTTTTTTGTTCTAATGTAAATGTACCAGTATGTATTCATGGAAAATACATGAGCCAGAACTTTGTCCTTGTAGCTAGATCTTTCCGCTTCAACATTTCTTTGAAGAGCTTCCATGACATTGGTGACAGCTTGTAAAAGCAAATTATCATCTGATTTCGGTTTTGATAGAGCTCCAGAATTCCATATTTGTTCCGTCCGCAAAATTTTGGCCATAGGCGCACTGTAAATTTCAGTGGCAAGGTACTTTAGATAGTTAATGGCATATCTTACGAGTTTCGGGACAGACCCGTCTTGTTGTGGAGCGCAACAATATGAATTGCCTTCAATTTGGAGACCAAATTCCCAAAAGACTTTGCTTGAAGCATGTATGAGGAGTTTTCCCAGTTCTCTGAATCTTGTACAAATATCAGCACCAGCTTCACCTTCAAAAATCTCCACGAACTCTGTTTTAAGCTTTTCCAGGGAATCAAACAAGTCTAAAAGCTTGAAAAGCTTATGTGGCTCTTTGTTACTCCTTGCTACACCTTCTCCGAATCGAAAGAAGACTGCCATTATTTTATCTGCAATCTTGATGAAGCATTCCAACCAAACAGCTCCTCCCATGATTCCTCCTAGAAGTTGGTTGCAAAGTGTCTTTTCGGACACGATAATCTTTTTCACCGCCAGTTCAAAATGCTGGATCCAAAGGCTTATGACTGTCTCCAAGGTCTCCCACTCCATTTCATCAATTTCTGCAGGGGTATACGTTCTCAAGTAGTCAGGGTTTAGCCGCATTAAAGCCTTTGCTGCTCTTCTGTACCTCACCTATTTGAACCAGAACAAAGATTAGATTCTGAGCAGGCTTTTAATGTTCTGAGAAATACCTGGCAGCATAGCACATAAATAGAGAATTTCATACTCTTTTTTTTTTTTAATCTTTAATGTACCTAAAGCAGAATTATAAGAGACAATATGATCCAAGTTAAATGCATACCTCAAATGTCATGTATGTATATGGTAGTGACATACCTTGACAAAGATATCGATACATATATCCAAGCAATCGTTAGAAGCCAGTGTTTCAGAAATTCTTCTAAGAAGTTCAATCTCCAACTCCGAACCCAGATCAAGAAAACCTGTTTCGCCTTCATCGACCTCGCCAATATTTTCGTGTCTTAATTGCTGCAATCGGAACTCATACTCGTCTTGTAAATTCAGCAAAGCCTCGTCGAGCAACCCATTGAATTTCATGGCACTAACCTCCGTGTCAGAGAGAGCTTTGAGCGTGAGCATAGTCTCTCTCAGCCTATGCGTTCTAAAGTGATCAGTGGCTTTAGTCCTGCTCAGAAACTCTACCACCTCTTGTAACTTCTGAATCACTTGTCCACCATCACGACTAACAGAGTTTATGACTGCGTTCAGTTTATCAGCACAATCAACATATTTAAGCAAGTGTTTGAGTCGTTTTTCTGGGGTTTCTTGGTCAGGTAATTTGTTGGAAACTTCAAGAAGCTTGTGTTGAAGAGACTCAGACATCTCAAAACTATCTAATACCAGAAGAGCTGGAGACACAGCTCTTTTGATTCTGGTTTCTAGGGCTCTGTTGACCATAGCCATAGAATGCAAAGGAGTTACTCTTCTCGATGCTGTTGATAGCCTTTCATCGATAAACTGAAATCTTTTTCCCATATTTCCTAAGCTATCTTTCATCTTGGTGGAGATCTGAAGAAGCGTTTTCAAGTCGGAGCATGCCAACTCGAGCTTGGCTTGCGTTGAATACTCTTCTTGGAGCGTCATCATCGACGTTAGCATTCATACAGAAAGATTGGAGAAAAAGGGATTGTTTAGGAATCGACAGAGAGACATTATAGTCTACAAAATCCAGAAAATTGATGCATGTGGGCAGTATCGATCATCAAATGACGAGCACGAAGCAGTGAGCAAAGAAGATTTGATATCATTGTAAAACTATGGACAACTGTAATTTGCGGAAACAAGAATAGGCATTTCAACTAAGAATTTGGACCGCAAAAGTAAAAACAATGAAGAGGATAGTATATAGTATATTACTAACGGGAACAAGGAACAAGGTTCGTCCTGTGGCTTGTGCAATTTGTCCTTAATTATATTCCCCCCTCTTTTCTTTCAACTTGTTTTATAATAATGAGTTCAGAAATTATGTTCAGTTTTATGGTGTCTTCTTGTGTCCAATAAATCTCAGTCATTCATTTATACGAGACCCGTATTTATTTATGCAGAATTCATACGGGACCCATATAAATAAATGGCTGAGATTTATTAGACACAATAAGACACCATAAAATTGAACAAAAGATATGGAGCCTATAATAATAGTGGGCTAACATTAAAATGTTTATCGAACTTACAGACATACTCAAACTTTTGGTAATGACAAGGACACTCAAAACTCAGAAGATTCCTAAAGTCTTAATACTCTTAGAGGGTTCTTTTTTGTTGGGTATGTAAAAAAAAAGGAATGAGTATAGAATGAAAAATTAAGTTTGATAAGAGGGTATCATTATAGAGTTATTATTTTCATTACTCATTTTAAAGTAATACCTCATTCCCCTCCTAATATAGAGGAATGGGTATCATTGTTAAGTAAGGGTATGGTTGTTATAATTAATTAAAATATAAT
>JANSVA010000006.1:6136336-6155038 GCA_025504915.1 Erythroxylum reticulatum
TATAATTAATTAAAATATAATTTATTCATTAATTAAAATATTGTAATTAATTAATTACAATATAATTAATTAAAATAATAATATTTATTAATTAAAAATTTTAAATTAATTAAAATATTTTAAGTTAATTAATTAATTATAATAAAATTTTATTTCTTAGTATTTTTACAAGCTAACCACTATTTATAGTAATGGTAATCATTCCTTCCTCTTAATCAACTATTATAATTATAATGATAATATCCATTCTCATTTCTTACTATATTCATTCAAATTCTTATTATTATTTTCTTGTACGAACGAACCTCCCCCTTATTCCCATAAACTATAATATGGTCCTTATTTTTCTCCTTGACAAAGACACAAAACAGATAAAAAGATGTTACCAGAATGTGCGATCGATTACTCGCAAGCATAATGTGTAACTGGTTATTCATTCGTAGTTACCATAAAGTTACTCATATCCGAATCTGTCGTTAACTCCAGGACTAGACACATTGAATTCAGTTCAAGAGTTATTTGTACTTTTCACCTTATCACCTACAGACTGACAACAACGCTTTTACCTTTAGAACTAAATTACTGCCTTAGGTTCGAATTAGACGGTATCATATAGTTCACTCAATGATTTTCCAATCTTGTTATGAGAAGTAGTGTTGGAAAACTGAGACGGAATCTTATTGTATGCATCACTATAAATATAAAATGTTTTCATTCAATTTCTCAAAAATTAAAATTACTTTAAATTATATATCATAATTAATGTATGAGTGCAATAAACATAAATCATAATGTATGAGTACAATAAAACATGAATCATAATGTATTAGTATAATAAGATATAGACTTTTTAGTAATTTTATTAAAATAAAATTCTTATTTTAATTAAACTTTAATCTTAGTTAAGTATTAGTTAGGTTCAATAAGATTCAATATCTGATATTGGTCCTGTTTATTAAATAACTATATTTAATCCTAAACTTTTTCAAACTTTACAATTAAGTTCAATTTTATTGAATTACCTTTTTCGTTCTCTAATCATTATTTATGTGCAACCCATTAAGTTCTTAAATATGTAAGTGGATATAAATTATAATTTTAAATTATATTTCGAATTAGATAAATTAAAATCTTTTAATTTATCCTTAATTTTTTAATTAAATAATTTATATCCATAGATTATGATTGTTGTTTAGCAATGCATAATGATCATTTAAATAGTAGAAATATAAAAGTAGTTTCGACTAATCTTTTCGTGTATAATTTTTCTACAATTCAATCATTAACAATTGATTTTATTAATGATATATGTAAATTAGATTAAGTGTCATTCCACCTTGAACAAGGATTTCCTAAGTTAACGCTAAATGAAAATAATATAACATTCTCCTTATTTACTTTAGAGTGACGAATTCTATATGAATCACTCAACTATCTTTATATAGTTTATACTATATCCAATTACCACCGATTGAGCTTTCCTTGATATTGATAGGTCTTAAGCTGTTTCAAATATAACAATTCCTATATGAAATACTTTGGAGATCTTAAGTCGAGGATCACTTGTATAATTATCATAATTAGAATTTTTATACACAAAAAGACTACTATATGACATACAAATAATGCTCCAAATAAAATTATCATATAAAGTCAGTTTAGTCTTGTTCTGTAAAATACGTTAATCTTTTGACATTTTATTGATGTCCATATAATAAAATAATGTTCCAAATAAAATATAATAAAATAATGTTCCAAATACTTATAGATAATAAAATTATAAATATTTTATTAATAATAAAATCATGTAATTAATTATTTATTATCATGATAAAATAATTTAGGGATGATGCATAAAATATAACATAAATCTCATAATTATAATTTTATCATAATTTTATTTTAAATGTATATTTATTTCATGAACTTTATCTGATATATCTAAATATGTATAAAAAAAGAATGCATTTAAATAATTATGTTATTAAATTATAAACAATCTTTTGGTTGTAGGGAATAAACTAACAATATCTCACTTGTAAGCTAATCATTTTTATTATACCATATCACTATACGACAATCATTATTATTAAAACAGAAGTTTAGTGAGATAATTCTACAAGATGGGCACTGACTTGAATCTTATAACTTTCTTGTCAATTATCATCCTAATTAAGAGAAACTATCCAACTATATAATTGGATCTCTAATGAGACCTAACTCCTTTCTTTTGCCTAATAACTCTAATATTCTGCAGTACATTGCTAGATTAACAATGCATGGAACTATACCAAGTTCATTAAAGAACTTATTGATTTAAATGATCATTTCCACTAAATAAAAAGATATATTCATTTAAACCTAAACCTTTTTATATCAGTCGAATCTAATTCAATCTTAGGCTTAGTGTTTTAATTTCAATTGTAAAATTAATATCCATAGTAAGCAAAGAATCTTAATTAAATTATATAATTAAAGATGACTGATACCACTATTGGTAAATTAGGGGCTATGATTTGGCATGTAGTAGAATAAATACAAAAAAAAATCTTTGAGTTTTTGAAAGCTAAGATCACTTTAAATTCTATATTATGATTAGTGCATAAACATAATAAAACATGAATTATAAATTCGTACCTTATTATATAACTTAATCCTTTTCTTGATGTTTTTTTCAAACTGTTCCTTAAACTAATTTGTTGTAACCACTGTAGTCACACACGTATTTAGCCTCTCATATAAAAATGTTGGGAGAACTTGAAAAGTGGTATAGAGAGGGTTATGTAAGAAGTGATAGATCTTGTAGAGCATAAGCCTATCTATAATAAGATTTAGACTTTTATAATTTAATTGAAACAAAATCCTAATTTCAACTAAACTTTAATTAGAATTACAATTAATTCTAATTAATATCAATTGAGTCCAAATAAAATTGGGTGCCCCATATTGATTCTTATTTATTAAATTTCTTATATATAATCCTATTTTTTAAAAGAATTTACAATCAACTTAATTCAATCATCTTTTCATCTCTTCAATTGTTCTTTGTGTATAACCAGGTTCCTAAATCTTTTAGCGAAGGATATAAATTATAAATATAAATTATATTTAGGATTAGATAAATCAAAGAAAATTTAAATTCCTTTAATCTGTCTTTAATTATCTAATTATCTAATTTATGTTCATAGATTAATATTGACATCTAATAATATGTTAAGAACATCTAAATATTAAAAATGTCAAAATAACTTTGAATAACTCTTTCATATATGATTTTTTTGTATGATTCATTTCTATCATAACATAATGTATCAATTAAATATAGAGTATTGAATTACTCAAATCATACTTCATCATTGATAATTGATTATATTAATGATATTTATAAGCTATTTTACAAAGTGTCATTCTAATTTAGTCAAAGATTTTTCGAATCAACTTTAATCAGAAAACATTAAAAATTTCACACTAATTACGTCATAGTCAGTTGCCTCTATATAATTCGTATTATATTCAATAAGTACCAATTGAGTTACCCTTGACAAAAATAGGTTATAAGTATTATCAAAATATAATATTTTCTATATGAGATACTTTAGTCAAATCACATATATAATATCATAATAAGGCTTTTTATATACATATAAGTAATATTTCAAATAAAACTCTCATTAAGTAAATTTGTTCTCTATCAAGTACAATCACTTTTGATTAAATAATTCTATTCTTTAGTCTATAAGATAAAGGAAGAAAGATAACGTGTGTTATTCTTTTTATGTTCTAGTCTTATTAAAAGAATAACTAGAAATAATTTAAGAATAATATATTAATTTAATATCAATATTATAATTACAATTTTATCGAAATTTATTAGTGCATTTATCTTATAAATTAATTAATTAAACGAATATATATAATAAAGAATACGTTTAAATAATTATATTATTAAAACGAAAATCAACTGATTAGACATCAACTTATTGTTGGAGATGAGAAATTAATTTTCTGTAGACTCAAAGGTAAGCCTGTCTATTTGCATCTGGATTACAATGTTCATCAAGTTTCAGCTCCGATGCACATTTCATTGAAGTTACTAGCATTTCTAGTGGGTGCATTTGCTTCAAATATACGTACAACTTAATTTCAGCTAGAATATTACATCCCTTTTCCCACAATTTCAAGTGAAGTCTCTAACCTTGCACAAATAGAATATAAGAGGAAAGAAAGCATAGGTATTTCTCTAAAGCTTAAATGTAAACTGAAAACTGACTGACCTATTTATATACTTTGAGGTGTACATGGTAGACTAGCCTGCATTATCTAGCAAACTATCGTTTCCAGTAAAAATTATAAACTATTCAAACATTGGTGCTCAATTGCCCTCTCTGGTACGGGTATGGAACCTCCATGTGAAGAGGTAGTCCTTGGACTCGCAGGACAATCTCATAACATCACAGAAAGCATTGGTTGAGTTTTTCCTACCCTCGCTTCCCCATTCTATCCTCACCCAACATGAAAAGCCTTTTGATGAAACTGAAACCCTCGGGTCAGAAAGATGAAGAATCACTTCCCCACAGATCCTTTTGCATGAACCAATACCCAACTTACCATCGCTGGAGACCATGGAATCAAGCCACGAACACTCTGGCTGGCCTACCATTTCCTTATAAGCAGAATTTGCCAGCCTCACTTTGTTGTTGGAATCAGATATCACCGCAGGGAAGGTCTCAGACTCCACCTCTTCCTCAACTTCCTCTGGCTTCTTCGAAACTTTCACTGGTGGGTTCAAGCTTGGGTCTTCATTGATGCAACCTACGATTATGCTTGAGCCGACAGGTCGAACTGGTTGAGGTGCTATGACGTTGATGGGGGGATATTCTTGCTCTTGCTGCAAGAGGTCCTTTTCCTCTGGGATTTCAGCAATTGTATTCAAATCTAACAATCTTTCCTTACCTGGGTCCATGCAACCATGTTCAGGTGCTGCTTTTTGAGCGACCGCTGGAAGCGATGAATTACGTGGGACAAGGGGAAGTGTCACCAAATTTGACGGTGTTGCGAGCTGATTTTCCAAGCTGTTGTTGACAGCAATAAGGTTTGTTAGAGAAAGTTGAGGAATTCCAGGAGCAAAAGCCAACAGATGCGAGGCGGAAGATGTTGCATGACCAGGTGAAGAAAGATCAAGCATATGGGTCCTTTGTCTCTTGATGCCAGGTGGAGATATGGCAGCCCTGCCTCTCTTTCTTGCCCTCGTGGGTGTGGCCTGAAATTGCGGCCAAAGGCTCCTAAGGTAAGGAGATTGGTTAATCTTCGGAGACATGGACGAATTTTCAGCTCCGGAACTCGCAGAAACCTCAGGCTTTGGTGCTATAGGCCGGTACTTAGACATAATTTCAGCGGTTTTAGCTGTGTTAGAGTAAGGAATCAGGGTCTTAATCATGATTCCTGAAATGACCTGCAATTTACCGTTCACTCTTTGGAGAATGGCCTGAGGTCTTTCGATGGAACTGTAGAGAAAATGGGTATGGGGATTTATAATTGCGAAGGTGGATCAGAGGAGAGACTCCGGTGTTGATGTGAGATGGAAAAGGTTGTAAGCCAACGAGAGAAAGGCAGCATGAAGCAAGGAGGCAGGAGAGGTTGACATATGGAAAATGTAGGATGGGTACGTGTTTGAGAGGCTTAAGGAAAGGGACATGTGGGATTCGGGCGTAGAGTGGGTCCATGCAAGCTTACACCTATCCAATAGAGATATACAATGGTTTTAGACCATCTGAGAGTTGTCAATTGTTTTTATTTATTTTTTGTCATCGTGCCTCGGGACTGTGGAGAAACTGGGAGCTGTCTGGAGGGAATTTTCATTCTCACGCCAATCAGATTCAGAAATGGTCTCCCATCATAACACGCGTGTGAAGTTGGGGAGGTTTGAGCAAGGTGGCTTTTGTTACGACGTTGGCTTTTTTACCAAAACACCCACTCATAATCCGTGGGGCGGTTCGGTTATATTTGGATGTTTATGCGCTTGTCTGCGCAGACGTCTTGTTTTGCATGCAAAAGGAATCGGCTGAAGCTGAGGCCTTTCGCCCTGCCTTGGGACCTTAAACTTCTGCATTGCAGTCTGCAGAATCCCCTTATATAAAGCACGTGGCTTTTCAGTCGATAAAATGTATTGGACCTTAATTCCTTATTATGCGTGCCTCGTATAGCTCCTTCTCTGTTTCTCACGTCATCTTTTAATCATTAAATGAAATCTACGCGATGGAATGATCCTTAAACGACAACTAAATGAAAAAGTTCTTGCTGCTGTTTGAAAATTATGAAAACAAGTAAAACTTGGGACATATTTTATGACAAATTATCGGCCAATAGCTAGAACTGCAAAGGTTGCCACTTGAGCAATGTTCTAATTTTGTTCGACATATAGCAAGCAATGCAAGTGCGTGCATCTCCAATAACTTCAAAAGCAACATTCCTCCAGGCAACAGCAGCAGGCTAATCCACCAAGGCTGAAACCAAGAGAAGAAAATAATGCACAACAAGGCGTTAAAATAATAGCAACGCCACATGATGTAAAACTGGGAATAGAACATCAACTTACAATGCTAAGCAACAGTTACTGTCACTCTTAGGTTGCTGCTGATTCATATAAACAGTTTGGGATGGTTGTAGTTGTTGAGGGTAGCCTTGGTGAGGAGGGAATCCTGGAGGAGGATATCCTGCCGCCGGATACCCACCGGGAGGACGGTATTCTTCTTTTGTACCTGAATATGGTCCGGTTGGATACCCTATGCTATGATTTGATCAATTAAATGTAACAAAATGTGAACAAAAAGGAGTCATTTCTGTATCTACTCTTGTATCAATTATACATTTTCTCGTTTTCCAGGATTCAAATGGTGGGTAAAGAGACAAATTGTAAGGTTAGATTTTTTATGAACATAACTTTTGATATATAAATTTCAGTTTAAACAAGCATTCACCTTGCGGAGGGGGAGCAGCCACTTGAGGTTGATAATTCATCTTCATGTGATCTTCAATCGAAAAGTGAAGCAAGATAAAGGAGAGAGTTGTTGGATAAAATTAAATAGAAAAGTAAACCTTATCAAGAAAAATAAAATCAAAACTTGTATACATAATCACGAAGGGTCTTCAAGATCGAGGGAATAATAGAGAGATTTGGGCAATTATCTGGTTGCCTCTTCTTGTTACGGTCAATCAAATATTGTATGTACATCTATTTATTTTTTTACTTTAAAGTCATTCAGTAAATATGTTATTCTCTGATGCTATTTACTTTAAGCTTAAGAGGTAAAAAAAAAAAAACAATTCTTGCTATTTCCGTTATTTTGTAGGATAATATTAAAAAAAACTAACCTGTGAAAAGATTTTCTTGGATTGTAAAGGATAAAAATAGAAAAACTTAAACACAGATTTAAAATTTAAAAAGTTCAATTGAAATTAGACGGTTAAAGATTAAATAAAATTAAAGAATTTAAAATATGATTGAAATAAATTAATTGGTTTTTAATAACGATAGTTATCGAAGTACGTAAATCAAACTGAAAAGTTAAAAATCGAACCAAAAAATTAAACGGTTGAAGATTTTTTCAGTTGAACTGCCTAAACAAGTTGAGTTTTTTAATAATGGATTTATACTTGAAATTATAATACTACTTTAGTGGCTTATATTTTCTGTTAATTATTGATTGAACATGTTTAAAAATCATCATCACATGAAATGATGAGAATTTAAATATTAAATTGTTTTGGTGTAAAATAAAAAGGTAAATTACCTAAAATTATTAATTTTATCATAAACTTGTATGGACTTTATTTTTATTTAAAAAATTAGTTTTTAGGAGTTATACTTTAGAACATTATATTAAGATAAGACATCAAGTAATGTTAATGACATCAATTAATGTTAACAACCAAATTTAACACACTACAAGAAAACTATGGATTAGCGATGGAAAAAAATTATTAGAAATTAGTGACATAAAGTTTATTTCCATTGGTAAAATTGATTAATTTAGCGACGATATTTAATCTATCGCTAAATATGGAGGGAAATCGTCGCGGCAAAATTAGCGACGAACGTTAGCGACAAGAAAATATGATCGTTAGTAACACTACAAAAAAAGCAAGAATTAACGACTAAAAATTACTGACGGAAAATATATTGTTGCAAATTACCGACGAAAAATTCATGTCCGTCGGTAAAATTGGCGAAAAATTTTTCGTTTAGCTACGGTATTAATATATGTCGCTAAATATGGAGGGAAATTATCCCGGTAAATTTTGTGATAAACTTTAACGACGGTATAAGATTCTTCGGTAAAGGATTTAGTGACGGTATAAGATATCCGTTAGTAAAAAGGCGAGAACTATTAGCGGAACAACAAAATTTTGAGTTTACCTACAGAAATTTCAATAGGTAAATTCCGTCGGTAAATTCTTTTTAAATTTAAACTCATCCGACATCTTCTCCCTACCTGCGTCTTCTTCTTCTTCCTTCTTCCTGCGTCTCCTCTTTGGTTTTCTTCTCTCTGGTTTCTCTGTTGTGGACTCCTGTTTCGCTCATCGGCGTTGTCTTCTTGGACCATTGTCATCGTGTCTTTCGGTGGAGGTATTTTTGCAACTACTGTCATGTGTTTTTCCATATAACATAAAAGCAACTTTGTCCGTATCAAGCTCAGGTGAGTATTTAAAACTACCCTAGTTTTACAAATAAAATTTTACATCTGTTAATCCTCAATAGTGTTAGAAGATTAGCATAAAATTCTTCTTCTTTCTATGGATGCTTAAAGAAGCTAAACAGTTCAGAACATTTTTTCTAGCTTCCATCAAAATTGCTGGTAGTAAAACAAAGAAGTTGTTGTCAAGCCTTTTACAGAAGTCACTGCCTGTAAGAATCTTCATTCCAGAGCATTTGAATAGGTAAAGCCATGTTGGTATGCAGAAGCATAGTAAATCACCTATATTTAATGTCGAGTTTCTAAAAAACATTTAAAATTATTTACTAACGGAAAATAGAATAACGTTGGTAAAATTAATATTTATTGACGGAACACCAAAAACAGTTGATAAAATGTAAGATATTTACCGACGGAACAAAGAGTAACTGTCGGTAAAATTACTTACGAAAATCCAATTTCCGTAGGTAATTTTACCAACAGAAAGAAAACTTTCGTAGGTAATTTTACCGACAACCGTTTTTCCAACATCTTTGTCCGTCGGAATATTTCGTCACAAATTTTTATTACCGACGAAATCCAAACATTTTCCGTCGGTAATTTCAGTCGCTAAATGACATTTTTCTTGTAGTAACATGTTTTTGGTATAGTTCATGATCTTAAGTGTGTCACAATTAATTTTCTCCTTTTCTTTCTTTTTATTTCATATTTAAATACAAGATATGTTCAAATGGTTATGAGATCTTTTTATGTACCCTCCCTTCTCTAACCCATCTTGATTATCTATAAGATTCATAGCCATTACTGTTACACGAACTTTATCTAGTCAATATCTAGAATTGAATATACACATTACTCTTCTTTTAAGAATCCACATAATGAGATTCCATATTTTTTACGTCACCGGAGAAAGGAACAATCCATTAGGGTCAGATAGCACCAATATTAATTCATTGTTTCCAACAATCACTTAATCACAATTAAGAAACCTTTAATATATTATTGAATAGCAATAAGAAATGTCAATCTTTGATAATTGTTATCATTAATTATTTTCTAATAAATTAATTTAATATTGTAAAATATTCAAATATAATATATACATTGATGTCTATTAATGTGATATCCTAATAATATATTAAAAGAAACATTTTTTACAAGTTGATGAGCTTTTCTAATAAAATATGAAAGTATGTCAAATTTTCTTTTTCTTTTATGATAACTACAAAAAAACCAAAAGTTTTGTGAAATTTTCAATTATAGCCTGAATTTTAAAAAGTAGCAATAAAATGTCTAAACTTTTAAATTTTTTCAATTCTAGCCCCAAACTTTAAAAAGTGACAATAAAATGCTTAAACTTTTAATTTTCTTTAATTCTAGCAAGATGTTATCCCTTGCTCTCCTGATGTCCTCTGCTCTTTGTTTTCTATTTGATCTTTTAACACCCCAAACTACTCTCACATTATAGCGTACTGCACCAATAAACTCTTCATTTTTAGTTTGTTATCCTGATGCCTTTAGTGTGAGGGTGTCGGAGCTGCATAATCTGAAAATTAAAGGATGAGGGTGTCGGGAGAACAAACTAAAAATGAAGGAAAAAACTGCAATCAAAGTGTAAAATCGTTTTAATTATATGATTAAACAACATCGTTTCATTAATCTTCATTTGTTATGTTAATTTTGACTGACGTGTATTAATGGTTAAGGTTTTTAAAACATGTGACAAGTCATATCAGCAAACTTAACGAAAACTCTAATGTCGGGATAGAATTGAAAAAAAATTGAAAGTTTGAGCATTTTATTGCTACTTTTTGTAGTTTGGGCTAGAATTGAAAAACAATGAAAGTATTAGCATTTTATTGTTACTTTTTAAAGTTTGGGCTATAATTGAAATTTTGACAAAATTTTGAGTTTTTTTAGTAATTAACTCTTTTCTTTTTGGTCTTTATATCTGTCAATCATCATTCTGTCTTCATCACCTTCGATGTTTTCTTCATTTTCATCACGTTGGTTTGACCTATGCCCAATTTTTTCAATATTCTTCTTTTTCACCATGGACTAACATTTCCATTAGGTGGATGCACTCCTTGATTTGTAAAAAATAAATTCTCCAATCAATGATCTATCTATTTCCTTAGTCAAAGAATTATAGTGAAACTTGCATCTTTGTGCTTTGTCCTCTTTCAAAAGTCAATTGTGCTATTTTAGGATTTTGTTATGACTACATATGTAAAGCCCATAAAAAATAGAAAAAAGAGCTTAGTTTTAGCAAAACTGAATCCTTACACAGGATCTCCGGTATATGAAGTTTTTCTCATGTATTTCCTCATTTTATTTATTTTGTAGTAGATTAAAGAGAAACTTGTAGAGATTGACAAAAAATCTCTTGAAAATGCATAAAACTTCACATAGGTAAGATGTTTCAGCAAAAATTCTATCCCTTTTAGTAGTGATTTTCACTCATCATAAAATGTTTGTTATAACAATTTTGATGAGATTAGAAAAAAAATAGAGAAAAGGTGGATGAAAAATGAGGAAAAAAAAGGAGTTAGGAGAGGCAAAGATAGTGAAGAAGAAGAAAATTTAGAAAAACTTTAAATATATTAAGAAGCAAAATAGGAAATGCAAAAAATTAAGGATAAAATTAGAATTTAATTCCTATAATGAAATTTTGTAATAATGAAATAATATGGGGCTAAAATAAGAATTTGAATAGTTAAAGAGTATTTTAGTAGGTATGGTGGTTAGATAAAGTAAGGATATTTTAATAATTAAGAATAAAATGGAAAAAGGGATAATTTTATATTATTAAGTGTAATTGAATTGAAATTTTTTCTTAAATAAAGTCTAACATAATTTTGTAATGTCTAGGTCTAAAGGATGGATTAAGGAGTAAATTAGACCCATCAATTAGTTGAGTTAGAAAATCATATAAGGATAACTTTAAACTACACACTTATAATAGTGTACATTTTATAAAATTTTGAATTTTGTTATTAATAAACTATTTTATGGTGAATCATATTTTGAATTAGTAGCCAATTCAATTAATGATTAATAATTGAATATGTAGATTTTTTGAAAAAAAATGATTTTTTAGTTATTAAATAAATAATTAAACAAGTACAAAATATTCAGTATTTATATTTGTTATGTATTATAATATGTATCGCTTGATAATTCGAAAAAATATGATAATTAAAATGTTTTGTTATGCATATGTATAACTAAGAATATTAGGATAAGATAAATAACGTTTATGAAATTAGATAGAGACTAACTTATAATGATTTGATAATAGACTATGAAGGGTGTGAATTTGTGGATTGCCTTTGATAAGCTATATTTGATGGCCTTAAATTAATAAGTTGTTGAGATATGAGTGAATTATGGCTAGATACCTGTTCGTGGAGCAAATACCAAGGCACCTTAGGTCTTAGGAAAGTCTTGTACTAATGGCTAAATACCGAAGTGGTATTAGGATATCCTGAATCATAGGGATATCTTGTGTCGATGACTAAGTATTAGAGTGGTACTAGGTTACTATATTAGATTGAGGGATTGGGTACCTTATGTCGATACTTATAGATCTAATTACAATTTCACTTAGTGAATGATTATAATAAGTAGAGATGAGTCGGCATACCATTGAATGTAAGCTTATTAGGTTAAGCAAAGCCTAGTCAATTTAGTTAACAAAGAGATAAAATATTAAATGGTAATAATAAAATAAAATTAGTATTAACCATTAATAATCATAAAATTTTAAATGTTTGTTAAGTGTTTAGACAGGCTAAGTGTTGTTGTTTATTTCAGTATTATATGTATGTTTTATCATTTGACTAATTTCAATATATATTGACTTATTTGACTTTAAGGGTACAGTCCCATTACCCTTACTAAGTAGACTACTCACCTATTGCTACTATATATTTTAGGAGAAAGGGAGATTGCCAATAACCACTATGCACTTGATTGACCTAATGGAGTCTAGGTAGGGCCAATAAATCAAATCGAGTATAGTTATTTTATTTTATATGGTTTTTCGAAAGCTTATGTTTGTATAAATAATTTTGTGTATGGTAAACATCATTTTTAAGACTAAGGAGGATTTTGGTAATTAATGATGTAACTATGGAACAATCTAGATAAATTGTGATTTAAGAATTTTGGAGCATAACATTTAAGTGGTATAAGAGCGAGATTACATTTCTAAGGACAAATTAAATGAAATAAAAAATAATGATATATTATTGTCCTATCGAGGTTGGTTTCAGGACATGATATTGCTAGCCTATAACCGACTGGAGAATTGGGTAATTTAATATGTGCTAGATGTGCCTAATAAGGGAAATTTTGGGGTGGATCGAGTAGGAGGAGAGATGCCAGCGCCACCTTAGATGATGCAGTAGGCTATTATTATGGCTTTAGCCTGAGTTGATTTTAGGGTAGAATGAACTAAAAGTGAATTCGTAAGAAGAGTGTAGTGAAGTTTCGAGGCACTACTAATCTTAAAGAGGTTGAGGTACAGTGGGAGGAAGACACAGTTAGTTTTAGACCGTATGGAGTGTATCTTGGAAAGAAGGTTGTAGTACAATGTTTCATTATTCCAAGACAATATATTGACTTATTGGAAATCAGTGAAGAGATCTTATGAGTCACGAGTGATGACTTGGTAGGAGTTTTATAGAGATTTTAGAGACAAATATACTCCATGGATATATTAGAATCGAAAGAAGATGAAGTTTATGAGCTTGGTTCAAATAAAAGAGATGTCGGTGGTAGAGTATGAGACTCACTTTGCGGTTTTATCTAAGTATGTATTAGAGACTGTGGCAAATATGGTAGATAAATTTTATCGATTTAAGTATGGCTTGAGAATGAAGATTTGTTTGGGTTTGATAGTTC
The DNA here is from genome assembly GCA_025504915.1 of Erythroxylum reticulatum. Taxonomy (NCBI): domain Eukaryota; kingdom Viridiplantae; phylum Streptophyta; class Magnoliopsida; order Malpighiales; family Erythroxylaceae; genus Erythroxylum; species Erythroxylum reticulatum. Next base: position 6,149,938 of record JANSVA010000006.1, read on the forward strand.
TACTTATGATTTTAAGAAGTTATTAGAGATTACACTTTGAGTAGAGGACGTGGTAGAACAAGGTAAAAAGAGAGGAGAGCTAAAGAGGCGACTAAAAAGTTGCTACAGAGAGGAGAGTCCTATGTTAAGAAAGGAGCTAGTCATTTGTGGTCTACTGGTGCAAAGGGATCTAGGAGAGTTGATGCTACATCGAGTAGGAATGGTAGTTTCTATAGGTTTAGTAAAGATCAAGGAGTTGGAAAGGATTTAGGACAACATAGTACTACTAGTGCACCATCGGTTGGATAAGATATAAGGGGTTAGTTAGAGGTTTAGAGGACCTTTTAGTAAAGAACTTAGAGAGGTCCAAAGTTGTGATACCTATGGGAGAGTTCACAAAGGACCATATTAAGGACCTACTGGGATCAATCAAGCATGCTATATCTGTGAGAGAGGTGACATTTATAGAGGAGTTGTTTGCGAATAGGGAGGAGTTCGGGAGTAAAGGTAAAAAAGACAATATGTAGTCAGAGTAATGTTTTTAGTTCCGGTAGAGTTTTGGGAAGAGTTGGTAGTAAAGGTGGTGGTAAAGGACCTGAATGTAGACCAATAATAGTTGCAACTACTAGTGGGACATCCCCAGTATAGGGTCAAACTTAAGTAAGGATATACTATATGATGAGAGAGGAGGCACCCGCAACTAACGATGTCATTTCTAGTATGATTTCATTATTTAATATTAAGGCTTATCTGTTAATAGACCCAGGATCTACACATTCCTACATTTTTTAAAATTTTACCTCTAAAGTTTTGGGGGAGGTTAATCCATTAGGATATGACCTAATAGTGTGGGTTGTTATTGGGAGATTGTGTGGTAGTGAATAACGTGAGGAGGGGATCTACTGATGATTGGTGGAGTAGGGTTATCAATTCACTTGATAGTGATGGATTGAAGGAGTTTGATGTGATTCTTAGGATGAACTAATTAGCACAACATTAGGATATAATGGATTGTTATATAAAGGAGGTGATGATAGAGTCTTAGGGTAAACTAAAAGTTACAGTTATTAGGGGATCGCAGAGTGGTTACAACTTGTGTGATCTCAACCATTACTATTAAATGACTGATATTAGATGAATGTGAGATATATTTAGCTCATATTATAGATACAAAGGAGGTGAGTCTTAAATCATAGGATATTCCTATAGTGAGGGAATTTTCAGAGGTAATCTTAAATCATTTACTGGGTTTACTTACCTAGAGATCATTAAACTTTTTTTTCTGTCTTTCTTTTAATAAGATAGCGTGATAACATTATTTTTATCTCTTTTCTTAGTCTTCCTTTTCCACTTAAGGCATGCTTCTCACGTTAATGGTAAAGTGGAAGAAAAAATTGGCACTTAATAGAAGCAACTTACGAGAATCTTTTATTTGATATCAAAATTCCTAAGTCTTTTGCTAAATTTTTCTTTTTGTGTATGTTTATTTCACTTACTAATAAATTTACTTGAATGAATATAATTGTTTCTGATTTTTACTAATAATTTAAAGTTACATTAATTAGATGAGAAATATGTATTCCTTCATGAGAATTTACAAGAAAAATATATAAAGTAAAAACCTATGTTTATTGCTCAAGGGGAGTGTGATAAGGTTTGCAAACTTAAAAACTCTTTATATGAACTGAAATAGCCTTCACTTACTTAGCTCCTGTTTGGTTGACTTATACTAGTAGAGTTTTTGTCAGTAGAGCTTTTTCCTGTAGATCTTTTTTTAGAAGAACTTTTTAAGAAACCAGTTGACTGTTTGACTGTCATTTAAAAAAGAGCTTTTTTGAAAGAACTTCATAAAGTAGATTGTCTGAAAACATAAAAATAAAAAACTTTTAATTTTAACTATATTTTATTTTGTTAATAAAAATTATTTATGCATATAAATATTATTTAAAGTATATTAAACAATATACAAAGCACAATATATTAATTATTATATAATTTAAAATCACATGAAACATAAATGAAAATCTAACCAAATCTTTTATATGGATTATCACATAAGTAAAAAATAATATAAAAATATATTAAAACTTATAAAAAACCAAATAATATTATATAAATCTCAAAATAAATATTCAAGTTGAGTAAATAGTTAAATACATAATAAGTTATGCAATTTATTGTAATAGAGAACATGAGTTTGCAAGATAAACGTGAAGATGAGTTTGTAGATATTGGCGGAATTATGTGTAAAATATAAAGGCAAAAGGGACTAAAAAATAGGCTTATTAACTGATATGAAAAATCTACAAGAAAAAGCTATTCGAGTGGCTTTTTTTGAGAAGCTTAAACACCCATTTTCTTAAAAAAGGCTTTTGTGATGGAAAAGTACTTATTAACCTCCCAAAAGTCCATCCAAATAAGCACTTAGTTTGATAGATTAAGTAAAGTGCTTATGGAATTTGGTTTACCAAAAGTAGTTATAATCATTATGTACTTTTATCATAATTTTAAGAGTGGTTGTGTTCTTTTTGGATGGTCTTATTATATGATATGTTGTTTATCAAGTAGTTATATAAGTTATTCCTTTGTTACATCATCAAGTACTTTAAATCATATTGCAATTTTATAGCATACTAGACTATGACATAGTGGTCAAAATCAAATAAGTGAATTAGCTAAAGAAGTCCTTTTAGGTGATTCAAATCAAGTAGATTGGCCAATTTGTGAATATTATTTAGTTTGTAAAAGGCAATAAAACTATTTGGAAAGGGTACATAAGCTTTTAACATATTGCAATCAATATTTTAAAAACCAAACCGGACATCAAACTAGTCAAAGGAAAGGTTTAAGGTTTAAAGGTTCAACTGATATTAACCTATTACAAAATCATTATATAATAAATAAAAAGTAAAAAATTATAAGTGTATGTAAAAATAAAATATTTTATAGAAATAACAAATAAACCAATGTCAATTATTATATAATGAACTCATAATAAGTCAAACTAAATTTGAGTCTAATATCAAACTTAAAAATACAATAAAAATCAAAATTGTATTTCTAGAGGAGGTTATATCTCATCATCGATAAAATTTCCAAATTCTCTAATGCTATCTAAAAACTTGTAAACTATGGTTTTATCCAAAATATTTGCATCAACTTCTTATACTGTACTCAAATAATTTTTATTTTTTTAGAGCAATCCCTTTTTTCTGATTTCAGTTAAAAATAATGTTAAAATACATATGACATAAATATTATATATAATCTAATCAAATACTACTTATATGATAATCTAACTCAATTTCTAAATTTATATCGAACTAATTAAATTCAACACAAAGTAATAATTTATTATATTTTTTGAAATTATTAATTAATTAATTCAAATTTAAAAATTAAAATAATTTCAGTTATATTTTATTAGTTTATTAATTTTTATATGGCGTGTAATAGGTTTTTATTATTTTGTAATCAAAATTTAATAGGAAGGATATTTTAATTAAAAAAATTTACTTGAGAGAACACAAATAATTGTAAAAAAGAAAAGGTTAAATCCATTATTCACCTCTATATATAACGTGAAGCTAGAAGCTTAGATCTCTCTTTATTTCCCTCTCACACCTCCCATCAACTTTTTCTTAGAAAAGATTCCAAAGTTTCAATTTTTATCAAAACCATTTGCAATTTACAAACTAATTTCCCAACGTCTCTGATAGCACTCAAACCTTCTTTCTTTTTCCTCTCCCATAGCCAAGCACCAACCTCCACTTTAACCCTAAACTCATCATCCCTGCCAAGAAATCTCTCTACTTCCGCTAACTATACCTCTCATTTTATTGAAGATAATATGGATTTTGTATTTTTCTTTCTTTTTGTTTTGAGATTTAGTTAGCATCAATCATCATTTTTTTACAAATAGAGTGTTGTTGAAGATGGTGGTGAAAGTCGAGGAGTTGTGGCTTGTTGCTCTTACTCAATTCTCCCTCTTCCATGGTCTAGTATAATGAAGATTGCATTTGGTGCTCCAAAAAATCTCTCTGTGTATTTCGAGCTTTTGTTCTAGTTTCTGGTGCCAAACTTAGCGACCCAATTTCTTAATCTTGGTTCCAAATTGGTTTGCACTATAATCTATTGATTTCTTAAGTAACAATCACACAAAGCTCTCATCTTTCTCCACAGATTTGGTGTTCAGGTGTCGGAGAAGCCACATTCAATTAATGATTTAGAGAAAATTGGCCAGTTTATTATTTACCCATTTGGTTTTCAGTCCCAATAGTTAAAAGCTAAAACCAAATAGGAAATTAGTTTGGTTCATGCCAAATTTAGTCGAATCGAAAGGTTTGGTAAGGTTTTTACATCATTGGTTACAATTAATTCATTTAAAAAATTTACAGTCTAATGAAAGTGAGGACAACACATAAGAATATATATTTCATCACTATTATAGATAACAGAACTCGGGTCACGTCTATTTGATTTCTTAAAATCAAAAGTATTAGAATGTTTCATACAATATATGAATTCAGTGGAGATTTAATTAGAAATAAAACAAAATTATTAAAAATTGATTAAGGAAAAAAATACTTATATATGATAATTTCAAGAAGTTATATGATAAATGTTACTCATAACCACTCATATATTTAATTATTATGTTCCTGTAAAATCAATGACAAACACTTTGTAAGAGATACAAACATATAGAAAACCAAATATGGCAAGCATAATACTAAAGGTGTGTGCTACATATGTTTATGATATCTCTTACAAATATAGAAAACTAGGCCTAAAGGAAAGAAAATTATCTTTATTAAATACTTTGAACACTTAAAAGGATATACATGTATAGGTGAACAAGATAATGAAAGAGTAATTAAATTTGAATCACAAGATGTCACATTTTTAGAAAATAAATTTTCAAAGAAGGATAAAATACGAAAATATATGTTTTTATATAAGACTGTTGATTAAATTGATAATGTTACATGGAATTAAGATAAGGAACTAATCTCGAAAATGAAGAATTAACTTAAGATCAATTACCTGATGTGATTCGAAGATCTGACTTTCACAAGACTCATCTAGAAATCTTGAATTCCTTCCCATGGTTGCCAGATAT
>JANSVA010000006.1:6202850-6213722 GCA_025504915.1 Erythroxylum reticulatum
TCAGAACCAAGCAACATGAAACAAAGTAACAAACCAATGATGGCAACAACAAAGTTATTAGAAGTCAGGCACCATATGAATCTACAAAAGGTTTTATGTCAGACCTTTGCGTTTCCAGATTAAAAATATATACATCTCCAAAGCAGTTAATGGCAGCTAACCACTGCCCATCACAACTGGTAAGCATTTTTGTTATGGGCGGCTCAATAGACGATGATCCTTCATCATTATCCTCATGACAAGGGGTGAAGGTTTGTACAAGCTCTGAGCTTCGCACATCCACAACCTGTAGCAGTACAAGTGTAAATAACAGGAAGCAGAGTCAGTAAATGGTTCCCTCATTCTTGAGCATCTCAAACAGGTAAGTTAATAAAAACCAAAAAGAAAAAATTAAAAGGGAAGGAAAGGAATTACATATATTTTTCTATCATGACCAGCTACCATCAACCGTGAAGAATCAGAACTAAATGCCATGGAATGAGCAAATGGTAGTTCATTTGGAAGTTTCCTTTTATTAACTGTCCATGCACCTTTACCCGCTTCATTTTTCTTTAGTTCAAAAAGGTTGGGCTTAAGATGGTCTGAATAAGCAAATAATGTCCCAGCATTAGAAATGGCGCTACAAATGATCTTTCTTGATGCTTTAGCCTTGATTCGAGCCACCAAATCTGTAGATGCATGTCCCTTAGATAAGCCAGAACCCATAACTGGCAGAGCTCCACCTTTGATGCGAACACAAAGAATATCCAAGGACGAAGATTCTTGCACTAGAAGCAAAGAATTCTGCTCAAATACAGTACTCAGAACCAACTGGATGGGAACTCTCTGTGGAGCAGGGCATATGTCGTGCGGTGAGAATCTTGTAAACTCCTTGGCAGAATAGGCAAAGAGTTTTGTATCATCACCAGCAGAGATGAGCATTGGAACACCCAAATGAGCCCACTTATGGTAATTAAACTCTACTGGTCTCTTCTTTGTACGCACCCTTTTCACTTTTTCATCAGGCAAAGGATCTGCTAATTAAAAGTATAGTTTCAAATTGTAAGAAAATCCAAAAGCATCAAGACACAACCAAATAGCAAGGCACACATGATATGATAAAAGATAATGGCACAATGACATTAAACAAACCTTCACGACTGATTGGTACAGCTACTGTCAAAGCCCTAACATCATGTGTGTGAGCTCGTACATATCCAACATACACCCATTTCTTGGTCATATTAGAAGTTGAAATATCATCACTAGATCCAACTGCCTCATGAGAAAGCTTATAAAGAATAACCTAAAGAATGAAACAATTTGAAATTAATGTTTCCAGATACCAAAGTTCACAATGATCAGAATCAAGGAGAATCTTATATCTATGTTGACATGTTCAGGAATGACTTCTTCCAAAGCAATTGAAATACTTGGATCACAGTTCTCCCAACTCTTAGCTTCAAAGTTAATGGCTATACCTGGCCATCGGATCCCGCAGAGAACACTCTATTATGACCTGGAGCAGCTGCCAATGCATTCGCATCACTTTTGTGAGACGAATGAGATTGCAAAAGTGTCCCAAATTGAGAGTCCCAAAACTGAACACTACCATTACTGTCAGCACTAACAAGTGTACCGCATCTGAAGTTGACAATAATTGCTTAGTGGCAGAACTATGATAGAAGGTGAACAAACATACCACATAAGACAGATAACAGTGATTCAATTCCTACCTCAATGCAAGTAAAGACCACACACAAATGTCAGCCCCACAACCCAGACCACCAAGCCCTACCGTGATCCTGTATATCTCATGACCTATTTTAGCATCCCAACACCTTATAAACCTGCAAGGAGTCTGCCATGCGTAAGATAGGATAAACTTAAAAGTTTAATGACAGAAAAATGCCCTACAGTTCAAGTATAAAAAGCTTCCACAAGATTGATTGTTCACCTAATTATACACTATTCGCATTAAAAATTTTAAGTAAACACATTAGCTTAATTAACACAGAAGATGGCCAGCCGACTCACCCATCACTACTCCCTGAGTATATTCTATTTGCACCAGAACTCCAAGTCACACTTAGAACGCGGCCTGAATTTTGTAACATTATCAACACACCTTCCACAAAAGCTATAGCAATAATAGGAGATACCATAGTTAGAAGTTCAGATGTCTCACCACTGACCCTAGGCAATGTTCTATAGTATATGAATTCATCTGAATCAGGAATTCTGTAAAGCCGAACACAGCCATCGTCACAAGCAATTGCAACAAATGGATCTTCAACGTCTAACAATTCATTGATCTTATCTGAATCAGAATCATCTTCACTGTCACTAGATTTGTGATCACTTCCATCATCTATATGTTTTACATATCCATTTCCAAGATGCTGGGACTCTGTATGAATCATCCGATTATTAGAGGGTGCTACAGCCATCTGCCAAATTGAGACCCCGATAGACTCTAGCACACTCTGCATAAGCGAATAAAATGACATTGATAATTCAATACATTATCAAACGGCAAAATATATCATTAAAGAGAACAAAGCAGTTTGCAACTAGAAAGACCATCCATTCCCTAACTTCAAAATGCGCATCCACTCCCGACTGTATTTTCTTAATCATTCACCTAAACTTCATTCTAAAGCTACTAGCTTGAAAATGATTGTCAATAGAACAACTAAAATTCTTACTACAAAGATTCTGACTATTTTCGTCCAAAGAAAACTAAATGCAAGCGACTATGATCTTAAAAAGTTCCACCTTCTGTTTCAAGTGAAAAAGATCCCATTCCAAAACCGAACCGTCGATACTAGACGAGAACAACCTCCCACAAGGCAAACCTCTAGAGCCAGCTTTGCACCATACAAGAGACGAAACTCTCGAATTAGGGTCTCCCTGTATAGTCTACACGTGAAATCAATCAAAAACCGCAGCTGATTAATGAAACTAAACTCACTCAACAACACAAGTAACAGGAACTTAAATACATAGGACAAGTATTAAGCACCAGCTGGCAGTGCCAACCGACGGCGCCGGGAGAAACAAGCCAAATCTCAAGCGAGCCGTCCTCACGAGCGGCGGCGACCTGAGAGTCGTCCGCGCTGGTGGCTAGGGCTACAACGGCAGACGGCCTCCAGTCGATTGAGCTGTTCCGGTAAGCAGCTCCGAGCATATCGACCGGCTAAACCTCGAAGTCGTTCTGTTAGGGTTTATGCTTATAAAAGAGTAAACGATGCGTCGGAGGCAAAGAGAAAGAGAGCACAACAGAGAAGGCGAATGGGCGTCGTTAGGTTTTTGAGGTTTTAGCGCCTACATTCATTATGATCAAGTGGGTATTTGAACCGGATCCGTATTGGGGAATTGACCGGCACTTGTTTTTGTCTTTTTCTTAACCCAACAATGGTGTTACGACATGTCGTTTCTCTAAGCTCTGAGGTTGCGCCTGACGTGGTGACACGAGGCAAACGCAAATCGCTGATAAAATTGTAATTATGTGTGAAAGGCCCCGGAAACGACTCGTCGTCAGTAGGAAAAGAAAAGACCTTAGACCTTTTAAATTTTAATAGAAAAAGGGCAACTATTTATTTTTGAATTATTTATATTTTAAAATTATTCCTCTTTAAGAGAGTTGGGAAGGCCCAGAATCCCAGATTAGTCTTTTGAATATCAGATCTGCTTAGAGTTGACGCTAAGCGACCGTTATAACTCTAGCCCAATTGAAAATTCGAAAAACTGCTTACTATTTAATTCTAAAAAAAAAGCCCAAACCCTAGGGTCCAAGAAGGAGACGTGACATTGCTTGAATGAAAAGTGTGTTAATAGCTAAACTAAACAGAACGCCCATAGGTCTAAAGCAAACGAGGCATGCGTGAACACGGCTTAGTTCACTTGAACCGTGTAGCTAAAAGAAGCTCGGGAAACGAGTACAAGACTGGAATTACCGGAATCACGGTCATAGCATCACCGATTTGATTTGATTTGATTTCTTAAGTCTCTCGATGGAGGACGCGTACGCCAGATCCGTCTTGGAGGTAATTAGGCTCGCTTCACAAGATTTCAGCGTCGTTTGTCCTTGATTGTGAGGTGGTTGAAGAAAGTGCATGCTTCTCTTGTCTTATTTGGCCAGGTGTTGGATTACTTCGCGGTGGACCCGGCGAAAGGTCTGAGCGACTCTCAGGTATTGGGAGTTGAAGCTGAACTGAACTTATTACATTTTCTGAAGTCGTGCTCACTGAGTTGAACGTCATTGTTGTTTAATATGAATTGGAAAATTGAACGAATGAATTTTTGTTTTGCAGGTGGCGCTACATGCAAATATGTACGGTAAAAACGGTACGTCTTGTCCGTCAGTTCAAAACTATGAATATTGCATGCTTGAGCCTCGCACTTAGATTGTTTTCGTCGACAAATTGATGCAATGAAAAGAAATCTAGTATGAAAAACTACTAGATTTGATTGGAATGCACTTGTCATTTTTTATTTGCTCTAACGATTTTTCTTATTTGACGTTTCTTTTTGGTTGGCTTGCTCCGATCATCGGTTGCAGTGCTGCTTGAAGAAAAAAGTAAGTAATTATATCTTTCTCCGTCATGTATAGCTTCTTTTCCAATAGATGGTGCGAATTTCCTCTCTTATACTCGATCATTACAGGGACTCCCTTTTGGAAACTGGTTCTCAAACAGTTTGACGATTTGCTTGTTAAGATATTGATTGCTGCTGCCCTGGTTTCTTTCATTTTGGCTTTGATTAATGGAGAGACTGGCTTAACAGCTTTTCTAGAGCCATTTGTAAGCTTTAATTCCCCTCCAATTAGCTGACCTGATTCGTATCATATTTGCAAATTTATTAAGTTCTCTGTGGCCAGATATATATACACGTGCCTCAACGAGTGAGATGAATAGTTAAGAACTCCTGTCTTCATGTGGAATTTCGCTGATAGGTTTTTGTTATATGTATTTGTGTTTAGATGTGGTTAATTGTCTGTATTAACAAAAATATTCGCCTTTTTGTAGGATGAAATGCTTAAGTATTCAAAACTTTCATTCACTTGATCAACTTATAACTGATCTTCTCAAATGCCTACAAGTTAACTTTTTGAATGTTATGCTGTTCGGTTTCTATTGCTTTTTGCTCTGCCATCACATTCCTCCAAATTTCTTTATAATGTAGATATAGTTTGACCATTGACCACACAGAGGTACAAGTAGGTGGTGCACTTCTAGTGCTTCATCTACATACTTGGTCTGTGCTGAGCAATTATAATAATCTGAGTTTTGTTTTATGCTACAGGTTATCCTATTGATCTTGGTTGCCAATGCAGCTGTGGGTGTGATTACAGAAACTAATGCTGAGAAGGCTCTTGAGGTAAGGGACAAGTTTTAACTAGTTATTCAAATGCTTACAAAACTTTGGTCAAACTGGTCTTAAATTCATCTTTACTTGTTTGATTAGTTTCCCAATGAAATTTTCCATGACCGACCAAAACTGCAATTAACACTAACTCTAAAATGCATTTATGATATCAAAACATTTTGAGTTTCCATGTTAAGTGCCTAAACTTTCAAAAGGAACTTCTACATATACTTTGACATTTAAGTAACTATAAAGGTGAGGTAAGCTTCCTTTACCTCCTTACATGCTCCATCATGTACTTCATTTTATGATGATGGTGGTTTTGTTGTGGAAGGCTTCCTTTCTTAACATCTACCTTTATTTCTTTGTTATTCTTTTCCTGGCTTGTAGGAGTTGCGTGCCTATCAAGCTGATATTGCAACGGTGCTGCGAAATGGTATGGAAAAAAATCGATATAACCATTCAGATTTCTCTGAACCTGACTTTTTATGATAAGGTTATTGCCATTGTTCATTAGTTACTGCAACTACAGATTTGATTACAAATTTCTAATCACTTAATTTGTAGTGACCTTTGTTTGGGGAAAGCATTGCCATTTTCTAAACTTTTCTTTTTGGTGATTTGCCATTTCTATACCTGATCTTTACCGTTTTCATATAACTACCTATATTGGTGCTTGCATTTGGGTTAATTCATTAAGAGTGTAGGAGGGATTAATGAGGAATAGAAGACTGGATATTGTGGCAGTCAGATTTTTTTATACTCTTGTTATACTATATCGAAGCTCTTATTGGTGAATGGCAGTTTATAAATAATTTTTCTATTACATTCTGACTTCTTACAGATGTAAAACTACAATTTCAGGTTGCTTTTCCATTCTTCCAGCTACAGAACTTGTCCCGGGTGATGTTGTGGAAGTTAGTGGTAAGTTGATTGTGCATTTTCAATGTTCATAGTAGTTAATGATTGTAAAATGCCTGCATTACATCTGATGAGTTGACCATGTTTTGGCTTATTTATAGTGGGATGTAAGGTTCCTGCTGACATGAGAATGATTGAGATGCTAAGTGATCAGTTACGTGTTGATCAAGCAATCCTTACAGGTTTTCCCTCAATTTTTCTCTTTCTTTTTGATTAATTTTTTTTTTAAATCTTTGATACTTCAATAACTATTTCATCCCAATTTTCATTCCATTTGAAAGTCATCTGCAATGAGAAAAGGTTAAGTATTATTGATTTTGATTAATCTTGTTTATTAACTCCTAATGTTCATAGACTTTAGGAAACTTTTAATGCTGTATGGCTATAGATTTACTTACAATGACATTAATCAGCTTCGTGGGAGAGAAAAAGTGACTATTTTGAGAAAAGTTTTATGCTTCTGTATTGGGTATGTCGGATTGTGACTGTTAAAATCTAATTCGTGTGCTATGCCACTTTATGAAAAACTGTCGTTTTGTAGAAAAGTAGTGGATAATGTGTGCCTGCACTGTCTTCATACTTTAAGAAACTCTGGTCCATTTATTATAGAGTCACTAATTCATGTGCTAAGCCATTTTACTGAAAACTTCTCTGTTTGTGATATAGTGGTGCATAAGGTGTGCTGCAACTGGTTTCATACTTCAAGAAACTCTGCCAGTCTATTCTAGAACCAGTAATGCATCGTGTCATAATTTACAGTTCTATCGGATCTGGTTAATAAACCTTTCCCTCCCATAGCTTCTCTTCTGTGAACTAGTGTCTGTCTGAGACAGTGCTTGAGTTTCACTCCAGTCCACACACATTTGTACTGATGAAGTATTTTAATCTTACTGGGATATGCTGCCTCTACTTCCTAATTTTATCCTTAAAAGAAATCTAGGTATTCTGTGTTTGTTTCTTTTCTGTCTACTTGTGAGTAGTTGAGATTTTTTAACCAAGTATCCTGTGTTTGTTGGAATTGTGGTGGCTAGGACATTGTTTGATACTTGCTACCGATATGCTAATATGTGCTTGTTCTGGTCCACATAATAATTTTTCTGATAATTATAGGTGAAAGCTGCTCAGTGGACAAAGTGCTTGATTCGACTGTAGCATCAAATGCTGTATACCAAGACAAGACAAACATTCTTTTCTCGGTAATTCTTTTTCAGCCATATCATTACCTATATGGTTACTTGATCCTCAGTACAACTTCCTCTAGGTTCCTTGTTTGTATTTTATTCAAGATAAGAGCAATCACTTCTGTGGTACCTGCTAGATTGTCAAAAGCACCAATCACAGTGTGCCAAATTAGGGCTGCCGTCGTCATCATTATAGGCATGGCCGGGAGTGAAGTTGATTGAATTTGGAAGGGTTGTCAGTAGGTTTAACTATCATTTTCATTTTCTAGGTGAATAACTCTGCTTAATAGTTATAACCCACGGATTGAATATTTGACCATTTCAAGGTATGATTTGTATCAACTAACATTTACTCCGAGTATGGAGAGGAAATGTGAGCTTGCTGAGGCTGTATACGATGCGATTGAAATAACTAGAAGAACCGTTTAGCTTGTATCAGGAGAGCAATACCTTGACTACTTTAAAATGTTATGTCTACTAACAGGAGAGTAAATCTTCTTGCTTAGGTTGTAATTCTAGTGACAAAGAAATATACCCATAAAGAATCCCTATTCAGTTTTGGTTGAGATGGAACTTCAAAATTGTAGGTGAATGTAGCTGCTGGTTTATAGGTGGTGATTGGGATGAAGCAGAACATCCTCTACTACGACAAATATCCTTTTAACTTATTTCAATTGAGTTGAAGTAGCATCTATCTTGTTAGGACTTTGTCTAACCTTACTACCATTAAAAAGTTTGGTTTTCTGATTTCAAGCAATAAAATGATGAACTCCATGAGCTTAAGGAATGCCAAAACCTGATTGGAATGTTGAATCCTTTAACTGTCAAGTTTTATCAGCATTTCGACACTTGATAAAAATTATGTTTAATAGTTTCTTACATGAGAAATTTCATTGATTGCATTCTCTTATAATTTTATTTTTGGTTATGCTTATGATGCTGTATGACTTTTCTCAGTGATTGTATTATTTGTTTGGGGTTTAGTAAATGTATTGTTTCTTGTCATGCTTTTCAACATGTTCTGCACTATGTAGCAGTTGTAACGTATTGTGATTACCAGGGCACCGTGGTTGTGGCAGGCAGAGCAAGAGCTGTTGTTGTTGGAGTCGGTGCTAACACTGCTATGGGGAGCATACATGATTCCATGTTGCGCACAGAAGATGTGATTGCTATAAACTTTTTGTTTGTTCCAGCTTCTTTTCCAGGATATATATTTTGGAATTATTGCTCTGTTTCCTTTTTCTCTTTAAATGCATCCATACTTCTCATGAAAAGGACGAATTTTGGTGCCTTCATAAAGTAGATGCAGCCACTTTATGGAATTGTCATCCTGATGCACTTTTCTATGGCACTGTTATAATTCTGTTTGTGGGGACCTGCATTTCTGGATAATTGTGCTCAGCCCTTTCCATCTGTGTTTGAAGTGCTTATATGACCATTATTTTTTACTAGAAGTCTACTATTTTCTCATCCATACTTCCATTTATGAGTTGTTTACTATAACTGCTTATTCCTACTTGTTGCAGGAAGCCACTCCATTGAAGAAGAAATTGGATGAATTTGGTACCTTTTTGGCTAAGGTTATTTCCATTCTCCTTCCTGCTTGCATATATAAAGATTTGCACAGTTATGTCATTAACTTGGATAAATTAACCTTGAGAGGCATAATATCTTGAAGTTATTTGGTCTTTTGTGCAATGAGATTTCAGTTTCAACCTAATATTTGATTATTGTTTGAAAAGAAGTCAGTTTCATTTGATCATTCTGTTTGCATTAAGGTTATTGCAGGAATTTGTGTACTGGTTTGGATTGTAAACATTGGTCACTTTCGTGACCCTTCCCATGGTGGGTTTTTGCGTGGTGCAATCCATTACTTCAAGGTATTATTCTGTGGCTCATTTCAATACTTTGATGGCTTTCAGAGTATCACCTGTTAGATATATCAAATTCTATTTCATTTCGTTGGTGTTACTCATCTTTATTCCTTCCCTTTTCCTCTCTTGTGTTTTTCCTTTTATGTCTTCTTCTTCTTCATTTCTTTATCCTTTTCTGCACTCTTTTGTTGACAACTTTACACATTGTGATTTGCCCGCCTAGATTGCAGTTGCTCTTGCAGTTGCAGCAATACCTGAAGGTCTTCCTGCTGTTGTTACAACGTAAGCACTTGAATTTTACTTTAATCATATTTATACTCCTTTAGCCTTAGATTTCCAATTAAGATTATGGTGGAAGTGTTTAGACCTAAGAGCCTTTACGCTTAAGGAAAAGAGAAAGGATTTGTTGGTTGTTTGTTTGAGGGTACTTCAGTGAGTATATGCTTTTACATAGAAGGAAGCTTTGATCGGGAAGCAATCCCGGGGTGGAAATTGCTTCACTATGACACTGCTGGAGGTGAATATGAGGGGTGACATTGCTATGTAGCAATTTAAGCTCACCCAGTTGTATCTTTTTTTCGTACTCTTCAAAGGAAGCTTTACCTATACGTGCCTCTTTCCTGCACTTATTATTGTCATAATGCATGTTATGCTCTGCTTTTAGATGTTTGGCTCTTGGAACAAAGAGAATGGCTCGTTTGAATGCCATTGTGCGGTCATTGCCATCAGTGGAAACTTTAGGCTGCACTACAGTAATATGCAGTGACAAGACTGGAACACTGACAACTAATATGATGTCTGTCTCAAAGGTGATTTTATCAGAAAACGTTGATGAAGAATGCTACTTTATACTATTTGTTTTTGTCTTTTGACTTCTTGTTTCTTCCTAAATAGCTTTGCATGACTAAGCCACCTCTGTTTCATTTTTTATATATCTATGCTCCACATAGAGAACCTCGGCTTTATAATATATATCAAAGAACTTGGTCTGTCTCAGTCATTAGTGCATTTATTCTGAGCATTTAATCTTGAAAGCTGTTGCCTTTTGTGTGTATACCTGGTCAATTTGATGCTGTGAGTGATCCTCGGCATATGCAATGTTTTTCTATAATATGATTTTCTAATTCTGTTTCCCTCACAGATATGTGTGGTTCAGTCTATTCATCATAGTCCTTTGACAGCTGAGTACAGTGTCAGTGGGACAACCTATGCTCCTGAAGGTGTTATTTTTGATAGTAGCGGAATGCAGGTAATCATGTTTTCATCATTCAACCCTTTACACCAAGGATGTGATAGGTAAAGCAAGTTGCAGGGAATTAGATTGATAAATCAATTTCGTGGCATCCAAAATAGACAAGTTTTAGCCATAAAGCTTTGTAATTCTATAAAGCCCTCTCTCTCTCTTTGATATGCTTTGAGACTTTTAATGTTGACGTTACAAAATTTTGGATTCACTTTATTCCAGGTTTTATAAGTCTTTGTTAGTCATGCAAACTAGTTGTTTATATGAATTTTGAATTCCTTTTTGGATGCTTGAAGTTGATTAA
>JANSVA010000006.1:6224555-6235176 GCA_025504915.1 Erythroxylum reticulatum
CGTCATAGTTTTTCATTTTTAGTTTTATTGTTAATATTAATATTAACCTTATTTTTATTTTTATATTTATTATTACTATTACTGCTTTTTTTCCTACATCATTATTTTATATATCACATCTGCATGCGGGTCTACCGGAAACAGCCTCTCTATTATGTAGGAGTAAGGCTGCGTACTATCAGACCTCCCCAGACCCTACTTCACTGTGGGATTTCAGACTGGGTGTGATGATAATGATGATGATAAATGTTTAATGATAATGAAGCAAAATAAACAACTCAAATGATTAAATAAAATTCAACATAAACGAAAAGACTTGATTTTTAAAAAGACAACTCCCTAATATTTTAGCTTCTTCAATGAAAGATCGGAAAGTTATCTACTAATAAATCTGTTGTAGTCTTTCTATATTATCATCGTAAAATCACACCTACAGTAGTTGAAAAATACCCAACAAAAATAAATGTTTCTTCACTGAACCATTGCAAAAATATGAACTGCAAAATTTCCACCAGTTACTAGAATATTTTGCACAACACCTCCACTATCGACAGCTACCAAAAAGTTACCAATCAACACTACTATCGACCAAGAATAACGGCTGCATCTTCTGGAATTTTCTCACACCACAACTCACAATTAGCAACCACAAAACTAACACCCCATTAACAATAAGATAGTGACTAAAGATTCACTCACACATCAGCAAAGCCTGGTTGCAAAAAATCAACACTTTCAACCTTCTCCACAACCCACTATTGTCGTTGAAGAAAGATGGAGAATACCCAACAAAAGGCACACAAAAGGCCAGAGATAAAAATCACAGCTGTTGTTCACCGTTAATACAACCAAAGAAAAGTGTAGCACAAACAATTCAGCCTAGGTTACACCTAAAATTGTAGCTCCAATGTTTCAGCCTAACAAAAAATCACACATATCAAGAAAATCAGCTGTTAAATTTGCCTTAATTTTCGATCAACTACTGAAAGAATGCAGCTAACCATCAACAATTATTCTGCTCCCTCAAATCAAGCTAAAGCAACAGAAGAAGAAAAAACCCAATAGATATGATTTCAGTCACTCACTGATTGTCCAAACAAATCACCCAAATCAACTACAGAAAATTACTGCTACAAAAAGACTTCCCATTGACAACGAAGACTACAAAAGAATGCAACTCTAAGGACTCCACTCAGGTCGTGTCATCTTTCAAAAAATCAGCAACATATATAATCATATCTTAACTCAATCAGCTGCTCAAGATTAAGTTAAATTCCCATAAGATCACCATTATCCCACAATAGGATATAGATACTAAATACCATCTTAATTAGGATTTTAAACTTATCAAGAGTCTTGGAAGAGTTCCATTTAAATACAACTAAGTCTAGTTATCAAATAATGTCCAAAATTAAATATTAAGATGTCATAACCTATATCTTAACAATCTCCCCCTTTTTAGTATTATTTGTCACATATATGAAACCCCCCCTAAAGGAGATAATTGGACTTTGATTCAAGCATAATTATTCAACTAGATTATCAGTCAACGAACTCCCCCTTAATTAGTCAACAAGCTTCAACCATACATAATCACCCAAAATTATCAAAAACATGTCCCACACACTTTTCTTCCCTTTGGACAAAAGATGCCAAAAAGCAAGATTAACAGTCACGTATATACCTTGAATGAACACAATCACCAAAACAATATTATATCTCCCCATTGGGGCAAAACAATGTCAAAATGAAGAATGTATTTAATACAATCAATCTCAGCGAATAAAGAAGCATAAAAATCATCAGTAGGTGTAACAAAAGAATCAAAAGCACACTAAGATGACAATTTACCACCAGTCAACACATTAGCTAACATATCAGTACTCCGCGTATGACTGATTAAATTTATAAACCCTAAAAATGCATTTAATGAATCATAATCAAACTTAATCAATTTCCTCCTTATATAAACCATATGAAAGTATATTGCTAAAACTCATACAACCCACAATATAGAGAGAAATCAAGATAAAACTTGAAAAACCTCAAGTCGTAGAAAAGCCAAATCTTCTTACAATTCTCTAACTAAGTATCAACTTTTTCTTGACATAACTCCGTAAATCAAAATCCGAAAGAACAATTCTCAAATCGTCAAGCAGAGCCTTATTCTCACATCAAATATACAATTAAACAAGAAAAAGTCAGACAAACACCAATCACCTAAACCTTAGAAAACTCATAAATTAAAAAGTCAAAAAGTCTAAATGTTAACTCCTTCGAATCTTTTTGTGTGTGGAAGAAACAACATCAAATTATACTTCAAAAATGTAAAATACACAGTCCCTATGCTCCTCGAAGAAATTCAAACTTGGACTTATTCCTCATCACGTCATCTCTGTCATAAGATGTCTAGTTGATTTCTTTTCCAGTAACAACTAACTATGGATCTGGACAGTTTCTAGTATTAACTCCCTTGCATGTCTATTCTGATGTGTAAGGTTGATTTTTTCTAACCCAAATATGTTTAGGTAACATGGATTATTGTCGGAAATTTAATGAAGAATGTCTAGATTTTCGATTTTAACCCCTTTAAAATATCATTTGTAATAACTTGTAGCATTTCGACCTTATGTGCCTAATAACCCCACAAAAATGACATGTTGGTATAAACCTCCAATTCTTCCTTGAGATTTCTTCTTGGACAGATCTGGTTATGCCATTATTCTCATCATTAGACTTAGAACTTTCACATTTATAACTAATGCCTTTAACATCTCCTTTAATCTTACATTTTCAACAACTTTTCTAATTTTTCGGTACCTCCATTTAACATTCTTATTCCCTTTTCCGTACTAACCATCTTAAACTTTGTTTCATTAAGCCCAATCTATTGTAGATAACAACTTCTTCTTAAGGTCTTGAATGATGTTCTTCATAGTAAAGTTTTCCTCCTTTAACTTCTCATTTTTCTTACATGTTTGGACTCATTTAGCATACATTAACTCATAAGCTTTGCAAATATCCTCCCTCTTGTAATTTGAATCAATGTCATAATCTGAAATTGAACTTTGGGCTGATTGATCTATGTTTTTTTTCCAAAATTTTGGATTGATTTATCCAAGGTTTCATCATTGGTTTCTTCCTTCTTGATTGTTGTTAAGCAAGCAAATGGACTTTTGTTGTATAAAGCAACTAACGCATCACTACTCACAACTTCTTATTCATTACCATACTCACTTTCAGATTCATTCTCACTACAAGTGCTCGTATAGGACTTCCCTTTTCTCTTCTTAAAAGT
Source organism: Erythroxylum reticulatum (assembly GCA_025504915.1). NCBI lineage: Eukaryota > Viridiplantae > Streptophyta > Magnoliopsida > Malpighiales > Erythroxylaceae > Erythroxylum > Erythroxylum reticulatum. The sequence goes on from JANSVA010000006.1 coordinate 6,227,854, forward strand.
ATTAACACATTCCGCTTGTACATGTCTGAAGCCTTGACATTCATGAAATTTAATTTTCTTCGTCTTTCTTTCACCCTTTTGAGTTTTAGCTTGTTGTTTGAAGTTACTATTTAATGAACTCTTACCGTTTTGCCTAAAATTGGATCTATCCTTTTTCACTTTCTTTAACCACTTGTTGAAATTTCTTGTCAATAACTTTTTATCCTCATTCTCATTGGATTCATCTCCTATGTCATTCACGGCTTTACTGATTTTTAGCTTGCAATACCAATCATTTGCTCCTTTCTTATTTGTCCCTTAACAAATTCATCTCAAAATTGATAAGAATTTCAATTATCTTATCCAATAACAATTAATTGATATCATGAGCTTCCTTGATTGCTACAATTTTCGGTATGAACCTCGGAGGTAGCGATCTCAATGTCTTCTTAACTAGTTTCATGTTAGAGTATTTCTTTCCGAGTTGATGTACTTGGTTTGTTATGTCACACAGTTTCTCATAGAAGTCTCTAATGGTTTCACTCTCATCCATCTTTAGCTTTTCAAATCTCACAGCCAACATCTGAAATTTTAAACCTATCACAGATTTCGATCCCTCGTTTATAGTTTGCAAAGTGTCTTAGGCTTCTTTTTTCGATTCACAAGTTGATATTATTGAAAAGCGATCTTCAATAATAACACTAAAGATCACATGCATAACTTAAAGAGTTTTCAAGAGCTCTCTCTTGTTCAGCTCTTATCCACTCAGATGGATCTTTCAGTACTACTCCTCCCTTGTCATCAGTTATAACTGGATGTGTCTAAGCACGTAACACTGAGTGTCACGCTTTTGTTCCCTATACTTGAATAAAGACTCACATTTGTGATTTTCATGCATGAAAATTGGAACTATCCAATAGCAGTGACTTGATGATTGATGCCTCTTCTTTTATAGCCATAATTGCAAAAAACGGATCTACACCAAGTTGACATACTAAGCTCTGATTCGATGACCCGCTCTAATATCAATTGAAAATTTTCGAAGGATGTTGTTTCGCACAAATTATGAATGGCCGCAGTCGCTATAAACTTTTTGACAAAAAGGAAAACGAAAACAATCAAAAACAGAATAACAAATCAACACAAGAAATTTGTTAACACAGTTTAGCATACTTAGCCCTACATCTGCGGGACTCTCACTCAGCTTAATGCTTTCGCTAATGACAATAGTTTTATACAACGCCTTACTGAGTTGACTCACTCAACCCTTGATATTATCTCTTGTTCTCATTACCAGTAAGTAATTCATATCTAATAATACGACCGTCTTGTATTATCCTCAACAGAGGATTTTCTCAAACAATGTTTAAAGATAACGAAACAAAATAAACAACTTAAGTGAATAAACAAAATTCAATATAAACGAAAACACTTAAGATTTAAAAAAAACTTCCCTAATAATTCCAACTTCTTTAATGAAAGATCTAAAATTTAGTTGTCTACCGATAAATATGTTGTAATCTTTCGATATTATCACCGTAACATCACACCCACAGCAACAAAAAAATAATAAACATTTCTTCACTAAAATGTTGCAAAAATTTGAACTACAAAATCCACATTAGTTGTCGAATTTTTTCGCACTTCTCCACTATCGATAGCTACAAAAAATGTACCCAATCAATACTCAATTCACTCAACAAATATCACACTATCGACTAAGAATAGCAGTTGCAACTTTTGAAATTTTCTCACACCATAACTCATAATTAGCAGCCACAAAACAAACATCCCATAAACAATAAGATAGCCACCAAAAATTCACGCACACATTAGCAAAACCCGGTTGCAAAAATCAACACTTTCAACCTACTCCATAACGCATTGTTATTGTTGACGGAGAATACCCGGCAAAAGGCACACAAAAGCCTAGAGATAAAAATCACAGCTGCTGCACACTGACGACAAAATCGAAGAAAAATGCAACACAAACAATTCAGCCTAGGTTGCTATGATATACCTGAAATTGCAACTCCAACATTTCAGCCTATAAAAAACTCACACACACATATCAAGAAAACCAGGTACTAAATTTGCACTCAATTTTTGATCAAAAAAGAATGCAGCTAACCATCAATAATTATTCTACTCACTCAAATCAAGCTAAAGTAACAGAAAAATGTAGTAAATATAATTTCACTCACTCACCGATTATCCAGCCAAATCACCCAAAACACTTGCAGAAAATTACAACTGCAAAATGACTTCTCATTGACAACGAAGACTACAAAACAACGCAGCTCTAGGGACTCCACTCAAGTCACGTCATCTTTCAAAATATCAGTAGCATATATAATCATACACAATCAGCTATTTAAGATTAAGTTAAATTTCCAAAAGATCATCATTATGCCACAATAAGATATACATACTAAATACCAGCTTAATTAGGATTTTAAATTTATCAAAATTGTTTTGGAAGATTCTCATTTAAACACAACTAAGTCTAATTATTAAATACTGTTCAGAATTAAATATTAAGATATCATAACCTATTGATTATAGAAGAAAGGGATTTTGTTATAAAATGTTCAAAATCAGGTGCTAACAGGTCATTCTGGCCATACATAAGTAATCCGATCTCACTTCATTTACTTCCATTTGCGCTTTATATTTCTATTAGGAAAACTTTCAATTGCTCTCACAACATCTTTTATGGAGTTGGGCATTCTCAAAACTTTTAATGCCTCAAGAAATCCTTTTTAAGTTTGCATGTCTGTGAGCTCCATCGTAGAATATCACGAGGTTGATCTTGTTTGTTTGTTTTTAAGTTGGATCTTCGTACAATCAAGTCTCCCAGTTTCAATTTTGGTATGATTTGTTACGCAAAACGTTAGCTCCCTATCAATTGAAGACACCATAAGATTACAAGCAGAGAACTTGAAACACTTTTTACTACAAACGCATCCATATAAGAGGACACGTACATGACATTTAGTATGACCCGGTTGATTGCATATATAAATTTTCACTTGCCACTATTAGCAGTCTTCAGTAAAATTTTGAAATTAAATTGGATTTAGAATTAAAGTGAAATGCTCAAAAAAAAATTTAGCATATTAAAATAATATCATATAATATTTTTCAAATAATTTAACATATTAAAATATTTTTAACTAAGTAAAAATCATAAAGATATTTTTATATTTTTAGAGGAAGACGTCACCTTGATAGACCAAGGTCTAAGGCAATTTATTTCCTTTTGGACACTTGCTGACGGTCAACTTACTTCGGCACAGTGATCGGACCTGCTAACGGTCAACGTACATTTGATACGGTGAACATGCCTCAGTGGTCGAAGGCTTACTAATGTTTAATCCAAGTGGTTCTGCATGTAACTAATTATAACTCTATCCTTAAATCATACATCTCCAAGTTAGGAGTTCCCAATAATAGCTCTAAATCTATCTTCAGACTCCAATGTCTGTGTGGAGGCTCTGAATACGTAGTTAAATAGCCCGCTTCATCAGGCGCCAAACTAAGATAACATCGCAGAATTCATAACTGCTACGTCGTAATGGTAAAGACTAACTGCTGATCAAGATCACTTGACAATTGTACTCCATCGCCCTGTAGGTTTCGATCAAGCCACTCAAGCAAACTAGTAGATAGAAAAGCAGACCATTGTTAGGGTGGCACCAACTCTTGCCAGACCAAAGACACCATAGTGCAATCACATAGATAAGTGAAGCGTGGTCTCTTTAGCTGCCCCACAGACAGCACACGTGCTCTCCACTGCCATCCTCCACTGGAACCGTAAACTGTTAGTGAGCACTCTTTTCTTACGAGCTAGCCATAAAAAGGAAATCCAACAAGTTGGCCCCAATAGTCGTCACAACCATGTCCAATCCTCCATACCAAATCACCCTTCCTCCCATAACAAATTAGAGTAGGCTGAGTTCGAGATAAAAATTCCATCTAGAGTATGTTTCTAAATTTGTCTATCACCCAAGTGTTGCACCTGTGAAAGTGGATAACCCATGACCGCAAGAGCATACTCAGGCATTAAGCTCCCAAACATTTTGTCAGCATTCCAAGAAGCAAGATTCAGCATGTAGTCCCTCACCATAGCCTCTTCATCCCTTTAGAAGTAATGTCTTTCAATTAAGTCAGTAAGTGGTTTCGATAACCTACAATTTGTCCAAAATCTAGTAGAGGTCCCATCGCCAATTCTCCATTTAAGGCTCTTTGTTAGTGTCTTATAAGCAGAGATTAACCCATTCCACGTAAGAGACCAAGAAGATGCCCTTTTGACTAAATTTGCAGCATAATCCACGACATTACTCTGCACCTTATACTTTGTTTGAAGAAATTGCACCTATAAGCTATTAGGCTCCGTGACGAACCTCATGTTGTTTTTTAGAGGAGAGCAGTATTATGGAGTTACATTCGACGAAGGCCCAGCCCACCCGTACTTTTAGGAATACATACATGCTCCCAAGCAATCAAATGTATGCCACGTTTAGCTTTAACCCCACCCTATAAGAATCTTCGATTGAGATTGTCCATATAATGAATCACCATCTTTGGAAGTTTCATGGACATCATGTGGTATGATGCAAAGGGTTTATCTAACTAAGCTAATCAAAGTCACCTGCCCTCCGAAGCTTAAGAACTTGGTCTTCCAACTGGATATCTTTTCCTTGATCTTGTCCACCACCTCTCTAAATTTATCTTTAGTGATGCAACCATGAATAAGCGGAACACCAAAGTATTTACCCAAGTTTCCTATAAGGTTAATAGATAAAATGGAGCTAACTTGTCTGACGCTAGCCATAACTTTGGGCGACATAAAGAGTTTTGACTTCTCAAAGCTCACCTTTACACCTGATACTTGAAAAAGTCATCCAAAACAACACTGACATTTTTGGGCTTTCCACACATAATAAAATAAATTTCTCCCATTTACCTAAAAATCCAAAAGGCTTAAATGTGTCTTTCACAAATTTCCAACTCATTCTATCTTAAGCTTTCTCCAGGTCTAATTTCAGAGTCATTAACCCTGTTTTGCTCGTTGACCGCCGAATAGTATGGATCATTTCTTGAGCGAATAAAATGTTGTCTGTCACTTATCTCCCAGGAATAAAACTCACTTAAGTAGGCACAATGAGGGCATCCAAAAGTGGCCTAACTCTATTCGTCAGTGCCTTCATAATAAGCTTGTATGACACACAACAAAGAGTAATTGGTCGTAGCTGTTTCACATACTCCGAATGATGGAGCTTCGAAAAAAGGACTAGTAAGGTCTCATTGAGACTTACTGTAAATGACCTAATTTCAAAAGTCTCCCTCACCAAGTTTAGTAAAGGTTTGTGGATTGTGTCTCAAAATTGCTGGAAAAAACTCGCATGGAAACCATCTACACCAAATGCCTTCCAAGCTTTCATTTGAAATAAAGCCACATGCACCTTCTCCAAAGAAATGGCTGCATCAAGCCTATGATGTTGGGATAAAGCCAGTTTAGGATTGGCCACATCCAATGCTCGGAGAGAAGTTGTCTCCACAATAAATAGTTTTTGGTAAAATCCACAACTATGTGTTGTAGAAGATGTGGATCCAAAACCTTATCTAACCCTCTCAACAATAGTTACAGGGTACTCTCAGCTCATTTTTGTGGATGTTGTTAGAGGCCAAACATTTATGCCGCTACAATGATTAAGATGAGCTAGTTTTGAAATCAGTTCGAGAAATGTGACAAGAATATATTCAAGCTTCGAAATAAAGTATGAATTATGATTCTTGCTTTATTATAATTTATGTGTTAATCATTTTATAAAATTTTAGTGATTTTGGCTTTTGAAAAATCAAAATACAAAAAAGTTTCATAATTATTCTGTTGATGGGGGATCGGATCTCAACCTAATTTCCTAACAGTGATATAAGAGCTGACTTCAATTATATAACTTAATTAAAATATGTTTGATTGTTATTAATTAATTTTAGAATTGAAATTTTAATTGTTGCATGATTAAATAATATGAAAAGTTCATATTGAATATTCTAAAACCATTTCTTGAATTTAGAATTGAAAACTTGTAATAAGAAATCCAAAAAGGCCAAACCTAAAACGTTAAGAGTTAACATATATGCAAAATTAGAATTCTGAATTGTTAATAAACTAGAAACCCAGTAATGTAAAAGCCCCAAGCTACAACAAATTTGAAAAGTTCAAATGTAGAAGACTTAGAATATGGAAATTAAAAGTTCCAGAATAATAAAAGCACAAGATAAAATTTCTAGGTTTTGAAGTTGTGAGGTTTTTGGTGTGATTTTAGTCTTGTATTGGTCCTCGAAATAATTTGCATAAGCGGCATTTGGTTACCTGCATTTTGGTTATGTTTTGGATTTTATGTATTAGCTTTTTGGCTTTTACAGTTGCTAGAAAAGAAGCTCCTTGCAGTGGCTGACGATGGAGCACCAGCGATAATAGGAATTGCAAGCTGCAGGTGTAAAGGTGGCAAATGCATGAGCACCAATAGCGTCTGTGTGCCGCGTCTGTAAAAGATTGCATAATAAAGACACGATGTTGGCAGTGTCGATGGGTCACCCATTGGTGGCAACATATACTAGTGAAATGACACTGATGGCTTTGCTGGTGTAACTGGCATTTTCTAGCTACGAGTTCCATGGAGGCATGAAGTTAGAAGCTTTTGAGGCGGATAGATGACAATGACGTCGAGAGGAGTTCCATAGAGGCGCGACGTTGGAAGCTTATTAGGTGTTTAAATAATGATAACATGGGAAAATATGCATGAGGTGCAACGGTAGAAGGCATCAGAGAATCATGGCTAATGTCGGAGTGGCGATTAGGGTTTGTATGTTTATGAAGGTAGGGTTTTTTCTTAAAGAAGATAAGAGATGTTTGGATATATAGATAAGGTTATTTTAGATATGAAATAAGCTTATCCTAAAACCAAGAATAAAGGGTATTTGGCCACAATTTTAGACTATTCTAGAATAGGAATAAGATATTCCTAACCTTTAATAAGTTTGTTTCGAAATTAAAAAAGTGGAACCTAAAACTTGTATACACTACAAGAGTTAAGACATTTAGTAACAATTTTTTTGTGACTAACTATTGTTTCGTCACAAATACAAGGTTTTTTGTGACAAGACAATTGATTGACACTATTAATTGGATTAACTGTGATGATTTATTTTTTTGTCACAAATACAATAGTAATTGTGACAATTTGGTATCTTTCATAATTAAGTTGTCACTGTTAATATATTAATAGTGACAACTTTTCTTTTATCACTAAGTTTTGTCATTAAAAGCCTATG
>JANSVA010000006.1:6235276-6249323 GCA_025504915.1 Erythroxylum reticulatum
TAGCTCTAAATCTATCTTCAGACTCCAATGTCTGTGTGGAGGCTCTGAATACGTAGTTAAATAGGCTCCTCAAGTATCCACCTTGAGTACATGGCCAAAGCTTCTGGCCTCGTGTACTCTGGAGCGGTGTGACCTGCTCCCTGTAAAAGCCAGAAGGACCAGAAATGATCACAGGGAAGGAGAAAAGAGGAAGAGAATAAATCCCTTCAGTTACCTTTAAAGTCGCAAATGTCAACCTGCTAGAGTAAGTCCTCGTGTATCTGCTCATGTTCAAATGCATTAAAAAAAAAAAAAAAACATATGAAACTATTGCTCTTGAAGTTGCAGCAAAACCCTTCCACTTGCCAAAAAAGAAAAGTTAAAACAGGGGTTTAGATTTGGTACAGACCCTGCAATTTGGCCATTGACCCACCATGGTCGCCAATCGTCAACAATGGAGTAGTTTAAGGACCTTATCCATTCCTGAGTTCCGACATATGGTACAGTCATATCATGGTCACCACTGTTTCAGGTTTAATTTCCAGATGTCAATGTATAATTCAAAAACTCCATAAAGAAAGTAGCGTATATAAAATGTAATACAGGAAGTGAGAACCTGTAGACTAGTATGCGGTAACCTTTCTTCCCAAGGTATGCATGATACTCTGTGCTGCTCTGGATGTTAGTTTCATAAGATATTCCATAATTGCATCTCAACCATTGGCCTATACTCCCCTGCTTAAAGTTATTAGTTTTTGTGTTACTGTCTTGTCTTTCTCATGATTTTGTTTTAAGACTAAGTCTGAATATAACACATACATACCTCTCTTATATCAAGTGCTTTGCGGACATTTTTGTTATCCATCCAATACTTACAGAGCAGATATGCATAATTCTGAAAAACACGTGCGACAACGTGAAACAAAGAATATGATTATGTTATTTATAGGATAAGTTTGGACTACTTACTCGACAGCCAATTGTAGGAAGTATCTGTTCCAAATGAACGTAATCTCGATAAAGAGACCTTCTCTTTTCAAGCATTTGTTCCGGCCTTGGAGAAGCAAAACCGCAAATGGGCTCCAAAATATGAACAGGGTTTATCGCAAATGTACACTGGAAGGTTGTGAACACAAACATATGTATGTCAACCAACATATGTCTGATAATAATACTTCGGACAGAAACATAGAAAGGGTTTTGCCTTACCTGGTAATATTTCATCACATTTTTCGTACACTCGGCGTTGCTTGGATCAGGGTTGAAATAGTTGTTCCCGCAACTATTCTTCAATAACTGGAACAAAGTACAAATTGTCAAGTACTGCACCAGTTACGAACAATACTGGTTGTAGTAAATTACAATGGCAAGATGAACTGAAACTGCATTGCTCGTTTTGCAATTTAAAATCTCCAATCCAACTTCTAGTTTCTGATGATTAATCATATTCTACTTTTGAAACTCGTGAGTTCAGATTAATAACTGAGTGTTTGTGATCATCACCTGGTATAGTTCATCAGAAATAAGTCCCACTCGATGCGCGTATGGAACCCTGGAGTTGTAATCCACCGTAGAATCTGTAGAAGGGTTTCCAACTAGGACTCCCTGAAACCGTCCAATATCAAATTAGTAATTCTAGATTAAACTACTAGTACTGGGGGTTTTGCATAGAGATTTGAAGATGAAGGACACCGTGAATTCCGTCAATTTTCATGTTGTTTTATATTCTCTTTTAAGGGTGGGATCAAATGTATCATACGTTACTCTTGACTAGTGAGTACTCACCTTGAGGTTTATTGGTGGTGTGGTCCCGGCCTCGTTTGCTGCGTTACCAGAAAATAGGAACCTTAAAAATCAACAAACAAAGAACAAAAGGGCACTGTGCTTCAGCTTCATCAATTTTATCTTTATGCATACCATCAGAGATATGTTTGGCTATAGCTGGGACTGTGAGGCCAGAGTAAGAATCTCCACCAATATAGACCGGATTTGAGATAAATTCTGGATGATCTTTTAGCCACTGCAAGAATAACTCCAATCCAAATTAGGATGTATATCAGTATGAAACAAGAACAATAAAAAACTGTTGTCTCACTGCCCCTGAGAATTAGTTTGGGATTGTACAACAGTCTGTGTGTGTGTATATATATATATATATATATTACCCTTCTCAGAAATTCATCGGCGTGGGAGACTGACAAATAATCGCTCGAATGAAAAGCACGGGGTGTGCGTCCATAGGAATATCCAGTCCCAACAGGGAGATCCATAAATATTATGCTGGATACCTGAAACCTCAACAGTCAGTATATTTACATATCAAGAGAAACAACTCCCTCTATATGGTTACCAAGTGATCTGATCACCTTTGTCCACGAGTATGGATTGTAGACCAGTGTGGGTAAGCTCCCGTTGTACTCCACAACCTTGAAATTTAGTGGACCTACATCGACATATTGACCATCGATCAACTCGAGCACCTGTTGTTAGCTTGTAATTTGTTTATTATAGGCAAGAAAATACCCCCCCGAAAAGCTGAAGTCCGTTTGGATCAGTTTTGGATCTTGTTTAATATGATATTGTCATCACCTGAACTACTTGGTCATAAAGATCTATGGAGAATTCAGAACTTTGAGAATCTTCTTCTCAAGTCCAAAGAAATCCAAATTGATATAAGGTATTATACAAAAAGACGACCCTTAAAAAACGAGTAGAATTCGCTCAGTTCATTAGCAAACTATACAGAAACTTTGACTCAAACAAAGCAACTTGGTTCTTATAATCCTTACCAATTTCAAAAACAAGACCTGAGAAGCCAGAACATCCAGGGCCGCCAGTCAACCAGAATATGAGAGGGTCTTCTGTAGCATTCCTTTCTGACTTGGCAAAGTAGTAGAAGAGCTGCACGTCCTCTGATTCTCCGACACCAATATAACTGAAAATTGCCCATTTTACAAACTGTAAGTAACCAACTTCCCGCTATAACTCTGATCAGTATACCATCTTCCCGAAACTAAGATAACAAAACTAACCCAGTTTCAAAATGAAAAGGAAGTGGCCCTTGAAAACCAGGAAGCAGATTAACCAATGAAGACGCTGCTAGTTGCAGCCAACAGTGTAACAACATAAACAAAACATAAAAACTCGGGTTGTTCATAATTCTGGAGGTTGCCATGACCAAGTGTTTGCTCGTCTTTTTTCAACAATAGAATGCAACTTCACGCATATAGAGTCTTCTGGCGATAATTATGGAGAAGCCGTAAGGGATTGCAACTTTGACGAAAACGAACTATAGTGTGAGGATTGTAATAAAAGAAGTACAGTCGTGATAAGGCGACAGGAGCAAGAGTAAGAGTGCTGCAGTTTTGAACCAAACACGAGTCATGTCTATCGCTAGAAAACAAAGGTATCGAGCTATATTTTATGACTAAGAAGACAAAATTTGGAAATTTTGGCCAATTGCAAATTGTTGCAGGCTGTTGTTTCTTAATAATTTCAAGTTGGTGGTCCATTTTGGTTTGTAGTCACTTGGTCATTGCGTTCTTTTTCTGTGCATGCAAGTCCACAGGACTAGGGTTCTGATTAATATGGAGGTGTGGGATAGTACCATGTGTTGGATAACATTGGAAATGGACCCCTTCGTTCGCACATGTGACATGAACAGAAAAGAAAAGAAAATTCATTTATATGTAATAGTTTCCAGTGAAGCTTAACGAGTCCAAGAACAAAAACAAAACACTTGGGAGGGGTCCAGGACTAGGAGTGGCCTCTTCCTTTGGACTTTGCTACACATTTTTGTTCATCAATTTCAACGGTAGATAAAATATTCTTTACAATTAGGTAAGGAGCTTCACATGATTTTGTCTTTTGCTAATTTGTTAGTAAGCGACAAAAACTAAAATAAATCCTAGAGTGTAAATGATGATAATAAAATAAAACACATGTTATTAACAGCTCAGCCATCGTAATTGGGAACCAATTGTCAACTCCCATGACGAGATGAGTTATTAGCGATTAACCCGTTGATAATCTGAACTTCCTTTTCTGGGATTATGTCACAAATTATGTCGGATTTTTTTTATGTACAATTAATCACTTCTTACCTTAATTATACAATTACACCTTATCCGCATGTTTATGTAAATTTCACACAAATATATAGTCAAGATTAAGGAAGTATTTAGTAAAATAAGCTGTCTTAACTTATTGACTAAAAGTAAATTTTTTGATCATCTTAAAAAATTATTAATATATTTAATGAATAAATTATTGATTAATTTATTTAACTTCAATCAGATGATTTCTAAAAGCTTTGTAAGTATATAAACGAAGTACATGTTCTTTGTGAAATGCCAATGACTAAAAAATTAGCTTAAGATACACAGCTAATAATCCTTCATTTTATGGCCAAAATCACCATTACATGGATGTAAAAGCTCGACTCTCTCTTTTTCATGCTTTCTTGTAACCAAAGAAGAAAATTATACTTAAAAGTACCGCCATGTCAAGGTAATTCTTCAACAGGTGTCCACAATCATTCTGTTTTCAGGACCCGAACTATCAGCAACTTTCTCCATGTCCATAACGATGGTTTCTTCATCTCTTTTCATCCTCTACTCTCTCAACTTTCAATTTCTACCAGAAATGTCAACAACCGCCCCACAAGTATTAACAATAGATTTTGAAGTGCAAGCATCGAAGTAAATTTTCAGTGACAGTACAATCACATACCTTTGTAACCAGAGGTGGGTCCTTCGACACTCGAGAAAACATTTTTGAGTAAAGCTTTGCATCTCTCTTGTTGCTTTCAATCTGAAGTTGTTTCAGACTCTTTTGAAGTGACTTGATCTCCCTGAAAAGGGAACAATAAAAGTGAATGATACAAGATGGTGCTTTTTTAAAAATTTAGCAGTAATAATGTCTTCCAATACCTATTATGAGGGTCCACCTCAAGAGCTTTCTTGATGTCCAATTCAGCAAGGAAGAGATCAGCAGTTTGTATGTATGCTTGTGCCCTCCTGTACAGAGCTTTTACATTGGTGAACTCAATATTTAGAACCTGAGGAGCATCAATAATCATCATAATACTGTTAGTAAACTTGGGAGATCCCATGCACAAAGATATCACAGCATTCACCGGCGTCAACTGCAAAATACTTCCATAAGTCACACCCAAATGTGTGACAAATAAACTATTTGGTGATTTGCTTTTAGAAATTCTAGAAAGATATTGAAAACGCTTTTAAATTTAGCACTTACCTTTGAACATAGTTCGATTGCTTTTGGAAAATCAACAAGCTTAAGAAAACAAGCAGCACTATTCAGCCAGCAAGATACTCTTAATGCTTTAACTAGCTTTTCCTCATCATCCCCAAAGGATGATTCTTCTCCAACATAGTCAGCCGCCTGATGGAATGAGAAAAACGTTACTCGAAAAGTACTCGAAATTTCTGAACATTTACACCTAGGGAACAACATTTGGGAAATTTTCCAAATTTCTAAAAACCAAGTTACCTTATCATACTTCTTCCATGCTCGTTCATATTTTTCACCTTTAAATAGTAGATTTCCTTCTTCCTTTTTCCTTCCAGCGGCCTCAATTTTCTCCTGATTATTCATCTCCCACGGTGCTTTCTCCTGTTAACCAACCATCAGAAAATATACAGATAGGATGACCCACGTTACACAATAAAACACCTCAATAGTTGTTTAGGATGAAGAGGTATGGAAGGATGCAGAGTTAGTGAGTACTGTGTATTACATGATCATTGCAAAGATAGCCCAGCATACTCTTTTTACTGTACTGCATAATCACACAAGCAATACCTTAACAAAATCTAACATTTCAGCTTCATAAACCAACAATGAATTTGGAGGCACAGTAGCAAGATCTTTCTTCACTTCAACACCTCCAAAACCATATTCAGGACTTATAGTTATGATTGCCTGCTCGCCTTTCTTCATTGTTGCTGCTGCTCTGTCTAAACCAGAGATAACTTGTTCTACATATATAAAAGCAAAGGTATTTCATTCCCAGATCTTCTTAATGACCAAAGTAAAAAAAGCATATGAGATAAACTAACCTTCATCTGTCAGAAATTGCAAAGGCTGCTCTCCATCAACTCCTTTCTTTTCAAATATAGTTCCATCTTGTAACTTAGCCATAAAGCTAACTGCACCATGAAATGAGTATCTAAACGATAAACATTGTTGGTCAAGGTACAATCATCTATTACCAATTTAGGAAGCTACACTTTTCAGGAGAAAACTTCCAACAAAATTAATTGGCAGATTATCTCATTACGTATGAAATAAATAGATTCTCTTCTACTAATAATATGAAACTCAAAGCCTTCACTTACTGTTGATTCCATCATAGAGGATCCACGTAAGCAGTATGAAATGCCACAAAGGTAGTTGTTACAAATAACAGCATGTATTAATCAATGCACTTACCATTCACAGATGCACCTTCATTTGCAACCAAGGTTCCCTCTCCCTCTTTCAGAATCTTTTTAAATACCTTGCCATCGCCAGTGACATCAACAACAGGCTTAAAGGAGACCAACTCCAAATCAAGGTTCACTACAGAATTTGGTGGAATCGGATGAATGATCCCATCACCAACATCTTTCCCTTCTTCCCCAAAAGCATCTGCATTTTTTTCCCACTTAAAGGTATAAGCATGAAGGCCTTTGGATAGCAACCAACTTAATGATTTACATGAGTTGAAATTCCAACTAGATACAAATTGCCATACCATGACGACAACGGAACTTGGACAGCTATAATTGCCTCTTGTGCCCAAATCCCACATAAGGACAATCATAACCACAGTTATATGCCAGAAATGAATATATAAATAAGGACATAACTTAATTACCTATACAATGGGCTAGCAGCTTTGGGAACACATAAAATAAAGTCTCAACAGACAGAAATGTCAGCAGGAATGGGATAGATCAACTTCTAATATTGACTTTGCATTACAATTTACACACAGTGTAAGAGAATGTTGCAGCAACGTCAATGAATCATGACAACTCCAAAGGGTGACTTGTTAAGCCATTACTTGCAGAAATGAATTGGATATTAGTTCTGAACACCATAAAGATGGTTACCTTTTCAACTCCACATTGATTAAGAAAAAATACTTTCTTGAAGCTCACCCACAAGCAAAAATCTCCTAACTTCTATATCATAATAGGAAAGATAATGAAACTAGAGATGTCAGCTATAACTTAAAAGACAAATATCATGAGTTTTGCCTCCCCTTTAAGACCACAGAATTGTTTATTACTGTTCAATACTGGAATTAATCTGATCAAAAGTAACTAATACTAGTCATTTGAAATTATTACATATACATCAAAGAAGAAAACAAAAGACGAATGAGATATAGGATATTTATTTACAACAGTGGTGCCACGTACATTGACTCTGAACAATTAGTTTAACCTTCTCTCCTCCTTTCATGGTTATGATAGCTTTCGGCAATGCAGGAAACAGATGGTCTGTGTTAAATATAATGATTAGTCAACAGTCTGCAGAGATCAGCATCATCCAGAAATGACTCATATTGTGAAATATTTACCATAAAATTCTATTCATAAGCATTACCATCTTTAATATGAAATTCAATCCCTTCCTCCAGTGTACTGGCAACAATTGTACCATCAGCAAGGGTCACCTGATACTTCACTGCATCAAAACCAAACCACATCAGCTTGCTGGGACACATTATGACCAACAAGGAAACAAAAGCATATACATAACTAAAGATCAGTGTTCCAAGAACTTCATCTAAGTCACCGGGATGCTCCATCCTCTGTCCTTTCTCTATAATTTTCTTAATAACGCCACCATCTTTGCTCACATCCACCACTGTTATCCAAGAAATCAATTCAACCTCAAATTGAACAACCGAATTTGGAGGCACGCCCTCCCGACCAGCAACTCCATAGCCCATCTCAGGAGGTAATGTAAGCAACGAGCGTTCACCCTTTTTCATGGTAATAACTCCATGATCCAACCCAGTCACCACTTCACCTGTTAAAAAACACAGAAAAATCAAGCAAAAACAAAGAACCAACTAAAACTACTGAATTCAACCAACCCCAAGAAGATACAAAAATGTCTCACCTTTACCCAGTTTGAGAGTGACCGGTACATTTCTATCTCTTGTGGAGTGGAACTTCGTCCCATCAAGCAAAGTTCCCACATAATGAACTGCATTTTAAACTCATTCCATTAAAACTAGAAATGTAATACATCATAGAAACAGATTAAACGTCTATCACAGACATTTTGCGAGTATAAATAAAGGATATTATTCATGCATATATGTGGGTACCAGTAACTTCATCGTTGAACTCAGGGGTCTCCCAGCCAACCCCTTTTTTGAGTAGCAGCTTCTTGATTCCAGAGTCATTGAGCTCCCTCTCTTCACCTACTTTGAGAGGCGGCGCCGATTCGATCACTTCCCCTGGTTCCTCGTCGAGCTCATCTTCGTCCTCAATTTCCGACAACCGTGTCCTCATTTACCAGCTGCTCTCTCTCTCTGCCCTCGATGAACGTAGCAGTTTCTGGACAATTCGATTTATGTCTTGTCAATGGAAAGTACGTGGCGGGAGGGAAAATATTCTTTTGAGCTTAAACGGTTCCTTCTTATCACGGAAAACTCTTTGATGCTCATCTCTATTTAACTCACTTAGGCTCACATGATCTGATAAGATGATTCTTCATCTACTTCACCATTATTTTGGATGAAGATATAAGGTATTTAAAATAATCTTTATACGGTATGAATCCTAAACTAATCTTTATTTTCGTGTCACCTTATATCTTTAAAAATTTACATTCTAAATACTCAATATTAATTCTGTTTAATTTAAAGTCTTTCAACTCTAATTATCTCCTTCTAAAGTTTTAGCTTTACACTGACATCTTTTTTATCTCATCTACTCAAACAATATTATCAATAAATAACATACGCCAAAACATATTTCCTTAGATATTCTTGATCAACTTATCCATCATTACAATAGACAGAAAGGGGCTCAACGTAACTTAATATTGATAGAGAAATGTTATATATGTCCTCTTATTATCCTTACTTTAGTCTTAACACCTTTATACATATCCCTAATAACCAATATATATATGTACATATATATATATATATATATATATTATCATATGAACTCTTTTAACTTCTAAATTTCTACACATGACTTTTCTTGATACTTCTGGTTATAATGTTAATTTTTGCACTAGATGAGTATTGTCAGCTAATTGAATTTGTATATTTCGTTCTACATCTTCTAATGTTTCTTCTTGAACAATATTTGAGCTAATATTTAAATCTTCCATAGTTTTCTGTTATTACTAGCTTTGATACCACTTTGGTGCACACTTTTTCTTTAATTAGTTTGGTGATTTTCTTTTTTAATTCTTGAACAACTTGAATATTTTGTTTATTTTCCTAGTTAAGTTGTTGTATATAGAGTATTATATTTGTCTGACTTTGTATAATATCACTTAATTTTAATTCAAGAATTTCTTGTTGTTCTTTTATATCTTTTAAAATATGGGTAACACTCATAATGTATGTTGTAGATAAGTTGATAATTCACTAAGTTGTTTTTGAATTTTATATAGTTTTTTAGTTTGTTCTATAGTAGGGATAATTGGATCAGTAATTTTAATGTTTTCTTTTTTTGTAGGGTCAATGAATCTAAGAGGTTTTGATATCTTCATAGATTGGGATCTGAGTAATGGAGTAGTAGAAGAAGATGATTGTTCGGAAAATGAATGTCTTCTGGGTATTTCAATGGGATATTGTATAGCGGGTAAAGATCTTAATTTTGTTCTAAAGTTGGTTCCTACTTTTGCTACATCTATAAATAATTGATCCATATAGATTCTATCTATATTCTTGAATTCGATACTATGATGAGAATTTGTTAAAGCATAACTTATTTGATACGTTATTGAAAAAGGGTATTGTCCATTAGTCATAAGATCATTTTTATAAAATTTGTAAGCAATAATGACTGTATCATCTAGATTTGGTGATTTTAATGGTATTAATTTTAATCTAGTATTTAATTTAATTTAATTTTTCCATAAGCTAAATTCCCGGTCTTTTGCAAATTTTTCCTTGTAGTTGCGGACGACCTGAATGAATCCAGTAGGGAAATCTTGTAAAATATGTAAATCAATAAGATAAATGGTATTTATTAATCCGCTCTGAAAGAACAGATAAGTAGATAAAGGATCAGCTCCTGGGAAGATAATTGCTTTTGGTCCATATCTATCTCTATTCTGTGGATAGTATTGAAATATTTTCATACTATCATTCCATTCATTAAGTGCTTGAAAATAGTCATAGAACATTTCAGAGGTTAACTTGCGTGCTTCTTGTTGAACTGTTTTGGATGAAACTGCATTGATTACGTCTAAATCAATTGGTTTGCCTAATACTTTCAATTTTTGTGATGTTGCTGGTGTTTCTAAAACTTGACTGTACTGAGGTCGAAGAGGTGGATTTCTGAATTTATGAAGTGCTTGCTCTACTTCTTTTCTCATTGCAAAACTCTTGTGTAATATTCCCTTTTTTCCAGTGATGTGTATAGCTGCTTGATGCCATTCACCGTAGATTCCAAACATAGGTCCATTGTAGATGAAATATACTTTAGATTCTTTTGTGTCTTGTTTCTTTTGGGATATAAGTGAGGTCTGATTCATTTATTGAGGGGTGACTAAAGGAATAGGTGTTTGGACTAGTGTTTGAGATGGTTGAGGTAGTTCTTGTATAGGAATTGAGGTGGTATTATCTGTAGTAGATGGTTGTTTGATATTTGATGGTGTAGCTTGGTTTTCTAACAGGGTAATGGTAGATCTGAGTTGGTTTATTTCTTTGGTAACGGTACTAAATTGTTGTTGTAGGTCTACTAGGTCTACTTCTCTTTACTTCAAAGCATCCTTTAGGCTGGTTATAACTGCTTCCATTCTCTGGTTAAAGAATATGCAAGAAAATTGTCCGAAGACTTGATATATTGAATAGTATAGTTATATTGGTTCAATTCAAGTTGCCATCTGATGAGGCGACCTTGATTGTAGTTGCTTTGAATTTTGTATCTATTGAATCCACATAAATCCTTGGAATCTGTTTGAATTTTGAATTCAACCGATAATAGATCTATAAGCCACTTTCTCAAAGTTTTAAAATAGGCGAGTTTGTATTGTTGATAAATGAATATACCCTATTTTAATTTTTTTCTTCAGGGATTTTTTGTAATTGTTTAGCAATTTGTTATTGATCTATAAGACTAATTCTAATATGTCTGTTACATTAATCCATTCTTATAGGTGTTTCATGAACCATTTTTCCAAAATAAATAATATTTTTTCGATCTAAGATATGTTTGAAGAGTGATGATTGTATATCCTGACCTGATTTTAGATTTAATTGTGTTTTAGCTATTTGTTTTTGTTTATCATTTGATAAAATTGTATTTATATGAAAAGTTCCTGAGGATTCATCTAATTCTAAATTATCGACATCTAAAATTGTGGAGTCTTTTTGATTGGGTGATTCTACCATAATTATTGATTATGTGAATGTATAAGATGATGGTTTAATTGTCTTTGTGAGTATTCTAACTCTTTAGTATAAAAATCATACAATTGTTTTGCTAATTCTAACTGTTCAATGATAGGTTCTAAGGCTTTGAGGTAAGTAATAAGAGATCGAAGGTAATGAAACCTATGTTGGTAATAATTTAGTTCATTAGAATAAGTAGTTCGAAGTTGTTCTATATACTGTATATGTTCTTCTAACTGAAGACAGAAAGAACAGTTTTTATTTGTCATTCTAAATTATGATAATCAATATTAGGATTTTTATGATATCTAATAAATGTTGAAATAATATTTTAGGAAATTTATATAGCAGACAACTATATAAGAAATCATATAATTGGTGCGAAGGTTGTATAAAACAATAGCAAACGGATAGAAATACTAAAATTGGTAAAGCATAATAAACAGATAAATAGAGGATATCTAAAAATATGATGAAAAGATGATGCATGATATTAATCTATAAGTTGATTAATTTCCTTGATGTATTATTTTCTAGTTTGTCTATTATTTTCTCGAGTTTGCCTAAAATATAAAATCATCTGGGTTGCTTCAACTTCTAGTTGGTACTGATTATGATCTATAGCTAATTGAAGATACTCTTCATATTGCTTAATCCATTCAGTACAGGTTTCTTTAACTTTGTCACAATATTTAATCAATGCTTTTAGTAAAGCTTTTGTTTCAAAATACATTTTATTTAATAGAAAGAGAAGTATAATAGTAGAAGCTTACACAGAGTAATCTTAATCAATAAGATTTTTCATTAAAACTATATAAAACTTGCTAGTTTGTTGAGTTATTATCTTCCATTCAGTGACTATCTCAATTAGTCGACTGATGTCTTTGACTAATTCCATGATTGTTTCATAAATAATTGGGTCTTTGGCTGATGCAGTATTGAAATGTGAGTGGGCATGCTTGTTTCGTGCATGATATTTGATCAGCATTTCATCTAATCGATCTTCTTGGCTATATGTTTCTTTAATAAGTGCTTTCAGTTATCGTTTTCTTTCAAAGTATCTTGTTGCCATGTCTAAAGAATGAATGAGAGTAATGTTTAGAAGTATATGATGAACATAATGAATATTAATGATGAGTTTGAAGTAAACACAGTCTAAATAACATACCCGTTGCTCCGTTTTCTCTTAATGCCAACCATAAGCGAATGCGAGATTGTAGAGAGAAGGTAGATATTTGAAACTGTCTTTATTTCAATCTGAAGATTCTGAAGAGCCAAGGTTACAATATATAGGCAAAGTGAAAAGAAAACGCCAAAACATTAGTGGCCAACAAAAGAAAAAGTAAAAGTAAGATTCCTAACTGATATGACCTAAATGCAAAGATGCCTGACTGATGTTACAAAAGAAAAGGCAAAGATTCGGACGAAAAGTAATGATAAGATAAAAAGGAAAAGAAAAACAATAATGTGCATAGCCTATACAATGCCCGTGAATGAGGCTGACTACATTATTTGGCTCCTTTTTCTTGGATGCTCTGTTACTGTAGTTTATTCTTCTATTATTGCATTGTCAGAGCAGGTATCTGGCTCCTTCTGACTAGTCAATGGGCAATAAATGCATTTGTGCTTGGGATGCTCTCTTAATTGTTTACAAAGTGCATTTTTCCATGAAACTGTTAATTCTGCAAATATACCGTCTATAGTGGAAAACGGCTATGCAAACTGGTGAATGATCTTGAGTGCTGCTGGATCAATTTGATTCTTGTTAAAAAAAATCATTAGTAAATTTGGTCCTTTGTAATTCACCTTGATTGTAGAATCTGTAGTAATTCTGGTACACTGACTAAATATGCCTTCAAAACAGTTGAGGTTGAATTGATTCAATGTGTACCATAAAAACTCGTGCTTAGGTGGATCATCAGTGGGTGGATAAATACCATTGCTAATTCCAATTTGGCAAAATGCAATCCTTTGTAATTTTATTTCGACATTTCTAATTGACTCGGCTTCCTTGAAGATAAGATAACTGCTGTAAATCTATCCATAGGAAGATAGTTATCTAGAACAGGTAGTTCCTTGCATAATTGTTTCAATTTTCTTACTACTTTAGTATCAGCAGAGGTCTAGCCAGTGACGTGAATATCGTACCGTTCCGGTCGGTACCGGCCGAAAAACGGTACCAGAACTGTGAAAATTGTACCGGAAATAAATTCCGGTCAGTACCGTTCGATTTCGGTCGATACCGGCCGGTATCGGACGGTACCGCCAATACCGGAATTTTTCGGGACCAATCCGTAAAAAACAAAATTACAAGGACTATTTTGCAATTAAAAAAAATAAACCCTAAATATCTACCCTCTTCTCCCGACCCCCCGACTGTCAACTCGACTCTCTCTTCATCTTCTTCTCTCCGTTTCGCCGTCGCCAGCCCCGACTCCTACGTGTCTTGTCTCCAGTCTG
>JANSVA010000006.1:6266815-6297861 GCA_025504915.1 Erythroxylum reticulatum
AGCGATGATAAAGTACTAAAATCAACTTGATTAAAACTAGCTCAAGTCAAGGAACTCCAGATTATTCAACATCGACCTTCCTCCAACACCTAATTTTATAATGGTTACAAGTGTTAATTATTAGTTAATGTTGTACCTTCAAGATTACATAGTACTTAGCTAAATAAATCAAAAGGTTAAACAAAGAAATCATTTGATACCGTGGAATGATTTAAAACCCATGATTTCATTTGATCCTAAGTACAACTTGTTCAATCTTGTGAGATTGCTAAGATATGACAATTTAGATAAAGTCAACATGAATAAAAATTGGAGGATGTGTACATGTAATTACGATTTAAATACGAACATATTCTTACAATTAAATGTCAACTAACTTTTAAATCAAAATTTCCATTTAATCTATTCTTGGATAGATCCAACGATATCAAGGATGAAAGACTGCCCAGAGATGATAGTATGTTGTGGTTGAAAATGTTACCTATTAAATAAAGGGACTTCAATTTTACAAGTTCTGAGAGTGTTTCAAAACCTACAAGGGAAGGGGTTTGTTAAGTATATCAGCCATGACCGTAGAGCTTTAGAGCTTCAAGGAATTTCTGATGCTCTTCTTCTATCCTCAAAATCCTCCTGCATAACGCAACAATAAAGTTATTTACAATTTCCTTCCACTTTTATTCAGCAGATCGCTTTCGGGAGATCTGTCAAGAGGCAAGTGTCAGACTCATATCAAATCAAATTCTAGAAGGTTGTTCTTACAGGTCCATCAGACAAACTACCGATTGAAATAAAAGGAAAAGGCATTCTCAGTAAAGAGAAAGTTCTTATCCATACTATCAAAGCTTTCCTAGCTGAATCAAAACAATAAGTTGTGAGGAAAAAGAAAACAATTCTCAAACTCAAGAAATTCTATGCATCGTATTAATTTACTGCTAGCGATTATATTTTAATGCTTAGCTTTAATATAAGAAATAGCTGATTAGATGCAACATCCTGCATCTATGGTCAACATTGCTACTAGAAACAAGACAAAACTACTATAACTCCCTACAAGTGACATAAAGATCAAACAAGAAACAAAGAAAAAACAGCTGAAATTCAAAACCGGCAATTGGGATTGATCAGATGCAACTTAAAACACAAATCCCAGATAGCACCAAAGAAAATCAATCTACAAAAAAAAAACACATCAGAAACCAATGTTTGTTTCAAAAAAAAGGGACTAACCCATCAACCAAAACTCTAACATAAACAAACTTTAACTGATTCCTAGGAGTATAATCATATCTAACCCAAAAAGCATCAATCTCTGGAAACTTCAATCATAAACCCAGCCATGCAAAAGAAACAAAGACCAAAATGAAAAGAAGCCAAATACAGACAAATCGCCAACCAAAAGGGGTAACAAAATTGAGATCATAATGACTGTTGTTTTTAATGCATGTTGACAAAGGAAAGAAAAGGGATTACAGAAAGTTGACCTCACCTTCAAACCCATTCTTCGGAATCCGGATTTGCAATCCTAGTTGAGAAACATTACACAAACAATGGCGTGATGAAGTCGACATTTATAGTGCTTTGTGTATGTGTAGTGAAGATGTTGTGACAGGTACGAAGGACGACAAGACAGAGACAGGACGGTATGAGACACATATATAAGACGAGAGGCACACACAAAGGACGACATAGCAAATTTGTAGGAGGAAGAAAACGAAGGAAACAATGCCCAGAATAAAGGGGGAGGACGACGGAGTAGATCTGGAGGAGGAAGAAAATGAAGGAACAAAGCGCAAAATGAATTCGGGGGTGGGTAAAGGGTTTAAAAAAAAAAGCAAACGTTTTTGCTCTTCACCAACCACAATGTTTTATTCAACAAAACGTCGCGGATTTTAATTCATGACGTTTTATTGATAAAATATCACGAAAAATCTTATAAATTTGCGACGTTTTCAAAAAATTAGAGCTTTTTGTGACGTTTTTAAACGTAATGAAAAATCTTCATAATCCGCTACGTTTTATCATCTGTTACTATACTTTTACCGATGGACACTACAAGAAGATAAGACAATCCACGACATTTTATTGATATCACAGATTGTCTTATTTTCTTGTAGTGTCTATCTATAAAAGTATAGTAATGAAAAATGCTTTCTATTATCAACAGAAAAAAGTTTCCGTTAAAGTATTTTACTGACGAAATAACAGTTATTCGTCGCCAAAATACCTACGGAATAACAAATTTAAGACGAAATATATCACTCCATTGATAATTAGCGACAAATTATTGTAAATTGTCAGGAAATTTTACCTGCCATTTCTCTCTTTCTTACCCAACTTTTCTATTAATAATTTTATTATTTTTATACATTTAATTTCTGTAAATAATATAACATTGATTAATAAATACAAGTCAATATTATTCTCATTAATGGTAATATAATAAAAATATTATAATTTACACAAATAAGTATCTTGAAAATAACTGTATATTAAGAATTTAAACAAAAACTTAAGAGTAACAAAAACAACAAATATATTCACTTATTCATCTAACTTGTGTCGATGGTGAAGGCAGATGGTCTGACTGCTGCGGTGAGGTCTTGTCCTTCCCTTTCAACTGATTCATCTCATTACAAAGTTGGGCTATGTACTCCACCAACTGTTGCAACTGAGTTTTCAACCTCTCTACTATGCTCTCAAATTGAGCATGTGTTTGCAAATGAACCTAAGAAGAAAAATCCTTTCACGGAGGTCCCTACCATCCACTGCATCATGATATGCCTGACTCTCATCAGTAATTTCAGAGTTTTGAGACTGTCGTTTAATGCTTTCTTGTAGTTGGTCCTATCATTATAATTGTTTATGTTAATAAGTAATAATTTTTAAGAATTAATATTAAAGGATACATTTAACATACATGAAGTCTGCAACGAGTGTTGATAAAGGTCATACCATCATGCTTCTTGGTGTAAGTATGCAAAAAAAGCTGGCATGGTGTAGACTTTGTACCCATAGACTTTCCCTGCATCAGAATAAATTATTATAAGTGTATTATAATTGACAAACATTTCGGCAAATTTTCCTCTAATTTTTTATGTTTACCCTTTGTTAGATAAAAAAAATTAAACTCAGTAACACAACCATTAATAGCACCAGACATTTATAACATTTTTATTCTCCATAATACAAATATTTTCATTTTAAATTTCATACATTAACAACACAGTCATTAATGGCACCATACATCAAATTACATTAAAATGAAATTTCATACATCAAAGTACAAAAATCAAAATATAAGTGTAAAGTTTTGATACTTACAAGTTTTTCTGCATACTCTTGGTGGGTCATAGATCATTTAATGTGTACGGGTAGGCTCTCTTCGTTCGGTCCTCCACGTCTATTTGCAAAATTACACTCTGAAACGAACATTACCTCGAGTGATGCCCAATACTGCTACCAACAACTCTATATTTTTTTCAAATATTTATGGTGGCCGTATAGTATTCTTGTGTATCAAAGTAAGAAAGTCTCTATAAAGTATACGAGCTCGCCTCTCTTATACTTTATAAATTATAGCGTCAAATTTGGAGTACTAAAAAAATTCTTTGATAAAAGAAAACATACTATAAGTACTTATAAATGACAAAAATTATCTAATTAATTTATAAAATTAGAAAAATAAAAAAGATTAAAGAATATATTTTGTGTACCTTAAACTCCTGATAATAAAAATCCTTTGTCGCTTGAGAGACATTCTTCCATATATCACCCTCAAGATCTATCCTCTCTTTGAACTTGGATGAGATATTTCTTAAGCACGTTTCAGACGGAACTAACCTAGTATATAAGTTATTTTAGATAATTTTCAAAGTAAAATTTATATCTTCAGTATAAACCTATGGTGTTAATATGTATTACAAAGTTTTAAGAAATTTACTTACAAATTGTTAACAATTGCGTTGTAAGTTCTTCCATCAACTCCTTTAGCTCCAGTTGGAGGTCAACTCCTTTATCTGCAACATGTACCCATGATATCTCTATCAGTATAGGGGTGGTGAATGGTGTAAGACTGATGGATGATGTAGATGAGCTGTTGGATGGTGTAACAGTAGGAATAGAAGGTGATGCCTCATATGAATATGCAGTAGCTGGACGTACACCACTTGATTGTGTATCATCTGCAAAATGTGATGTTTCACTTGGAGTAGCACTGGCTCCTTGAAATCATGGTAACCTTAACCTTGGTTGCATCATATCCTGTTTTCTCTCTTGTAGCATTTTTTTAACCTAAAGTTCACATTTTCTTAAATATTCTAGTAATAGAAAAATATAAATTCAATATATAACAATATATTATTGATGCCATAATAGATTTATTCATATAATATTCTATTACAAACACAAATTAATCGCTTTTAGCACTTAATTGTAAATCAAAATTATCATCATCCTCTTTTTATGAAGAATTAAAATAAACCCAGACTCCTCTTCAGATCTCTTGCCTTTCTTATCCTCTCTATATGAAATTTCAACATATTCATTATTTAGATCATTCAAAGGTTCATTCTCGTCATATGTTACATATGTATTTATTTCATAAACATCTGTTTGAAATGCTTTACTATCAATTCTCTTATTTTTCTCCTTTTTCATGTAATTCAAAAACACCTCTAGGTTTTACTTTGCAAACGGCCAACCAATCGGACTTATCTCATTATAAGCTAGGAAAAGGAACATAATACACCTGGATCGCTTGCATCACCAACACAAAAGGTTCAAATTGTCTAAATCTTCTTCTCTGGTTGATTTCAACTAGATTATATCGGTTGTGCACTTTTGTTTCAATATTTGGAGTTGGATAAAACTATTCACACTTAAATATCACACTCTATTTTAATGGCAATGTAAGGTACTCAATTTTAAGTATCTCAATAATTTACCATAGTAATCCATCAATTCTCCCTATATGCAAACCCCACTATTTACTGTTGCCATGCTATAACATAATATTCTATATGAAATTTATATCCATTAACATAATACACCGGATACAATTTAACAGTTCGCAAAGGTCCTTTTGCAAGATTACATTTGAACTTGTTCTCTATTGGATTTTTTTAGGCCTACATAAAAAAGCTTATCATATTAAATAGTATAATGTCATCTAAACACTTTGATATGAAAACTTAGATATTTCTCGAGCCATCAAGGAAAGTGTCTTTCAACTACTTTATTGATATCATCTTGTCTTGTTTCGGGTATTAGCTCTCGCAATCATTCCTTGTATAATCTAAAAGTATTAATATGTATTTTAGTTGTGAACAACACTAACTTCCAAAACTCAAATAACCTACAAGTTGATTTCCAAATTTTGATTTTAAACAAGCACTATGGTACGTGACATTGTTTACACCTGTGAATCAAGGAAGGGATTTCTTGCTATGACTCCTAAGCTCGTAGTATTTTTCACCGATAATCCTTATGGAAGCTACATCACAGGTTTTCAACCTATATACCATCCTAGGGGTTTATTATGCCTAAAATCATCCATAATTATGCAAACTAATTCGATATGCAGTAAATACTTATGTAATTCGTAAATCTAGCCATCAATCATTCTAACAATAATCCAAACAAAAAAAACAAGATAACCAATTCCAAAGAACAATGCACATTTGTATAATCTATTGAAGTAGAACACATAAAACCAAGATAACCATTTCTAATTATATTTATGCAAGAGTTAATTACACCAAGAAAACCACAATTATGTAATGTTGCTTTCAGATAGACTATATATTTTAACTCGTCAATCATTATTAAAGGTAAAGTCACAAAGAACAATAAAGAACTAATCACATTATAAATTACTTAGTTAAACAACTTACCTTGATATATAAACAATCATAAACTACAAAGAAGACAGACGAGGTTAGATAATTATCGACACTCTTCAACATAAAATATGGCCTGCAAAAAAGACAATAAACAATTAGCTAGCTTTTGATAAGTTTTGAATTGTATTATAAAGAATTTATTATAGACAATAGTCTTATACATTAAAAGAATTGTATTGTTAAAGATTATAGGCATAGCCTTATACAAGTTCAATCAAGAAATCTAGGACAAGAGAAACCTTATATACATCTTCTTTTTTACCAATAAATAGGAATCATATACAACTCAATTATTATCAAGATTACATTATAGCTTAATTAAAACTTAATATAATGTTTCTTGATCTTAAAATGCATTATTAGCTTACATCACACTCACATACATAATAATGCACTCAAATTTTATTTCGTTATTCTTTAAATCTTAACATATCTAAAAATCATCTTCTAACTAATTTATTATTTAGTTATGCTCATCTTTAACTTAAATATTCATAGGAAATACAAACTAATTGTTATAACTAGGGATGACAATGTCAATATGATTGCATATCATTTTTATTTCTTTTACCCTATAAGTATAGGCCCTCAAAGTTTGACACATTTCAATAGGAAAGGACTTAGATACTTCTTGAAATACCTATAAAATGTTAATTGTCAAAATTCTTTTTAACATTTTAACACCTAGTGAGCATATTATAAATAGGATCTCATAGTTAAGGTCACAATAACGTGTGCTATACAAAATTTGATTTACTCAATAATTTATCTTTAAAAGTTCAACATTATGGAGCTAAGGAAGTGCATACGATGAACTATATTTTACTAAATTTTCAAAATGTTAAAATTTTAAAGTAGTAAATTTAAATCATTATCTTCTTTTACAAATGTCTATATTTGGCACCTAACAAGGTTATGGTTCCTAATAGACATGACCTCAACTATTCCATTTCAAGTCATATACTGAATCTTTACAAAGAAATCAAACTAAAGGAGGATTTCAGCTTCCTTAACTTATTATGTCTCTATCAAGTCAGGTGTGTCAATGATCTCTTCAAAAGGTTATATTCAAACACTAACAATCTGAGTACCTTCATAAATTGCTTCTTATAAAGATTTTTTAAACTTCAAGTATAGATTTTATTGTACAAGATATAGAAGACATTTTCTTTTTTTATTTTACCTAAAAGAAAACAAGACAAATATATCATAAGAAAAGCAAGAGATTAGAAACTATCATTTCAACTGAACAAATGAAAATTTTAGTGTTTATCATTTCTTTAATTATCAGTATATCTAGATTAGCTAAAGAGGGAGTCAAATATATCAATTTGGATTTTAGAGATACACATAAAAACCAATAGCATACTTTAACAAGAAGCTAAAAGAAGATTGTGATACAATGTGGTATCACTTCCTTTATATTTAAAAAGAACTCATAATAAAAATCATACATAATTATACTAAAAAAATTGATTAAATAAATACATTATTATTAACATATAGACATACCTTTATTCATCAAATATTTCTTCGAGTAAACTTTTAAAATGATGAATAACCACATCTATGTCTACATTATCTATGTGTATCATGATATAACAAACAAAATATACAATCATATGGAGATAATTATTGAAGTCATAAAAGTATTTTAGTATATACCGACTCTTGACATACATCAACACTCTTCATATACATCAACACTTCTTAAGTTATTGGATGAAATAAATTGTGATAAGAATTCATTATTCAACAAGTAGTACAAAAGGCAAACTTAGAAGCAATTGTAAGCATTGGGATAAATATGAAATCTCATGCAATTATCTATATAATCGAATATTGAAGCTTATTCAACTTCTACCATATTAATACATAAAAATGTTGATTAATTGTTTCATAAATATCACCTTCCATATAATTGTCCAATTCATTCTTATTATATGAAATCCTTCCATATAATTGTTAATTTCCATTTCAAGTCTTATGTAGCTACTTTAGGCATTTTCTTTAGATTCCAAGGCATTAACCAAGTCTAGGCATTTACCAAAACTCACCAACATCCCTAAGAGACATTTTATCGAATAATTCATAGGCAACCTGAATTCATCTCTAACTAATAACAAAATCACTACATTTTCTATTATTTACTAACAAAAACACATTCAAACAACAAATTTTATTACGACATTATGTAAAAACACATAATACCCACAATCTATGAAAACCCACCCACCCATATTCATACACCCACAATCCATGAAAACCCACCCATGTTCAACACTAACAACGAATTTTTTGGAGGCATCAGAAACCCAAGAGCAATCTTACCTGAAAACAATGCACGATGGACCGAAACAAGCAAAAATCGACATTGAATGCTTGAGAGGAAGAGGGACCGACGACTATGAAGTAGGGAAGAAGAGAGAAAATGAAAGAGGGGAGGAAGAAAGGGGATTTCTGATGGATTATGAGGCTATTCAAAACGATTTCATTTAATTTTAAACTAAATAACGTCATTTTAATTTTTGGAGAATCGGCATTTGCTGATGGAACCACAATTCTGTCGATATTATTGACAGAATTACGACATAATTGTGGTTTCATTGGTAATTTAGATGCATAGTTTTCCTGCCACCAATTGTTGCCTATTTTTATGATAGAATTTGCTATTCCATCACTATAATCCATCAAGAAAATCTCAGGAATAATCTCCCTCCACGTTTACTGACGAAAATTTTAGATCGTAAAAAACTATTTTTTTCAAAAAATCAATTTTCATCACTAATTTACTAGGAATTTTTTCTGTCAATAATATGTTATTTTCTTTTATTGAAATATAAGAACTCAAAATAAGAAATACTTGAATCAAAACGTAAATAAAAGTTTAAAAAAACTTCATAAAGTTACAACTAGAGTTTTGAATCCCTTTGAATCATAATAATTAAGTTTAGCCACACATGACTTCAATTTCCAGCATCGATAATAAAAGAAAGATGAAAAATTGAGAGAAAAGTAAGAAGAAGGACGATTGATTGATTTGTAGACGTGAAGAATGTCCCTTTTTAATGTTTGCCTACTCTAAACCTAATCTAATACTATCTTGCAAAGATGTCTATCTAAAACAAATTCAAATACCTACATAAAAGGGATGGAAAGAAGTTTCCTAATTAAATTCCGACTTTTTAAGTAAATATAGCATTAGGCATGATCTTGCCTTATCCACTATAGTAATTTGTCCACATTCTCCTAAATTCATTATTTTCACCAATAATGTCCCAATTTGATGAATCTCCACTTTTCATCTCCTAAAATAAAACAAACATTAATTTTCCTATTTAAGCATCAAAATATATTTCCCCCACACCGGACTCATGCTTGTCCTCAAACATACGTCAATTATATTCACGATAACCTCCCATTTCCTTCTTGTTATCTAAAAATATTCAAAAGCTAATTCGCATTAAAGGTTTAGGATAAAATAACAATCGAGAAAATAAACACTTATAGGACACATTGTTAGAATTTAAACATAGTATCTCATCAATTCCATTAAAATCAAATGAAAAAAGACTCGACACCCTCTCAAGGAATTCACTTTACACACTCAAAGGGTTTATGGTTTATTAAGCTTTCAAATTAAAGCATAGCAAGTTATTTCCATAAGCTCGCTTAAGAATAATATCTCCACCATTTAATAAAATGAGCTTAATGCAAAGGCACTTGATAAGCGATATAACGTGGCGTAGGTAAGGTATGACAAAAAAAGTTTTTAGGTTAAGTAAAATGAAGGAAGTTATTCAAACTTATCTACACAAGTTTCAACTTAAATCAATCCAAAATTCGCTTGATTTAAATAACATCTTTTTCAATATTTTTTCTTTTTATATTTTTCTTTCTTTTTTCTCTTTTTTTATAAACAAGAACATAAAAGAGGAGATTTTCTTTTTTTAATACTCCCCCCAATTTTATTAAAGAAAATAAAAAATCATAGCAATGCAACTTGAATAAACTAATTTATTTTTTATGGAAATACTCAAAATCTTATGCAAATAAGCTTTAAACAATTCCTTCAATTTTGGGGCTAAAATTTATTAAGGACATCAACAAAAGAAGGGTAAATTTGGCTTGTAACAAGGTTATTATGCAAGAAAAGAAAAGGTAAGGCTCAAATTGGTTTTGTAGAAATAAAAGTAAGGTAAGCTTGTTTTGGTCCAAAATTTATCTTAAGTGCCATTATCATCTTATACACAAATTCATCAAAATTGTCATCTTAACACATATTCAAAAGCAAGTTCTAGCATAAACAAGCTATGTTTGATAACATACAACAAAAAAGATATGTATGAACACATATGTGATGAATGCTCTTAGATTCAAAGCTCACCTAAAAAATATATCAAGTCTTGCACACTTTCATTCAAAAAAACCAATGAGAAACTTAAAATAATTTAATGGAAAATACAAATCCTTCTTATCTCTCTCATGCATTATTTCTTAAATTGAAAATGTACCCTAACTTAAGAATTATTTATAAACAACAATTAGAAAATTATGAGGCTATTATGAGGAATAATCAATATATGAACCATAGTATCATAAGTCAAAGCAAAGCCACAGACTTCATCATAATACAAACACTCGCACTGCCACACCTAAATCATTCATTGACCCTAATGTATGTATAAGATACCCACATCTCACAAAAATAATCAACATAAATAAAGCAAATAATAGAGGACTCCCCTGAGATTTGAGTATTAGAAAGTAGGTGTACTATAATGTCGGTTGACATGGAGGTACCATGAATTGGAGTAGAGCATCCAAATATTTCCCAATTTTAGAAATTTTGTGTTCCAATATTTCTAACCGAAAATGATAATCATGTTGGATTGGTGGAGGCAAAAGATACAAAGGTGGTGAAACGTCATAATCCTCTTGTTGTGTTGATGATGAACCTTTCTGGGGACGATCGTGTGGTATAAAATGAAATGTTTTTCTTTATTGCTCAATTATTCCCATCTTGCTTAAAAAAAAACTATCCAAAGTTTCCATCTCACAGGCCATATGCATGTTAGTAATAGCCAAATGAGTGATAAGGGAACCAAGATATAAATTGTCGATAGAAGATAGAATAGTGTTCAATTGCATTGCTAACTAAGAACCTAAATTAACTCTTTCTTTGTTCACCATACATCAAAAAAAGAATAACTCATCTTTAGTGTAAGTATACACTATAGCCTTTAAGCTTGAGTAACTAAAGACTAAGAAACGCTAAATATAAATCCACTCCATCTCATCAAGATAACTACTCTTATATCTACTTGGATGATAAGCAAACAGGTCAAGAGATGTTAACTTCCATGCCTGAAAAGAATTAAACTCGCCATAGACCACGTCATATTCTTTACACTAAGTCAAATTAGCATATTCTTCATCTATTAACCCTAAGAATAGATTAAAATTAGTGTATTCAGTTTGATTTTGACTCTTGTTAATTTGTATTGTACAACATTAGGACTACTTAAAGTAAAATTGTCTGGTTTATTAAATTTAAAGGTAGTATAAAACTCCCCAGTTAGTTCAATAAAGACTGGACATCGAATTAACACAAAATATTTCTAATATATATCAATAAGCAGATCATCAAATTTATCTTTAATTTGAAAATCCTCTAAGGAAAGGTATTGTACATACTTGCCTAAATTAATATGCTGGGATTTAATAGTAGTGTACCATTGTTTTCACTCTTTAGTGCGAAAAGTGAGACAACCTCACAAGTATAACTCAGATGGTAGCAAAACGGAAGTGCTTTGTGTTATCCACATATGCTTCATTTTAATATTGGTTTCAAGTCATGCAGCAGAATAATGGTGTGTAGTTTCAGTCACTGACAATTTTTCTTTTGTTGAAGTCTTGGTAGTAGTTTTAGAACATCCCATAAATAATGGCAAGTATAAACAGAAACTACACCTAAAAATATTGAAAACAAATTAATAATAATTAAAGTTAAACTGCAAGGAAAACACAAGTAATTAATAAAAAGGGGGTAAAAATACGAGTGGGTTGAGTGTGAAGGTAGCTTAGGTTATTGGAGCTAGTATGTCTGTAGGTAAGTATTAGGTTGGTGTTGGCTGCTAAAGGAGTGCTGCCGTTGTTAAAGTTGCTAGGTGTTGCTGTTGGTGCTGGAATGTCTTTAGTGAGGTTGTGCGTTTGTGTTACTTGGTTGGTTTACTCTCCTACTGTCGATGCTTAAACAATGTTGTGTGGTGCCTCATTTGCCTATGTGTCTTGGGATTGGTTGGGAGTTTTGTGGCATTGTTAACTACAATTGCTAGGTTAATGTGCATCTTTTTGCTAGTGAGGAGTGTTGTGTGGTGCGTCGTGCATCTGTTAGGGTTGTTTGGCTTAGGTGTGGTTATTTGTGCGTGGCTTATTGTAGAGTGAAGTTTTTGATAAGGGGCTTTGTGCTGGGAGCTTTTAATATGGCCTGCTAAAAGGAGAAACATAGGTCAGGGTTGCCTTTTTTAAAAATTTAATAATTACAAATGATAAGAAAACTTAGGATTTCATTCCAGAAAACTGAATCACATAAGACATGATCTTGTCTTATGAGATTTAGTATTACGAAATTTTAGGGTCTTTATTCCTAACAACTAAATTATATAAGACGTGATCACGCCTTATGAAATTTAGTAATTTGAAATTTTAAGACCCTTTTCCCCTTAATCCAATAAATTTATTTTTAAAAAACAATCAAATGAAAATTATATATAACTAAAACAAAATTAATAAAACTATCATATTTTGGATTGCCTCCTAAAAAGCGTAGTTTTTTTAATGTTGTTAAGCTTGATAGCACTGGTTCTTCTCAAACTTCTCTATATGATGGAAGCTCCAAATTAATATTCACCATACTGGAAACCATCATCTCCTCATAAAATCGTTTTAATCCATGTTTGTTAACCTTATAAAAATTCCCAATCTCTAAAAAGTTCAGCAATTTTTAATTTAACAATTAAGTAGGGGTCTAACTTATCATTTTTAGTATTGAAACAATCTATTTTGAGACTATCATAAAGAAAATTTATGTATGATCTCTTTTTTTAATCTCTATTTCGAAAGAAAAAAATTGATAGACAAATGGAACATTTAATATAAAATTTTAATAAATTGTATACATTTGAAACTTCTTCACGTTTATAAAAATATCTATATAAGTAAGAAAATATATTACGAATTTAAGAGTGGCTTTGAAATAAAAATATTCTTACATATAAAGTATTTAGTCTTTGTTTCTAATCAATGTAGAAATAAACAACTCTAGTAGGAACACCTTTCTAAAAGTCAATTTTGAGTTTGTTGTTGTAGGAATATATCTATGATCTTTATTTTCTTTTAAATATTGGTAAGTACCACCAAGATTACTAAAACTTTAGCTTTCTTGTTTAAGCTATTTGGAAAAATTCTAGCTCTGAAAAATTGCCTACTATGATAACTCATAAGCCCTTCTTAATACTTAAGACTTTTACATCAATTAAAAAAGAGTAGAAAGTAGGACTAGCGAGCGGTAAGTTTGCGTTGTAGTGATAATATCTTCCCCACTCAACACAAGCATAAAACTTTAAAAACAAAAGAAAAAAATGTTGGATATAACATGAACCTTAGTGATTGGTTTGGGATTAATTATGAACTTGTATAAACAATGATAATATAGAAAATTACTTATTTTTCTGTCCATTTCTTGATGAATAATATGTTGGTCAACTTAAACAAGTTTCTAGATTATTTGAACAAACTCCTCAAATGACAAATAAGCTAATGAGACTTTTGAATAACCTTTACAAAAGTCGTACACCTTTATACCATTAAAATCTTTTTATGTCTTTCTTAATGTGCGAATCTCTTAACTGGTTAGAGAATCTATACATTAATGAAAGTACTTAAGCAGGCAGTAAGAGACCTTAGTATCCATTTATAGAAATCTTATCGGACCTCCCCATCATAAGTATAATAAATAACTAGGATATATTAATAGGGACCGATTTTCCTTGTTAGACTTCAACTTATTTAATCAAATCTTTTATTGGGCTTAATATTCTCCCCTTTAGACAAATATTAATTAAAATAGTTATAATAAAGTTAAAGAACAATAAAAATGGATAAGAAAATCAATTTTATGGTTGAACAGTATAAAAGGTTTGATCCAAAGATAATGTATGGAATTAAACTCTTATATCCCCTAATATCTTATAAATCCATAGATTTATTAAAATATCTTTATGTATCCTAAGGACTTAAGATAAAGGTTAATATGTATATATGCCCAATGACTGTTAAAATGCTTAAGATCATCACAAATCTTAAAGCTTTCACTTGTATTCATGATGTATAATAAACTGGTTTACTGAGAATAAAATGATGCTAATCAATTATAATATATACATATGAAAAAGTACTATCATAGTACTTGAAATCCATACAATTGTATCAAGAGCAAAATATAGTAATACCTAACTAATAATGTCCAAGGACCACAACATACCCATATTGTATACATATCTCTCAAAAATAACTAGGCGAGGTCCTTTAGTCAACAAATCAACTATCATATGCTCAGTCTTAATATGCTGCACTAAAATGTTATCCTTCTATACCAATTCCATTATAATCAAATATTTAACTTCTAAATGTTTAGAACTTGTGATTTTCTTATTGATGTTATTAAATAATACAAGAAAATGATTATCACAATATAATCGAATGGCCCTAACAATTGAATCAATTACAGACAACTTAGAAATCAAGTTCCTGAGCTAAATTGCCTATGAAGTAGCCCCATATCATACTAAAAACTTTGAATGCATAGTTAAGGAAGTCACTAATATTTGTTTGACACTCTTCCACAAGATAGCACCATTTGGACCTATAGTAAAATCTAAATATGTATAACCAAAAAGGTATAAATTGTCAACTTTTTTCAATCATATAATCCTTAGTTACTTTAAGGTATCTCAAAACTCATTCAACTGCATTCCAGAGATCTATAGCTAAGTTAGACAAATACTACCCAGTAATTCAATAACAAATGTAATGTCTATTATAAGACATATATGAGCAAACGTCAGGTTGTTTACCACACTAAAATAAGGGACATTCTTTATGGCCTCTCCCTATATCATTACTTAGATACCATGTCAAAGTTAACCTCTCATTATGAGAGATAAATGTTGCAAGAGGTTTATAATCAACCATATTAAACCTTTACAACGCATGCTCAATTTATGTATTTTGTGAGAGACCTAATAAGTTTTCATATTGATCCCAATGATTATAAATATTGAGGATTAAAGATAGCTTACTAAGGTCCTTAATATCAAAATACTTGACCAAAAGTTGCTTAATTTTATACAACATGATCAAGTCATTTAATGTAAGTAAGATATTATCTACAAATAAAAGCAAAAATAAAACCTTGTTCCCCTTTACCTTGTCATATAAGCATTTTTTAACCTTATTTTTCATGAATCCAAATAAAGTAATAGCCTCATTAAACTTTAGGTATTACTGTTTAGAAGCTTGTTTTAAACCATATATCGATTTCCTCAATTTGCAGACAATAACAACTTTATTCTAATCTTGAAACCCTTCACATTGCTCTATATAGACCTCGTCATAAAGGTCTTTATTCAAGAAAATGGTCTTAATGTCTATTTGATGTAGCTCCATATCATAATGAACTATTATTGTCATGACCACTCTAAATGCATCCTTGGAAGACATTAAAGAAAAGGTGACATTAAAGCTAACATCTTCTCTGAAAGAGAATCCTCTGACAACTAACTAGGTTTTGAACTATTCAACCTTATCTTTGGAGTTCTTCTTGGTCTTATAAACCCATTTGTAATTAACAAGTGTACAGTTATGAGGTAAAACCACAAAATTCCACACCTGATTATGCTTTATGAATTGCATTTTGTCCCTCGTATCATCCTAATATAAATCTGCATGAGGTCTAAAAATAACTTTTGTAAAAGTAATTGGATCCATTATATGTCCAATTTTATAGTCTTCTTCACCTAAATAAACTATATAATCAGATGATATCGTAAGTCTCCTCACTTGAGTGGATCTTTTTAACCAAACTAGTTCGACATAATCGTATATCTCAAAAACATTAGTTTGTACCTATATAGGACCCTATTCCTGTACTGGTATGGTTCTCAAACCCAGATCCACTAGTCCCAGTTGAGTAAGTGATGAATAGGATATAACAGTCATATCCACTCTTTATCATTAAAAAAAGAGGGACCACTATTATTATGGATATTGTGTTTTAAATTTTATTTGTTTTTTATTTCATTATTTTGGATCCTCCTTCTCTACAATAAAATTTGTATCCCTTAGAGTGATCAGGATATCATACAAAATAATGAGTGGAAATGAGAGTGCAATTTATTCTTATAAGGATTATATTTGCACACCTCAACATACACACAAATTAGTAAGATTGGGTTTCCACCCTTTCTAACGTCAAAAGGCAACTTTGGCAATGAATTGTTCAAGACCCTATTAGGTATATACATATTAGTCTTTATCGCTTTGCTTCAAAGGTAATATGATAGGTTAGCTCTACTTTGCATTAATTTCATCATATCCTTTAAGGTACGATTTTGTCTTTTGACTACACCATTTTACTCAGGACTACTTAATATAATAAACTGAGCTACTATTATACTTGATTCTAAATATTTGACAAATGGACCTTTTTCTTATCCTAAAATCCCATATCTACCATAATACTCTCTTGTATAGTTAGATATGACAAATTTGATTGGCTTTCCTAATTAGTCTTAAACTCAATTTTAAAGATCTTAAATTTATTAAAAACTTCAAGCTTTTATTTTAACAAAAGCACATAGTTGTAACAGGAATAGTCATCAACAAACACTACAAAATATCTTACATATTGTAGTTGTATAAGGGCCACATATATGTGGCATATATGCTTTTTAAAAGCCATAAGTATGAGCTTACCCCTTTGTCTTTATTTTAATCAATTTTTTCCTAAAATAATGAATATATGTTTCTAGATCATCTAAGGTGGAAGAATGTTATCTTTTATTAATCTTTCAACTTTGTCTATAGAAATATGGCCTAATCCATATACCATAACATATATTTTTTCCTTTATCAAGGATTGCTTTCTAGTAACCTATTTGGTAAGATATAAAGAAGCATACTTCTCACTGAAAGCTAGAAGTATTATATACAAACCATATGATAAGAAGGTTATATCGATATGTTTTGCATTGAAAGATAGATATACAACATAATTTTCAATTACATAACTATAACCATCTTTATCCAAAGCAAAATAGAAATCAAATTTTGTTTAAAAGATAATATATACAAAGTTCCATATAATATAAGTTTGAATCATGTATCTAGGATAAATAAACAACTTTATTGAGTCTAATTCTTCATTGATCCCCATCATCAATTTTGCCTCCTTCCTATTTGGCTTTCTTTTTAGTATGATTCCCTATAGTATGGAGGCAATATAGTGTGAAGCTTTACTATCTAGCCACCAAGACCTTGAAGTGGCTATAATAATACTATTTTTATTTATCATATAAGCTAAGAAGTTACTTGATAATTCTTACCTTTCCTTCTAGGTTTTGTATTTCTGGCACTCTAGCTTTTTATGTCCCTTCTTTTTTCAGAAGAAACATCTTATATCATACTCTTCATGATGTTCATAGGACCACTAACTGTTCTGGACTAACCAATATCTTTAGGTGTAGTAAGCTTTGCTTTCCCCTTTTTTGGCTTTCAAAATTGTTTGACTTGTATTTTATAGCTTCTTCTTCTCAAAAACATCATTTAATTAAGGAATTTATGTCCCAAGCCTCTACCTAAGAGTTGTATATTGTAATCAAAATACCAAATTCTAAAGGAAGAGTATTCAGAGCTTAATGTATAATACTAGCATTAGGAATAAAAATATTCAATGGATTTAGCTTACTTTGAAGGTGGACTATCCTAATAATGTATTCCCTCAGTCCCCCTATTTATGTATATCTATATAGTTCTTTTAGTAAGGTTCCTATCTCAACATTTGAAGATACCATATATCCTTGAGACATATTGTTGAGGAAATATCTAGTTATATTGGTATTGGGAAGTTCATTTAGTAAATGATCTAAGACTAATTTCTTTATGGTCAAATAGCATATTCTATTTGACCTTTTCTAGATTACAAAAGTTTCTTTTTGAAACTCTGCATTGATGGATGTGGGGACTAGCGATCTATCTTTAACCATAATCATATTGATATCTTCCATCTCTAATGTGAACTCCATATCTTGTTTCCACTTCTTGAAGTTGAAATCAATAAGGGTTTCAATAGTGACACTATTTTTATTCATAGAAAATGTCACTACAAATAGATAATGTAAACATTAGTTCAAATGTAGGATAGCGATGATAATTAAAGCCATAAAATAGTATTTGTAATGAGCACCTTATCACATATATCATGAAACACTTATAAGTTGAATACATAATATACACAGATAAAACCTCCATATATAAGTGATTAGTACACTATCAACTCTAATGATTCTATCATCTGTGAGTGAATAGATTACTCAAGCAATGATTATATCAAATGCCTCTATACACATCTCAAAATCTCATATAAGTTCAACACATGTGAGAAGAATAACCAAATACAAGATTATAGACATCCCCTAACATATAAGCAAAGCATTTCAAATACTAACTTGAAAAGATATTGTGTTGATTACATTATTACTCAAACTGTTATATAAACACAAGGGATACACTTATATTTTATCCTCATATTTACTTGTATGAGTATAAATACATGGCAACTCACCATTATTCAATGTAAAATTCTCATTCATAATCTTATTATCACATATAAGTGTTGTAGAACATTATCAACAAACCTTATATGGAATTCATTACAAAGAAATCTCAACAAAATGATAATCATGCAACACACAATAATAAATCAACTATATGAAATAAAAGAACGACATGTATCTCATATATTTGAAGCCAACTATATGATAATTCACTTAATTATAGCTTTGTTAATTTTACTTAAACTTTTCTAGAGTTAAACTTTATTTATTACTAAGATAATAAATTTAAGAAAAGTTAACTAAAAACTCACTTTATGATTCACAGGACCCAAAAATTAACCCAAAATAACTTAAGAGATAATTTTGGAAATTTTGAGTTTTTGTCCTGTAGTGTACTGATGTCAATATTGTACATAGTTGGATGGTGCATGCACGTGTCACGAAAAGTCGCGGGGGTTGTGTAGTCTACGTGTCAAACACACATAAATGTGCATTATCCTTTATGGTGCATATGAAACAAGCACCTAAATGCCCGTAGATACGTTAATTATATGGCACGTGTTGATGTATGCGCCAAATGCTGACGCATTCCCCCAAAGTAGCTCTCGCGAGGGAGTTGCTTATTCTTCCCAACATCCAAATCATATGATTTTTTGTGGCAGCTTTTGGTGATTTTCATCCAATTGTGATGAATTTTTGCTAAAAAATACCCAAAACCTTGTTTTTTCACTCGTTTTCTTGCAATACTTGTATCAAAATCAATCTAAACCTCATATGTAGTTTATATAAGAAAGATAGATTAATTTCTCTTATTTCCTTATATAGAAACTTGAAAATCTCTATTGAACTTCATATAATCATGGAGTCACTATGATATCATACATTACAACCTTACTAATCGGTCTACGATAAATCATAAGTTTGTATGAATGGAAATAATATAGAAAATGACCTATTTTGTTGTCCATTTCCCGATGAATAAACTGATGGAAGTTGTTAGATTATTTGAATAAATTCATCAAATAATAAACAAGTTGTTAAGACATTCTAACAATCTTTGCAAAAATCATATATCTTTATGTTGTTAACGTTTTGATGCACTTTTCTTAATGCTCAAACATTTTCATAAGGCAAAGAATATGTATGTTCACAAACTTACTTAAGCAGTTCCAGAAGACCTTAGCAGCTATTATAGGAACCTTATTAAGCTTTCATATCATAAACTCACTGAATAACTGATCCACACTAACGAGAACTCTTAACTCTTTTGTCTCATTGAACTTTAGCCTATTTAATTAAGTTCTTTATTTAACTTCTTTATTATCTTTAATCTGGATCCAAATTGATTTTCTTAAACTCAATTTTGTTACAAAACTTATAATTAATAATTGTAATTTTAAAAAAAGAATTCCAAGAAAAAGTGTCTAAAAAATAAAGCTTTCCTTAAAAAAATCGAAACTATGTATGTATATATATATATGTATGTATATATTTGTATACATATTTAGAGTTGAGAAACAAACATTCAATCTTAAAACTCTCATAATCAGAGTTTTTGTAGCGCACTTTTTAATGTACTTGCACGAAAACCACACCACAAAACATAGATATGTAATTATAATGAACATCCAATTTTAACATAGAAAAAAAAGGTGCAGCCAAGATCGCTGCAGAGTATGAAAAAAAGTGAAGTCATCATTGTGTATGATTGAGAAATCATGATTAGGTTTTTGAAAATTTTATCATTTAGTGGAATAATTGACTTGTGATCGATCATGTTGCCAATGTTATTTTTATTTTAATATTTTCTATTTTATTTCTTTTTTATTCTAGTACAGGTTGAAAAGTTAATTATTTAATTAATCATGTTAGCTCTGTAAGCAATGGTATGAACAAACTTTTAACAATTCTCCTCCATTTTTATTTTAATAATAACGACAAGCTCATTGGTATTAAAAAAAAATAAAGTTTTGGAGTAGCATATTAAGCATTAGTTACATCCCACATTTCCTCGTTGAATGTGCCTCTCGCGAATCATTTTGGGACGCCTTGCATGTCGGCACAACATAATTTGTCACTCAGCAATTTGGCTAAATATTCGACCGATGGTTGAACGAGCAAAGGGAGGGGGTGAGTCATTTTCATTGACCGTTTAACCCCATATGCAATGCCATGAACAATAACGTTCCATAATTTTTTCTTTGGAATAATCATATTTTTAATCTTTAAACTTAAAATAATATTTTTATCTCAATCTTTCAGTTGCTATTTTTTACATTTTAATTATTTTCCGTATTATTATCTGTATTTACTCTTTACTGAAAAGAAAAAAGGAGGAACCCATGAATCTTAAGCCTGAAAACTTAAAAGGACAATCGAATCGCCTTTTTAAGCTTGAAAGAAGCAAGCGGATCACACGGGTCAAATGCAAATTACATTTTACAGCAGCAAGAAAAGAGCTGAAACAAAACCACACCAACCGTGAATTCGCCGAACCCGTCAGAAGACAACACTTGGTTTGGCAACAGCATAGCTCCTGCTTCTCGGATACACCTCTCTCTTTTCACCCACTTCTTCGAAGTCATCACATGCCTTATCTTCATCAAT
This sequence comes from Erythroxylum reticulatum, assembly GCA_025504915.1. Classification (NCBI taxonomy): domain Eukaryota; kingdom Viridiplantae; phylum Streptophyta; class Magnoliopsida; order Malpighiales; family Erythroxylaceae; genus Erythroxylum; species Erythroxylum reticulatum. The sequence continues at coordinate 6,288,219 of JANSVA010000006.1, forward strand.
TCGTCCCATACAAACACTAGAGCTCTTGGGCAAAATCTCAGATCCCACTTTGGATGACTGCCTCAGTTGTTGCCTGTACATTTCCATTTCGCTTTTGTGACCAAGGCTCCTGACGGAAGCAGCTCTCACTAGCTCTCTGTAATCCTCACCCACATCAGGCCTCTGCGAACTAACACTGAAACTCCTTGGCAAAGAAGAGAATTGCCCATCTGGCAAGGCCATGCCATGACCATGACTAACACTCATGGAACAGTTTGTGAGGCTCCTGACGTAAAAATCCTTTGCTTTCCCCAAAACTTTTAATGGGAGCGTCACGATTCGGACGAACTTGTTTTGGCTGTGTCCTTTTTTCTTCATGATTCAAACGCTATACAGAAAGATACAAAATAAAATCTTTAGAACGAAACCTGCTACGCCTGATGAAGAAATTCAATTCTCGCAGCTGATACTGAAACTGGGCGGTGATCAAAATCCTAAAAGGGGTTTCCTTTGGAGAAATATAGGGAGAGAATTACAAGGTATTAAACAGCTCAGTAGACGAGAGAGAGAAGCAGCAGGTACGACCAAGAAAAGGAGATGGTTCTCAAAGCTGCTAAAAGGGCACACACGATTATTAAACTTGACGTAAATCCATTCCAGCCTCAAGAGGCTGCTACTATATATAGAATATTTTGAAGCTTTCACGAAAGAACTAAAAAAACTAGTAAATTAGTTAAATCAATGGAAACAAGAAATAGCCAGATTTGGTTGACCAAAGAAATGTTCAAGGTAATAGGTTTGTGTATATAAATTCTCCTTCTGAGTGATCTTACTGCCTAAATTTCTAATGTTCAATTACGGTTCCCTTTTACTCTTCATCATCTAACTCAAGCCCGACCTTTTCCAACTTGAATGAATATTAATCACATTTATAAATATAATTTTTTTAAGAGATGAAATATCCATATATGTTGATAATAAATGAGATGACTCTCCAGTCGCTCACAGTATAATTACCGAGGCAGGTAAGAACCAGAAACCATCTCCAACAACAGCATTAAAAGTCAATCAGTGGGCTGGTTTGGTATTTGGGTAGGTCTAGCAAAACCACTGCTGTAACGCTTTTGCAGGCATACCGATTCGGTGCCACGCAATAGATCATATAACTGGCCATTTATAGCTGGAGTTGCCCTGGGGGAATAGAGATATGAAATTACTATAAGTCATACTTAAATGATTAATTCTCACCATGTAGAGAACAAGCAAGCAGATGATGAAGATGATTAAGGCTCGTGACCTTGGATTGTTTTTAAGAATTTTAAGTCTAGACCAAAATATTTTTATGAGCTATTAAAGGTTGCTGGAAAGGAATACTAAATCTCACCAAAATGTTAAGCGCCAATGATATCTTCAATTCCTCAACGAGATTAGGAATGACAATAGGCTGGGCTAACCTGGACGGACCTGACCCATGCTAACTCTAGCTTGGGCCATGGCCAACTAGATCCCCGACTTGGGTCCAACTTTATATAGTTTTAAAAAAATTAAAAATGACCAATTTGTTGCACATTGCTAACCCGACCCAAGGCCTACCTACCCAGACTAGCTCGTTGACTTCAGGTTAGGCCGGGTTAGACCTGAGTCCTATTGCCAAGCCTAAAAGAGATCCTAAAACTATTACCTTGTATGATGATGAGATCATATGAAGAAGATCTTTTGCCTTTAGAAGCCCAGATCAATAAGACCACTAGGGTATCTATGAGGTCTCATGTACGATCAACAAGAATCAATTCATAAAGAAATCATTTACCTATTTCTCCGACAAAAGAAGTGCTCAATTGGCAAACACAAAATGTTATAGCACAAAACAAAGTATTTCGTTCAATTAATTTAAAACTTGATGATATATCCTAACAGACACAATGATAAACTTTAAAGGTTAATGCTATATCTCTCTACGAGCGAAAATTACATTAACGACTACTCAATTATGTTGCACAACTTGATTCTGAATTGAGAAATATATTGACTAGTATTATTGTAGACCAAACTTCTCTAAGAAGGAAAAAGAGCTACAAAAAGTTCGAGAAGAACTTGAGAGAATTGAGTCAAACATGACTAAAGCCAAAGCTATTTATGAACCATATCTCTCGACATTTCCTATCATACGAACTCCTTACAACACTCCATCATATCTTAAAGCTACTGGATATAGAAAAATCTTCAAAATGTCTTATTCGTTATTCAGACATACCCTTCCAAAATCATCAAAACCTTCCAAGTCAAACTCAACAACAAAAAACATTTTGTCAACTTTATATGCTTCTAAACCTTTACAAATCAAAACACCACCAACTTCTCCACCTAAAGAAATACCTTCCCCAAATATGGAAACAAAAAAAGAAACCCCCATGACCACCTAAGAATTCATAACAACCCTTCAACCAGTTCTAGATAACCCTAAAAGCCAAAATGAAAGTTAAGAATGTGGATTTTTTTACAAAAATCTCCGAAAGCTCTAAATAGCTTATAGATTTCACTCAAATATCTCAAGTGATGATGGTTATTCCAGGTTCTACTCAACCATACACAAAATTTGAACAAGGGGTTGAAGATATTGAGTCAATGACTAAACCAATCAGACCATAAACACTTCCTACCTATAATCCTACTTTAGGATCACAGTTCACTTTTGATTATATCCTACCAATAAAATAGAGAGATTGACTACATGAATTCAGTGTTTGGATATATCTTCAAATGATAACACCAAACATTTCTCTAAAAGAGATCTTGATAGAATTTGTCTCTAGAATGACAAGAACCTTAAGAGAATGGTTCTAAAGCCTTGGTGAATATAGATGCATGAAAATCATACAACTGCCAGAAGTTAGTTCCTTGCTAGGAATGATTTATAAAGAATTCAATGGAGATTTCCATCCCATTGATTGACAAAGCAAACATAAGTACTTTGAAATAAAGTACTCCTCTATGAATAAGAAAGATTTGTAGACATATTTTCTAAGAATATCTAAAAAATATTATATGCTCAATAGCTTCAATGATGTCAATCTTCGATACACATTTATTGCCTCCCTTCCTGATGAGTTATAGCTAGAACTACATAGAGCAATCAATTCTCTCCGAATAGACATATATGAAATCTCTCTTAGAGAAATCTATCAACTAGCCTTGGTAACGTTGGACAAATTATGTGAACAAAAAAAGTTTTAAAACTTATACTAAATGGTGGAACTCAATTCAAACAAGCTTGTAAAAAGTCTTACTTAAAGATCAAAAAAGACAGGGAGAAATGTGAATATAACATAAAGAAGAAGAAGAAACACTTCTAGAGAGAGTCATTCTAGGTTCACCCTTTCAATATAAAGAAGAAAAGGAGAATAGGATTTTTTTTAGAGAAGTGCTTCTGAAACTAGAAAGTTAAACAAATGTTACTTTGTGGACAACCAGGAAATTATACAAAAAGGTTTCTTAAAAAGATAAAAATGGATATTGAGTTCTTACGGTCCATTGAGGCTATGATGCCCATAAGAGATGATGAGGTCTTTAAGTCTCTTTCTGAAGAATAGTACAGTGAAGATAAAGAGACACTATTTACACTAGCTGTTTGTATATCCAATGATGATTAAATACCCACTCTTAAAGAAGAACATGATGAGCTAATGTACATGATGAAGCAATCATGTTTGAAGCTAGAACTAAAGAAGTCAGTAGTAACACGACCATATGTCAAACTCTAGTTGCTTTTAGAGAAGTATCACCTACCAATCTCAGCTATTGATTATATAGATACAACCTTTTATCAGAGGGTTATGAAACCACACATTCCTCGTGCAAAAGAATGACAACCTTATAAGGTATACTTTACTACAACTAATGACAAATCCTTCAAGATTGACCTTATCACAAAAAGAAGTATTGGGATAAAATTCTTCCTAAGTTGTGTAGTTTAGATAAAAATATTAGGAAGCAATCTTCCTAGTCCTAGCATACATATTGGGATAGATGTTTATTACCAAGCAAAGAAGCTACAAATCTTACAAAAAGGGATATACAAAATTTTAGTACATAAACAGAAGACTACAATATCTTTGAGCTATAATATGTTCCCATTGGATATAAAGATATAAAGGGGTCAACTCTTATAATATTGCCTGCAAAGTCATGATCAATTAGATCATCCACATCTATTATGGTGAAATTTAAATTTTTATGTTCAATTGCTTTTAAAAAAGAATGAAAACATTAATCTAATGAAGGTAACTCATTCAGAAATGAATATAAAAGAATTGAAGATGGCACAAGAGGAATATGCTATTCTTTTGAAACAAGGATTGATAGAAAAAACAAAATTAGATTGGGCATATCAAGTCTTCTATGTAGAAAAAAGACCAGTAAAAAATGAAGGAAAGAAGATGTTAGTTACCGATTACAAACCTCTAAATAATTTTTTTTAAGATGACAAGTTTCCTGTACCTAAAATAAATACACAAGTGTTATTTCTGAAGGTGACAGAAATATTTCGAAGTTTGATTTAAAAAAAAAGATTTTGGCAATTAGGTATTGACGCCAAAGATAGTGCAAGACATCATTCTACATTCCTAATACACAATACCATTAGAAAGTAATGATATTTGAGTAAAAGTTGCCTCATAGGGCCACATTACTTTATTTTCAGACTCAAAAAGAGCATCAAGCTATATTAAAACAAACTTTGGACCTTGCAAAAAAGTATGGGATCATACTCTCTGCTTGCAAAAGCCAAACTGGATCAACTTGTAACGAATTCATGGGACGAAGTCTTATGATAGTTCCTACCAACCCAGCCTACATATAATTGGTGAATTACTAAACTCTCCAAACACAAACCTTATTGTTAAGCAAATCCAACAGTTTTTGGGAATTGTAAATTATATCAAGGGCTTCAAACCTTATGTTTCAGAGCATGTCAGCTAACTGTCAAAGCTATAGAAGAAAATTTTACTGCCATGGGGCCCTAATTAGACAAAAAAAGTGAAGTAATTAAAGCAGATTAGTCAGCACCTACCTCCACTAAAGGTTCCGAACAAAGTAAAATGAATCTTACAAACTGATGCAAGTGAAGATTTTTAGGGAGCAATATTAATAAATGAAATAGAAGGTATTATGGACATAATAATGGACAATTTAAACCCTCAGAAAAGCAGTATGATACAATCTACAAAGAGATTATTGCAGGAAAAAAGAGGTATAGAAAAGGTTAATTTCTACCTTACCCCTTATCTTTTGCCAGTAGAAATGGACAATACGTCTCTCCAAAGATATTGGATCCAAACAAAAGACTTTCTTTTTTTAGAAAGTCAATTGCTTCACTAGAAAGAATAGTTTTCCCTCTATAAAGTTCACGATTAAACATATCAAAGGCCACCATAACATCTTAGTTGATTTCTTCTCTCAACCTAAAAAAACATATTAGCCTTGTCACTCTTTCCAGAACTATTCCTCTCATCCTTTTGATGGCTAACATACTTAATAATGTTAAGAAAAAGAAGTTTTTTCCTCCCATTGAAAGAAAACCCACCACTATTAATGGAATAGCTACTTTTGCCTGAATGAGCCTCTTCTACTATCTTCATCTCTTTCTTAAACAATCAGGTTTGTATTTCTACCTATCTCTCTTTAACATTTAGACACCATATCATACTATATTCTTCATTAATGGACCAGTCTCAACAAATGCATTGTGTTATTTATGGGCTCTCTTGACCCTATAGCCTGTACTATCCCTTTTCCTTCCTTACACTTATATTAACATTTATATGATAGGGAAAATGAAGGTTGCCTCTTATGGACCTTCCTTAAGTGGTATCAACCACTGATGAGATGGAAAACTCAGCTCTCATAAGTTATTGAGCATCTTAGGTTATAGGAGACTCCATTATAGAAGTAAACCACCTATTGCTTCTTTGTCCTCCATCAACCTTATATCACAACAAATAATGGGTCCATCTATTCTGAAAATCAGGTGTATTTTTGGCACACCTTAGTTCAATGGCTAAGATATAAAGAAAATGTCTTTAAAAGTCTTAAGGACTTATTTAGAGACCTAAATCATTTTCCTAAGTATGTACTAGCAATTGTCTCTACAGTCCTAAGTATGTACTAGCAATTGTCTCTACATTCATTAGACCTTACCCAGGAGAATTCATTCATGGAAAACCTCAAATGTCAAACTTTACAATTCTAAATAGCCCTATAAACTTAGGCCTAGATACCACTGGACCATCTCAGTCCCAAACTTCCACCTTCTAAGATGCCCAAAACTCGAATGATGATGTTCTCATCATTGATAAAGAGGAGTTAGATAAATTTTTAAAAAACTAAACATAGAAGAAGTGAGCTCTAGTAAAAGGAGAAAAGACAATGATTGTGACAACATGAGTAGAGGAGCTTTTCCATTAAATTTGTAATCATAACAAAAACCTAGCAAACAAAGTTGAGATGTATAAGATTTTTATTGTCTTTGTGAGTTCTTACATTTAAAGTTGTTTGTCTTTATGTAAAGGTGTCACATCTTGTCTTTTTATGATGTGACTTTGCTCTTATTCATTTACTATATAATGTGACATTGTTCTTATGTAGAGTTATTGATGTGACATTATTCTTATTTAGAGTTATTTGTCATTTTTAATCTCCTTGGCCTGTATAAGCAAAGAAACTCTTCCATTGTATTCAATTTCCATTAAATAAAAGAAGTGTATTTCCTTGAGACTTTTCTCTAGAACTCTCCCTCTCCCCTAAAAGCTTAAATCTTCAATATGTTTACTTATATTACACAGTGATAAGAATATACTCTACACTTATCTTTGTATAAGGATCCTGAACATCAAAAAGTATAAGACCTATGTTCTTGTTTGAGTTTTAAGTTATACAAGGAAAATTGTTTAGCTTAGATTCCTAAAAGACAAGCTTTGAAAGTTGACGCCTGTTAAGAGATGAAGGGCTTGTGTCTCGACTAACATACGTGGGGCTTAGCTACAATCATCTTTGTCTATCTTTAAGCTTAAAGGTCTGCTTTATCATATCGCAAGTGGTTAGCTGTTGTCCCAAGATTCTCGTTTGGTATTAGCATCTAGAATTAACTTTAAAGTTAGGATGTCTTATCTTATCCATAAGAGTTTATGTTGGCATGAAATAAGTCATACATCAAATATAATTTCTAATGAGGTAAACATATTGTCAATTATTTAAAGGTGTTTCTTATATACCATTTAATTTTCTTAACATAAAACTTAGCATGATATTAACGAAATCCAAATTGTATATATAATTAAAAATCATGTATGTATTGAACTTAAATAGTATCTAGAATTTATATTAATATATGTTAAAGAAAATTCTAATATAGAAATTTAGAATTGAATTAAACTATTGTAATAATTAAAAGTCAAATATATGAATTGAAGGACTAAAAATACATTTATCTCAAAATTTAATAATTGCTAGAATTTTATAACTATTTACAAAATAACTTACTTAAAATGAGGATAACAATTTATTAATAATTTGGCAAAAGGTAAAAAGTTCTATTAATAATATAGTTGCACAATCAATATAACGTTAAACAAGTAAGATTTAGAGATGTCAATAAGTTGGGCTAAGTTCAGGTTGCTCTTGGCTCGGCTCGGCTCAACCTCAGGCTACGTTGGCCTACGGTCCTACCCGATCACGGGCTGATTGGTCCGTGACGCAACCTGTGGTCTGTCGAGCTACCATATTTTTTTATAAAAATTGTCAAAAATAACGTCATTTTTGAAATAATAAGTGGGTCACGACGGGTCGGTCGTTTTGTCAAAAACTGACCTGTGGCTTGCCCGTAGCCCAATCTCGGCCCGTGACCCGCCCATAGCCCAATCAACTAAAGCCAAAGTTGAGTCGGTTTTCGAAAATATTTATTTCATCGTTTCCTTTAAATATAAAGAGAAACTGCTGATACGTGGTTATTAATATTATGAACAAGAGTCCCTCTTCTTTAACCACTTAATAATTGCGTATGTTGGTCCCATACTTCGATGGCTCCATTCCTTTGGATAATAAAAAGAACATTATGAGTATCATGTAATTTGGCTCCAAGCGTTGAATCACGTTAGAGTAAAACTCCAAATAGAGCTTAACCTACCCTCGAAGAAGTGCATAAAAAAATCTGTACGCGCCTATTGTGTACGTAAGCCATTAGGAACAATTCTTCGGATTTTGATAAACTCCAAGAACCAGTCACAATCTATAAATTGGTAAGATCCTAAACGACAACACGTGTTGTACCAATAATTGTTGGTCATCAGCAAAAATGGAAGGGCAAACCTAATCCTCTTTCTACCTTATAGTGTAAGATGCCAACATTGTCGGCATTCTTCAGGAAAATTTCCAAAAATATATAATAATTCAAATCAAATATTTTTCATATTGAGAGTTGAGATTCTCAGTATTTGTTATTCTATTTTAACCATAGTTTTATTTAAAACATAACGCCTTTTTATATTACATTAATAAAAATAAGTTTGAAACAGGATATCGGACGCACAAGATTAGATGTCTTATATTAAGAGGCCGTGATATGAAGGTTTCATAAATAATTTGAGTCGGAAAAACATGTATACATTTTCACAAAATGTTTTAGAAGAGGGAAATGAATAGTCAAAGTCTTCAAATTCAAGTGTAATCGGAAAAAAGAAAAGGGTGACCAGGTCATGCTCTGAACATACATTGTTTAGTTTCGGTGTAAGTGGTCAATAACTGAATAAAAGTACACTATGAAAGGCTGTTGACTGTTCAATAAACATGACTCAACTTTAACTACTACGTTAGCTTGTTAAGAATGACCCTTATCTTTGTTTTAAGCATTTTTTTAATTTGTAAGATAAAACTTTTGGTAGAATCTCACTGTCACATTAGGTTCAATGATAGTTAAAGTTCTTACGTTATAAAAATAAATATAACTTTAATATATTCTTTTTTAAAAAAATTATTAAATTTATGTTTAGATATAGGCTATTGAACATATGAAATGTTGATTTCAAATTGTTATGACAAAAGATCGTATACCCAGTAAATGTGGAAACGCCACATCGATATTACGGGATTGAATCATTAATTCGTTCAATCTGATTCAACTAATAGGCTATTCTGTTCAATTTGGGCCTTCGTTGCTCGGTTTCCATGTTACAGACCTAATAGGGATAGGCCTTCCCTCTTTAGGCCTAACGCTTGAGAGTTGAGTCCAAACTTAGGCTTCTTAACTGAACCACTCATGGCCTAACTCTTCAAGTACACGAGGGGTATTTGAGATCCAACCATTTCTTAAGGGTTTGTTTTTATTTTTATTTTTTATTTTTGTTTTCAAATTCAATAAAAAAATTGTTGGTTTGAGTTTTTAGTTTTTGTTATTGATTATGGTTTTTTTCAGTTTTTAAAAATGATGAAAACCATAACTAGTGGTTTTTATTTTCTGTTTCTGATTTTTCATAATCTAATTCACTATCATTTAATATATTATTTAATTATTTAAATTTAATAAAATTATGAATAATTTAATTCAACATTATATATTTAATAAATTAAAATTAATTGTCAATAAAAATTATGAACAATTTAATTTTTATAATTA
>JANSVA010000006.1:6312600-6325599 GCA_025504915.1 Erythroxylum reticulatum
ATTTACCCGGAAATGTCAATGAATGCAAGTACACTTATTTGTATAAGTTAAAAATTCATATGCATATGTTAGCGAATGCTCAATTATGCAAAGTAGTAAATTCCTAAATTTTCTAACCCCTAACATAGGGTGTTACATTGCTTGCCACTAATGACTTGGTTTTGTTGCATCAGACTAAAGAATTTGTTTCTAATATTTTTAAAATGAAAGATATAGGAGAGGCATCCTTTATGATTAGAATTTTAATATTCTGTAAAAGATCAAAAGATTTATTATGATTACTTTAGAAAGCTTATATTGAGAAAAATCTTAAGAAATTTAACATAAGCAAGTGCTCAGTAGGTGTAGTCTCTATTCAAAAGGGAGATACATTTAGTGTTATGCAATGTCCAAAGAATGATGTGGAACGAAGGAAATGGAAATGATTTAATATGCTTATGTTGTGGGTAGTTTGATGTCCCTACAAACATGTACTAGACTCGACATCAGTTTTATAGTAGGGATGGTATTGATCATTGGAAGGCTTCAAATAAAGTGTTGAGATACCTTCAAGGAACAAAGGATTATATGCTCACTTGTAAGAGATCTGATAATTTAGAAGTGATTAGATATTCTAATTTAGATTTTGATGGGTGTGTTGATAGTAGAAAGTCAACATATGGCTACTTATTCCTATTAGCTAAAGGAGCAATCTCTTGAAAATATGCTAGACAATCTATCATTGCTTCATCCAGTAAGGAAGCAAAATTTACATCTTGTTATAAGGTGGTGTATGGCCCATGAACCATTTATAGAATGTACTCTAATTGATCAGTTGTGATTTAGGTAGTGTCATATTCTGGCCTTATTTAATATTAGGTAGTTATTATGTCTTGCTATAGACCACTTATAACTTGTGGGACTAAAAGAATTTTAGACCTCCTGTTGATATTAAATAAGCCTACAGGGTTGCACACCAAGCAGATTGAACATTCATTAGGCCTCAATCAGATTTGGGTTTTGGGCTGTAGGGTTTTACTATATATATGGATATATAGTATGACTAGAAGACATAAGAATATCATCTGCTCCAAAACCCTAGACATCCTTTGCTAGAAAGAGAGAGAGAGAGACGTCTTAGAAAGTGGTGATAGCACATCAGAAGGGGTTGTTCAGTCTCGCTAGAGTGTGGATATCAATAGAGGCGCGGACTTAACGTGCTCTTCCCGCCATTACCAGTTTCTCTGCATATTTTCACTACAAAAGGTATAACCTGATTTGGTTTTGGTTTCGATATTCACATAGGTCTTGGTGTTTTAGATTCTCAAAGGTGATAAATGTTATTGTTGTTGACAGTTCGAAAATATCATTAATTATGAGGCTATAATTCATACATTATAGTTATGAAACTTTATTTCAAGACTTGAAGTTGTTGACACAATAAACAAGCTGCTGAAAATTTATTATGATAATTCTGCAATAGTTAGGGATGGCAAAAGTGTCCGAGCCTCAGATGGGGCTACCCAAGCCCGATAATGCAAAATGACGATGTTTTGCTTTTAAAAAAAATTAGCCCGGGCCAAAAATGTGAGGGGGTTGACCTGACCTGGCCCATTTCCATCCCTAGTAGCAGTTTTCTTCTCTAAAAATAAAAAATACTCTAGAGGCATAAAATACATGGAATTAAAGTATTTTGTTGTTAAAGAGAAGATTCAAAAACAAAGAGTGCATATAAAACATATTAGGACATATGTCATGGTTGCATATCCTCTAATTAGGGGTTTACAACTAAAGACATTCAAAGAACTTGCGTTTAGGATAGGTCTTGGTTGTATTGATGATTGATAATAATGTTTGATGATGAAGTTTTAACACTTTTGAATAATGCCTGATGATGAAGTTTTAACGCTCCTGAGCACAATAATAATATGTTTCTCAATTTTATATTTCTTATTCATTATGTTTATATATACATGATTGTTTGAATAAGAAATTTGTATGTATTTTCATAACATGGATTATATGTTGTTATATGCAACTTATGAAACTAAACATAATAAGTTCTCAATGTAGTGGTATATGGAAGGGAGTATTCGATTATACTGTGAATGACCGCCATAACCCACATCGTGTGAATTGTTGTATTAAAGTGCTTATGATGTTAACATTTTATAAGAGTTAGGAGCCGTTTGGTTCTACTTTTGTTTTCTGTTGTTGTTTTTGGTTTCTGTTTCTTGTTTTTGTTTTTTTATAGATAAAAACCTGTTTAGTTGAGATTTGTAATATAAAAACTAATAATAAAAACCTGTTTAGTTGAGATTTCTAATAAACTTCTTCTTCTTCCTCTTCCTCTTCTTCCTCTTCTTCTTCCTCTTCTTCTTCTTCTTCTTCTTCTTCTTCTTCGTCTTCTTCTTCTTCTTCCTCCTCCTCTTCCTCCTCCTCTTCCTCTTCTTCCTCTTCCTCTTCTTCCTCTTCTTCTTCTTATTTTTTAATACTATTAATATTATTAATTTTATTATACCAAATCAATTATCTTATTATTATTATTATTAATTATTAATTTTTTACTTTTATTATTATTATTATTATTACTATTATTGTTGTTGTTGTTGTTATTATTTTTTTTCGAGATAGAAAGCAGGAATATGTTGGTTTTCTGTTGAAGAAAACATGTTGTCAAAATTCAGAGAAACGATGTTTTCTGGTTTCCGTAAAACTGTTGTAGTTTTTTTATTTTCAGAAACAAAAAATCACAACAGAGTAAGTCAAACACGTTTTACTTACCTGTTTTTCTTTTTACAAAAACGACAACAAAAAATGGGAAAAAATAGAAACAAACTGCCCTTTAATTTTTTGCTAGCCTTATGTTATACTATTAAATGTAATGATGAAAAATCTAGCCAAATAGGAGAATGTAGGAAATGTGGCCTGATGTTATGATCTATATTTTCTGTAGACCTATATTAAATTTGGTTTAATTTTTTTCTTAATTTATTAGTAATTAAATCTTGATCATTAATTTAGTACTTGATGAAAGTAATAGATTTAATATTAACATTTATATAAACGAGTCCTTTCTCTATCTTAATTGAGTACATAGACAAAAAACAAATAGAGAATGATCGCATTTGGCTATCTATCAAGCTATCTGCTATAAAAAGAAGGTTAAAGGAGAGAAACTAGTTCGTGATTATTAAAAGCTCTCTCTACATGATGTTGAACTCTACTCAAGGTAAGTGACTTATTTGCTTCATCTACGTGGTTATTATTATATTCAAGATCTTAATGAACATGAATGATTTATGTATTGATGTCTGAAAATAAAGTATGAAAACTAACACATAATGCTTTTCTTCATGGTGATCTAAATGAAGAAGTTTATATGCAACTCTCACCTAGATTTTCTGCCTCTTTTCCTACCAAGGTATACCGCCTTCATAAGTCCTTATATGGCCTGCACCAAGGTCCCTAAAATCAGTAATATAAGCTTGCTGGACCATTGAAGTCATTTGGTTCATTTAGCTCTATCTTAATTATTCATTGTTCAATTATAAGCAGTACGATGTCTCCTTGCATATTTTGGTCTATATTGATGATTTAATTATTCTTGAGAATAATTCTATAGCCATTGCCAACCTTAAAACTTATTGAGTCGTTTCTTTTATATGAAGGATCTTGTTATGTTAAACTACTTGCTTGGCATTGAAATTGCTTGCAAACTTAAAGGATTGTCTTTGTCTCAAAGAAAGTAAACATTTATTATTTTGTCTAAAATCGATCTTTTAATGTTAAACATGCAGATTTTCTAAATAAATAAAATCATCACCTCGCACTTAATGCTGGACCTTTATTTGAGGATCTAGCTTAATATCCTTGTTTGGTTAGTTGACTTATTTATTTAACCCTAATGAGACCTGAACTATGCTATATTGTTGATATCTTGGCTCAATTTATACATGCTCCTCGCTTAGCTCATTGGGATGATGCTATACATATGATGTGCAATTTAAAGGCATGCCCAGGTCAAGACATTCACTTACGTCATGACGGACCGTTACATCTCAATGCTTACTATGACTCTGATTGGATGAGTTGTTCACTTGTCGTTCAATCACTAGCTATTTCATCCAACTTGGTGCTTTTTTTGTCTCATTGAAAACTAAGAAACAACTAAATATATCTCGTTATTCTATTGAAGTAGATTAGTATCATTCTATGGTTGTTACTAGTTGTGAATTGCTTTGGCTCAAATCTTTGTTTCGATCATTTGGAGTTCCTCATTAGCCAATCTGACTATTTTGTGATACTCAAGTTGCTTTACATATTGTTGCTAATCTTGTTTTTTTGGAGGCACAAAGCACATAGAAATTGATTATTCGTGATCAAATCCAAGCTAGCAACACTGCTACCACTCATGTTTGCACTCATAATCAACTCGATGATATGTTCATAAAGGCCCTTGATCAATCCCAATTCCAATATCTTCTTTGTAAGTTGGACATCCATTACCTTTATGCTCCAATTTGAAGGGAATTAATGGGAAAATACCTTGTGCAATATATGTAAATATATAGTCTATACATATTTAGGAGATTTGGCATATATTTAGATGTCCTTAATAATGTAGGAAACTGTTGCATATTTATGTATATATGCTTGGCCTTCACAGGGAATGAGAAGCAGAGTTTTCCCTTTTCTTAGCGCTCACATTTCTTCAGGCACATTGTCTACATCACATTCCAGGCATGATCTTCTGAGTTCCTCCAAATAATGATCCTAAATCAACACTCCTGACGACCAATCCAATTTCCTTTCGTACTTCTTGAAGCGTCATTAGTACATCCGTACATGTCAGTGGATGTCTTAAGCGAGTAGCGACCCTTACCCTATTAAGAGTACCAAACTGGCGGAAATCGGCTAGAAGGATGGGTAACCTGAGACTACTGGTCCACAAACCGGGTGAGCAACAGATTGTTTCCATTTCTGAAGCGGAAGGGCGGGCGATTCAGGCAATGGCTAGATTGACCCAGGTATCCTGTTAACACAGCTTATTCAATGCTCTAATTTGCCTATCGTTATGATGGTTTGCCATGACCAAGGTTTGGATGATATAGAGTAATGCCCCTGGTCTTGAAACCAGAGTTCCTCACTTTAGCTTCAGAAAGTCCCTTCTTAGCTTAGCCGGTTCCCACAAGCAAGCCCACGCCCATCCTTCTATTTTATTTGGCTTGACAAGCGTTTCGAAGATAGTTGTTAAACTAAGGAACTGGTTATCTTTAAGTAGAATCAGGGACTCCAATCCTATAATTAATTAGAGAAGTTGCTTTTCTTGTAATGCATGTTATAGCAGAGAAGCAACAAGAGGTCCGTATAGGAAACCGAGAAGAGATCCGAGAAATGTTTCATCGTTGACACTGCCTATTTGTTCCAGAGATTCCGCGAGTGGTGCACATGTAGGCGCGTCGGGGGTTAAAAACATACGCTAATCAGTAACAAAAAAACTATAACTTCAAGGTTTTCTTCTAGATTTGAACAGTGAACAGAGACAGAAAACATACAATGTCAATAAGTAGCTTGATCCACCAAACGCCTACACGGAAGATGTGAGTGTACCGGAGCTTCTTATTTACATGTACAAGTGGCAGTTGTGAAGACATCAGGGACTTGGTTCTATTGGGGAAGGTAGTTTTGGTAAGTTAAAAGTTGTTAAAGGAGATTGCCAGCTCGTTATACTGAATGCGTGTGGAAGAAACAGGATTGTTTTTCACCACGTGCCAGTGTCGAGTTGGCTCAAACCTCAAACAAAAGTGGTCAAATTCGTATATTGACCAGAAAGATTCCAGCTATGCAGGGTACCAAGATTCCCACGTTGTAGGGATTAAAAACCTAGGGAAGACAGAGGTTACGCATCCGATTCCGATTGTAAAATCTACATTGTAACTCAAAAAGGGCAAAGAAAAACGGAGAGAGACCTGTTTTCACTCCCCCGGCTATTTTTGAAGTTAAAAAAAAGTTGAAACAGGATAAGAATTAAGAAATAGGTAAAATTAATATTCGTTTTTCTTTTTCCGCACTGTGTGGTAAACGTTCTACTGTACTTCTACCAGTAGCAGACAGCGGGCAGAGAATTATTGGGTATTGAGGAACTGGCAATAATGAAGACCCGAGAAAATGAGTCAAAACCTCTGAGCTGGTTCCTGGTAACCTCACGACAGGCACGCTCTTCTGGGCTCCACCCCAACGAGAACTGCAGTTCTGTAGTCTCTACGCTTTTTAAAATATTCATTTGCACGAATGGTACGCCTTAAGTTACTGGTGATGAACTAAAAGTATATGTCCTAGATCAGGGTGATTGCTTAAAAATTATGGCAATATCGCTTCAGTTTTTTGACCACCCGAGTTGGGTTGTCAAATCTTACCCAAAAAAGAAGCGGCTTTTGATTTCTTTAAGTTCACAACAAAGACTTGTCTCCAATGACCTGGAAAGCTGTAGCTAATCAAAATGGTTTCAAAAGTTATGACTGCACGTGTGGTGCACGGTTGGGCTCTTGGAAACGCCACTGCAATAGAATTTGTCTTTTACCCAAAAGCAACGGGGTGATTTTTTAGTTCCGGTTTTGCCCCTTGATGAATTGTCTCCACGTCTGCAGTTCGAGGATCGTCATCCACAATTGTACACTACTATGCCTCTTCTAATTGATTTATTCTTATTTTTATTATCTGTTTTTTTTCCACCAATATATAAATTTTATTTGAAATTAGGCAATTTGAAAACGTTAAATAAATAAATAACATTAAAGTTAATTTAACTTAAAATTAAATTTATTTCAACATATAATTAATTTAATTGGCAACTAATAAATTAATTAAATCACTATGATGGTACCACACGCGCCCTAGATTGGAGGCGGGAATCATCAGAGACCCTCTAACAAACGGTAAGACCGTAAATCTAGGAATGATTACAAACGAACTTTTATAATATCTTAAAGAAATAGAGCAGGAATGTATTCTAAATAATCCCTGAATCCTAATGGGTTTTGCACAGCTAACCAACAAAAACCGAAATTTTCAAGAGGCACAAATTGGTTTGGGGCCTTCTTTGTCTGCCCCAAAAGAAGAGAAGTTGGGAAGACTGTGCAGTTCAGACTTCAGAGGATAGCTTTTATTTATTTTCCTTAAAAACTCAACTTGCCCTAGAACTAGGTGCGGCTCCTAGTGACCCCATTCTTTCATGTCTTTGATTTTCTCTTCCGCACGAAACATTTAGCTGTGGAGTTACTATTCATTCAAATTGTTGATTTTTATCCTGTTCTCTGTACCCGCTTTTGATTGTTCTTTCATTCTTTGCTTTTTACGTGATCTGGGATTTGATGATTTCACCCTTTTTGTGGAGGTTGAAGAGGAAGTTGTTGGTGGGCATTGAGTGAGAGAGAGAGAGACAGCGCTTTGGTATTGGAGAAGAAGATTACATGCTCATCATGTCTTGGATGGTGATGATGACCATGAAGCAGAGAAAGTAAAAGCCCACAATTTGGAAAAGTTGTCCCCTTTGATGCTTAATTTTTCCTCGTGTCGTCAATGAAAGAGAGAGGCTTCATATTCTCTCTTTTGCTTTCCCACACGTTTCTCGTCCCCGTGGATGTGATTGGTCTTATTATTCTCTTTGTTCTTCTCTTTTGACATTTGAGGGCTTTTTCTTGGATTAGATTTGATACAACTCTTGAACGGGGTGTTTTAACCCTCCGATACACCAGCTTGATAGCCAAAGAAGAGAAGGAAATATGAAGGTTGATGTGGATAGTGGTGGGCAACTACTGGATCTGGAAACCGCCGTTAAAGACGGCATTTTGGGTGGCATAGGTGGTGGTGTGATTTGCGGTGGTGTGGCAGAGAAATTAGATCTGAAGAAAATGATTGAAGAGCTTGAATCAGTTGAAGTTCCATCTGTTTTCATATGTCCAATCTCTTTGGACCCAATGCAAGACCCGGTGACTCTGTGCACTGGCCAGACTTACGAGAGAGCCAATATTCTCAAATGGTTTTGTCTGTGTCACTATACTTGTCCCACTACAATGCAAGAGCTCTGGGATGATACGTTGACGCCTAACAGAACTCTTCGGCAGCTTATTTATAGCTGGTTCTCGCAGAAGTATTTGGCTATGAAGA
Organism: Erythroxylum reticulatum; assembly: GCA_025504915.1. Taxonomy (NCBI): domain Eukaryota; kingdom Viridiplantae; phylum Streptophyta; class Magnoliopsida; order Malpighiales; family Erythroxylaceae; genus Erythroxylum; species Erythroxylum reticulatum. The sequence continues at coordinate 6,320,749 of JANSVA010000006.1, forward strand.
AGAGATCAGAGGACGTTCAGGGGAGGGCTATTGAGCTTTTGGACAATCTAAAGAAAGTTAAAGGTCAAGCCAGAGTTCAATCTCTAAAAGACCTCAGACAGGTTGTGACTGCGCATGCTGTGGCAAAGAAGGCAGTGATCGATAACAACGGTGTTGCCCTTATATGTTCTTTAATGGGTCCTTTTACTTCTCATGTTGTTGGGTCTGAGGCAGTTGGGATACTTGCGAATTTGGATCTCGATTTCACTTCCAAGGCTAATTTGAGACAACCCGCCAAGGTTTCCTTGTTAGTCGATCTGTTGAATGAGGGTTCGATTGAGACCAAGATTAACTGTACGAGGTTAATTGAAATGTTGATGGAAGGGGAAGACTTTGGTTCCGAGAATTTATCAAGTTTGAGCCTTTTCGTTGCGCTTTTAAGGCTGGTTAAAGATAAGAGACACCCAAATGGTGTGTTGGCTGGACTCAGAATGTTGAAGAGCATTTGTTCCCCGGAATTGGTTAGAGGCGCAGTTGTGAGCATTGGGGCAATTCCCCACTTAGTGGAGCTATTGCCGTGTTTCAATAAGGAGTGCTTGGAGTTGGCTCTCCACATTTTAGAGGTTCTCTCAACTATCCCTGAAGGAAAATTGGCTTTGAAAGATTGTGCTAATACAATACCGAATGTGGTGAATTTGTTGATGAAGGTATCGGAGAGCTCCACTCAACTTGCATTGTCAATATTGTGGGCAGTCTGCAAGTTAGCACCGGAAGAATGTGCTGAACTTGCCGTCGAAGCAGGTTTGGCTGCCAAGCTACTCCTTGTAATACAGAGCGGTTGCAATACTGCTCTGAAGCAAAGATCAGCTGAGCTCTTGAAACTATGTAGTCTAAATTATACGGCTACTCTTTTCATTTCCAAGTGTAAGCTTACAAGAACGATACAATGAAAAGAAAAAGCAATTTGTTGATAAATTGTCCCAATGGGAAAAGGATTGGAGCGGAGCCAATTGGGAGCCCCAGGTAGCCTTCCAATACATTATGTGCATTAAAGATTTGTGATGCAATGGATTGATTTCATGTTATAGAAGCATCATAAAGGGGGTGGATTTAAGCTGATTGCATACCGTATAGTTGTTAATCCACTGCCCGGAAAGAAGCCGATCGATTACAAATCTTGTAATAACCAAGGCTGTGGCTGTCAAGTAGGGCTCGTCAGTTTTGGCAAAAAGGTAACATGATTCTTTCTGGCGCCCAAGTATGTCTCTGTTCACAGGGAAGTGGTGTAAATTATGCTCCTGAACAGTGTTAGCTTCGTCTAGGGAAAGAATAGGCATGTCTAATCTGCGGATACATTCTGGTCTTATTGTAATCAGCTTTTCTGTCTAATTAATCCCTATAAGTTCCACTCCCATCGTTTGAAGTTTCATAGGGAGCAGGATTGGTTCACGAGTATGTCTCACTTGAGCTTGAGGCTAGTGAGGCAGTGAGGTTATATGCTTCCAATGTAAGATCGAATATGGTGGATACCCGGTTGTAATTTTAATCTGATTAATAGTATAGAATTTCAAGCTTTTTTATTTTTTTTTTGGGTGGGTTCATTTTCAGACTCTAGTTTGATAGCCTAATATTCAACCTGAAATTTCTTTGCATCTTTTGTTTCGACTGCGAACATGTGAACATAAAGTAATGGCATTTCTTCACCATTAAATAGATGAGTTGGTTAAAGCAAGGAAGGGAAAGAATCACCAACGCAAGTTCTGCTTTAACGTCAACAGAAGCAAAATCACCTTACCTTCCTCTTGAGGGTTTAGGGATGGGAGTGGGACTTCACTGTCCAGATGTGGATAAGTGAGGAAATAGGATTGGAAAGGGCCCCCCCAGTCCCACTTTTGTTGTCACGAATGGGTGCACACGGACAACCTTCTTGACCAGGAAAGGGGCTTGGCCTAAGATATATGTTGAAAAGAGTAGTGCTTCCAATCTCGTCCACCTAAAAAGGAGAGCAAGCCAGTGATAATTGGACAATCTCCCTTCTTTGGATGAGGACCAAAATCATGAAAGTACTCAAAAAACTTGTCATGAAGTTGCTGGTCAAAGTTTCTTGTTTGAACCTTTTGGCTTTATCTTCCAAGTTTCTTGTTCCCATTGCTAGTAGCTCAAGAGAACGAAATTAGTTCAGGATGCGGCATTAGTTATTAGGACTTCAGATGCAAAACAAGCCAAAATTTATGTACAAATTGACCATCCTTAACTGCCTTTTGAATTTAAGCTATAGAATCATATCGGAAATAAGCATTAGAGAAAAAAAAGGTCTTTAAGATATAACAAACTTTGGACCATTTGAAAGAAGCATCTTCAAAGCCTTCTTTAGTGTAGCCCATCTTTTTGTCGAGAGTAAGTAGCCGTAGCTTTGTTGTCACTGTCTTGAGTCTCTTGACTGGATAGGTTTGTCACGATGAGCTATAACACTAAAATGTTCAACTGATATTAATATTTAGTATCTTGTCACGACTTTTTACCACTACAAGCAAGATCCCACCAGGATTGGCCATGTGACATTGTTAATACTCATGTCTAGCTGGAGTCGCGACTCTTTGTAAATGGACAGCGTTATCATTTTGTAGGTCCACATTAAATTAGAAAAAATACTTTTGATTTCATATTTTAATTTCACATTCATATATTGAGTTAAATTGTAATTTTTTTACGTTTTATTTCCTAATTTTTAAAACTAATTAAATACCTTCTTATATAATTGCTAATTTTCTGAATCACCATGATTCATTATTTATAAGGGAAATGGCATGAAATGACACCCTATTCTAATTTAGCCGATATTAAATAAGTTTTTCCATTTTGGAAGGATCGAGAGAGAGTCATCAATTGTATGCAAATTTCAATTTATACTATTATGAAGAGGTTATTTTTATGACTCGAATTTATAATTTTTCAATTATAAAGAAATAATCTTGCTAGTTCTTCTAAATATTGCCCTCAACTTGCATATCTGGTAAGTACTTCATAAAATTATATGTTAAATTTAAAAAAAAGTCGGTTCTTTATTAAACAAAATCTTCAAACGTTTTAATTATCTTACAATAATGTTTTATTCACTATTTTAAAATATTTATATTGTCGATTCGATAATTATTCATTAAGGTTTCTTTACAAATTAAAAGTTAATTATTAGATGAAAATTTAAAATATGAAGAATTAGAAGAGTTGGTTTATTAACCTTCTACATTCTTCGTCTAAACTTGTAGTGTAAATAGAAGCCCAAAGTGAAGCCCGCCGACATTGTCAACGACTCGGTGCTACATCCTGGAAGCCCAAGAGTTTAAAAATATTGGATTTCGTGTTTCCAACATAAATTAATGTAGTGTTTGGTTTGGTCTCTTTCGAATCCTTGTACACTAAACTCTACAATTAGAGGACAAAAAGTGATGATATGACTCATAATTGGGTTTCAGAATCGGATCCCTTAATTTGTTGTTTCTTTTTCTTCTTCATCCTTGGGAAGCAAACGTGGCACCACATGATTGGGTGATAAATGAAAATAACCGAAGCAACGAAAAAGGAAAAATTGCGTTTTTTTTTCAACAATCACTTTCTCGCTCCTCAAAACACAATAATCGATCATGTCCTGGTTGGCTCGCTCTCTGGCGAACTCCCTTCGTCTCGACGAAGATGGTTCTCCGGATAACGACGTTGTACCAACACAGAGAGCACCTACCGGCTTTTCACCAACGAAATGTAACCAACAAGAACACTCTCGATTGTCCTTTGAAGATGATAAGCTTATCAATGAAGGAGAAGAAGATGAAGACGAAGAAGCGTTAGGTAGAGGTGTGAAAGAGGACCTTACAGAGCTTAAACAAACCCTAACTCGACAGCTATGGGGCGTTGCGTCGTTCCTTGCTCCTCAACCCACGCCTTCCGATCGCTTTGTCTCTGATTCGGAGGCGTGTGACCGGTCGGACTTCTCCGACGAGAGAGTGCCCGCGGAGGCATCGGGGATCAAGACCGATTTTGCGGAGATCGGAGGTAGATTTAGGAGCGGTGTGACGGAGATGTCGAAGATGGCGTCTAATTATTTTCAGTTTGGATCGGGGACAGATGAGGGAGAGTGTGAGAGCGAGATGAGAGGAGAGTATGAGAACGAGATGAGACGAGAGAATGAAGATTTGGACACGGAGGAGAGTGACGAATGTAGAGAATTAGCGACTGGGATCACCGACGAGGTGTTGGCGTTTGCTAGAAACATCGCGATGCATCCCGAGACTTGGTTGGATTTTCCTCTTGATGAGGAAGACGATTTAGACGGTAAGTTTTTATGTAAATTTCACCATTTCTTGATATCTTAGGTTAATGATGCCTTTGTTTGCAATGAGTTCAGAAATTTGTCCGTTATTGATTTAATTGAGTTGAAATTTCCCATAGCTCAATTATTTGTATTTGATTAGGATTGAGGATAATGAAATGTTCCTGCTGTTTTGCTGGGTGACTCATTGTCTGGGATTATGGAGGCTTTTATGGTTGTTAACGGATGCTGGTAGTGACTATTAGTTTGAACGTATCTATATTTTGTACTATCATTGCTCACCGTACTTGAAGTCTGATGATTGAGAACTGAGATTCGGACATGCTTAGGAATTCACATTGCAAATGTCAATGATGGAATGGATTTCAAATCTTTCTTGAAAGGATGTCAAGATGGTGTTGATAATGTAGCAGGTTGTTCCCTAGGGTATAATTTATCCATATTACTGGTACAAAATACAGAACATTCCTCATGTTTTTCGGTTTAGGTTATAATCGAAGTCTGTTTATGGGCTTCAGTTTGTTGATCCCTGTATGGAATTCTCCCCC